>JAGFMF010012167.1:1356031-1424380 GCA_019455555.1 Galemys pyrenaicus | reverse complement strand
TCTCTCTCTCTCTCTCTCTCTCTCTCTCTCTCTCTCTCTCTCTCTCTCTCTCTCTCTCTCTCTCTCTCTCTCACACACACACACACACACACACACCCCGAGACCAGGACCTCAAGCTATATATCCTACACTCATTGGGGTCCTCATTATGTACTTCAACTACACCCAGAGAGGGGAAAGGAATTCATGGAAATAGCAGCTGCTAAAACCTTATTCACCCCCTTTCTCCAGCCCCTCTCAGCTAGTGCAGATGGAGAGTGGAGAGCAGGGGAGGCCAGAGAGGACTTCCCTAAGGCAGACAAGACCAGGTCCAGAAAGGGCTGATTGACACACTGGCCACACTGCAATGGGATTTCGCAGAGGCGGGTAACTTTCCATCTCAGGAAGCAAATACTGGGCAAAACATGAGAAGTCAGATCTAGTTAGGATTGCTAGACGAGACTCCAAAGGACAGATTAGATTCTCCAAAGACAAAAATTGGCATGGCTTGAAATTTATTTTGTTCTTTAGCCCTGTCCATTTGTGTATGTTTTTGTCTTTTTGGTAGTAGCTAAAATGAATCATTAAAAGCATAGCTCTACAGTTCACTGTACTTCCTATGAAAAACTTCTGAAATCTCTAAGCCTCCCTTATCTATAAAGGAAATAAAAGTCGATATGAGTATCAAAAGTATCAAATAACCTCAAGAACACTCCCTGGTCTACAGAAAGCATGCAAGAATTTGGAGGCCCTTGTTGCTATAGTAGTGGTGGTGGCAACAATGGTATTGTGATGGGGGTGGTGATGGCGGTGAAAGGTGTTACTGTGCTATCTTTCTAACTAAGACATCATCTCACTCATTCCTTGATTTAACTTTTCTCCCATTGGCCACTAGATCTACTCAACCTCTAACCAACATTCTCTTGGTGTCTTCAAACAACTACTCACCTGCTGTAAGTCTAGCTTGCCATCTCCTTTTCTCCTTATTCCTCTTCCCAAAACCAGTTCTCCAACACCAGTTCCATCCCCTCCCCCTCTGAATTCACATAGTACCTCTCTATGTACTCTCTTTCTCTTCTCCTCCTTTCTTAGAGTGATGATGCTTAGTCCATCATCTTTAATTTACTTTCAGACTTGTCCCTCATCCTTAAGACCCCCGCAAAGAGCTCATTTAGTATTTTCCTGGAATAGAGCTATAATGGTTAAGTGTCCTGTTTTTGAAAATTGATATCAGGCTGAAAGATGCACCTCCTGGAAGCTTCTCTCTCCAGCCCCAGGAAGTCTCTGACTGGTTTGTTCCACTTGTCCTTATATTGCACCAGGTAACCATTGTCACCTTACACATCTTCACTTTCTTTTTCTAAACAAATAGCTGAATCAATATGAGAACACCAGATCCTTTGCCACATGCAAAATGCACTTCCCAGTTTTTCTATTATTAAAAGCTTCTTTGGCTGTGGGTTTCTATGCTGTGGGTTTGTACCAACACTCTCTGAATCTAGGTTGTAACATATGAGTTCTTGATGGTTTCTGGGATATTATCATTTTGCACAAAAAGGTTTTCCTCACTTTACAATCACTTATGAATGCTTGTTGGAATGATAAAAAGTCACTGGGTACAGAATATAGTGTTTTCTTCATTGACTCTCTTTCAGTAGTCACTGATACAGCGGTGTGAACCTAGCACAATGACAATCATCTGCTGGGGTCATTAAAAAAGGAAGAGAGGGAGCAAGGAAGGAAAGGTGCATTTCAGAGAGAATATTCCAGGAGATATGTTCAAACCATCCTCCTGAGATGATCAGAAACATGATCAAAAAGGAGGTGAAGCCATTTGCTTTCAGTCTTAAAGGGTGACTAGCATTTGCATTGGCAAACAGAAAATGGATGAGGACATCGGGTGGCGGAGGAAGAATGAAGGTAGAGGTAGGGACCTCTTCCATGAGAATATTGCAAAGCACTCTAGGATAAGGGCTCTCTTCATTTCTAATCAATGCATGTTGAGCTGACTGGTGCCTGGGAGGCAGGGGCATGAGGGCAGTAGTCCTGCCTACTCCTAGTCCACCAGAATAAACCCTCACCGGTGTGAGTCGTGAGTCTAGATGACCCCCAGAGTCCAGTGACAGCTCTGCATGTTCCACTTGCCCAACTAGGATGGTGGACGAGTACGCCCTGCTGACTACTGCCAGGTAATGGTCCCTTTGGGTTCCTAGAGTGTGCTAAGCTCCCTGCAAACATGAAACCCCTGACTGAGCACACTTTCCTTCAAAGGCTGAGGGAGCTGGAGAGAATAGCTGAGTGAAGACTCATCACTCAGCAAGGGAGCAAGAAAAGAGACTCGCTGCCCAGTCAGACCATTTCCAGTTTTCACTACTGAAATACAAGTTCATCTCCCCAATAAGACTTTCTGTTCCTTAAAGGCAGGATGATGTTATTTTCAACTTTGGACCCCTCACGATGCCTAACACCAGAACTTACTACCAACAGTGAAAACAAATTGGTGAAACAAATTTTATAAAAACAAATTGGTGAAAACTCTGTCCCTTACGTTGGCCTGAAATTGGACATTATCAATGGTACTTAAGGAAATACGTTATTTGAGAGTACAAGCTTTGAAGTCAGAGAGGCCAGGATTTACATCCTGATTCTGATACTACTGAATGACCTTGACCTTGACAGGTTATTAAACTCATCTAGATAGCAGAGAACAGAACCTGCCTCTCAGGGTCAGTTAAAGATTAAATGAGACGATGTATTTAAAAAGCTGAGGTTAGCATTAGCATATAACAAATGTTCGGTAAATATTGCCCACATTTATTTCTCCTTGGCTTAAAAATATAATGTATAATCCAGCAATACCCTTACCAAGGGTCATTCCTCTTATCCAACCTCACAAAGATGGTGAAAACCAAGGTGACTGCAGATGACAGACCAATAGTGGAAGATCCTGAGACTTCTCAGATAAGCAGAGCTACAGAGAAACGTACAGTACATGGAGATGTGATCTAGAAAAATAAGAAAATTAGACCCTGCTTAAATTACCTTTACCAGGCATTAATCACAATGAATGCAGCACGAGGTCTATTTTTATACCAACGTTAGAGGTCAAAGCCAGTGGAGATTCTGAATTTTTTTTTCCTCCTTCTCAAATTACTCAGGACTCAAAGAGGACCTGTTGGTTTGCTGACTGGATATTTTAGGCGAAGTCATGAGGCACTGACTTTTCTCTCCCCAGGACGAAGGAAGGTGATGCTTTGTCAACCACCTGGCTAATTTTGTTGCTGTTGACAGCTGATCCTACTAATGTGGTCCGCAAAGTGGGCTGGGGGCTCCTAGATGATCCACTCTGGCTCCTGGTTTCCCATACAGACTGTCTCCATTGATCAGATATAATCGAATAATGGTTGAAATTCTGCTTCTCCGTGGGCCCTATAGACCATTTCTTTATGACATGACCAAATTGGCCAAAGCGCATTCAATTTGTTTTAATGGCCAACACAGAGGCAATTAAGCGGATTGACTGTGCAGCGATCCAAATTGTCCATTAAGAAGGTGGCCGGAATAACTGGACCAAAGGCATGTACTACCCCCCATCCACTTATTTTGGGATGTCTAGACTTGGCTGCGCCCTTAATTTTCTTAAAACCCCTGTTAACTAGTTCCGTTTAATGTTGACACTACAGTTCTTTAGGATGAAGGAAAGCAGGTTTGGGAAATAAAGAGGGATTTTTAGGATGGTCGTGAACTTTCTGATCTTAGTGAGATAATAGGAAGTAAGCACCTCATTCCGGCTCTGAAGATTTATAAGGATGTGAGAAATTAAATGCACTGGTACAGATTGCTAGTAATACTCTTTTTATGAGGAGGGATTTATTGTTCTACATTAGCAGCCCCCAAGGTTGTGCTCTGTCTGTATAATATGTACCTGCATGTTGAACAATTGACAATCGACTTCATCTGTTCCCACTTTGCTAATTCAATCTGCAAAGGAAAACTACTCTTGTAGGAATTTTAAAGATGAAAAATGCACCCATTATATTATTGAATGCAATTGATCTTTGAGCGTGTGTTCAGATATATACCTTTGATTCCTTTGTACACATATCAGACACTCTACATAGGAAGGCTTGTTTATTAGCAGGGATTAGAATGTGTCTGCTATTTTCACCAGAAGTTCAGCAGCAGAGGAGGACAAGTCAGTGCCCATCGAAATGAGCAAAGGTGAGTGGAGTCAACCCAAACTATCTCCAGCCTTCAGGTTGAGCCTATTTAAAATCCCTGTTAACAATTTCAGTTGGCATCCTTTCCTTATATGTTTGTCTTCAAGGGTCACCAGGCAAGATCAAAAGAGACAGCATTAAAATAGAGTAACCACTGAGTATCAACATACATCTTAACTTCTTCCCAAACAGCACGTCTCCCCACCATTAACTAGAATCAACAGCATCGTTGGATATTGTGAGTTTTGGCTTTCACAACACTTTAATTACAGTTTTGTTTTATTCTCCCAGTTCCTTCTAAGCCAGGTGTGGCTATCTCCATTAGACTGATGAGAGGAGCACAGAGAAATGGAGCGATTTACCAGGGTTACATGGTCATTAGTGGTTATTAGTGAGAACCAGGGCAGCAGGCAAAGTGCCCAGAGTTTGCCCTCGAGACTAACCCTGGGTCCCTAGGCTAAGAATCTGGTTCCAACTGTGGTCACACTGACCATCTATGCCCGAGTGTGCCATCGTCTTGGAGCAGAGTAGGTCATTTCAACCACTTATCCCATGTCTCATGCCCAGGGGCCCAAGAAATTTTTCAGAGGCAATATGGTGTCAAGGTTAAAAGTGAACTATCTGGATTTGAGTCCATTCTTCACCATTCACTAGCCACATCTCAGCTCCACATTTTGATTAGCAATAAAGTAAAGATAACAACTTTATCTACTTCATAGTCATATGTTATCTCCTGCTAATAATACTGGGTTTGTGATTTCTCTCCTGTTTATAGGTACTGATTAGACCACCACAAGTCCCTATCACACAGTAAATATTTGTTGAATGACAAAGAAATATACTAGATAAGAGTATCAAGTGTCTAATATACAGTCATACATACTCAATGTATGTTTATTACTAGTTAACAATAGCATTACTAATGGATTATATGAGAAAGGTAGAGCCCTAGTTTCTCTATCTCTAAAATAAGCTAAGTGACATTGCTTTCTTTGGGCTGCTAAATATTTTAGAAAATTCTGTGCAGGATGCCTGCAATGGTATTTACAATTAGTGTTGCTCTGGTTGCAATTATTATTAATTTTTGAAGCTTTGAGATCCCTGCACATTTTTGCATATTAACAGAAAGTGGAAAAAGTTATTAGCATTCCTACATGTCTAGAAGTTTCCTGTACAGCACAGTAACTAGCCTGTGTGGGGAAGATTTATATGCCTATTTTGCAGGTTATAGAAACTGAGGTTCAGACCTGTACAAGGTCATGGCTGGTGCAACTGGGGTATCATTCTCCTCTACTCAGCTAGGTGCTATTGCCCTTCACCCTTTTGGAGTCGACTGTTCCCAAGGGATTAATGTAAGCAGGAACTCTGAGCATGAAAGATTGTGTTCGAGGAAGCAGCAAGAGTGCCCAACACCTACAAATAGTGGGGACTCAATAGGGAACTACTAAACGGAGGGATGAATCCCTCCTCGGAGAAAGGGTCAGACACACAATGTTTTTAGGGCCTGGTTACCTGCCTCGGGCCCCAAGAAAATCCTAGAGGCGCCCAGAGAAACCTGAGCACAGTGGATCTCCATCATAGTATCAGTATCATACTACATTTGAGGACATCTCTCAAATTTTCTCTCAATGTAGAGAGGAAGAGTGGTATTGTGGCTGTAAGTTAATTCTTCCCCCTCTGCCCTACCACTATCTCCCCAGTTCCCCAATTTATAGTCAACAGCAAATGTAATCACACCTGTGAAACAGACACCATGCTATCAACCCTCCTTTGTTCTTATGGTGGCACCATTAGCCAGAGGATAAAAATCTTTAAAATGAAAGAAAACACTAAAAAATATTGATTTTCCTATAGAGCCATAATATTAAATGTATCATTCCAAGCTGAAGTGGGGATTAATTTAGAAGGGATGCATAAATCTCAAACTATCTGCATGCAGTGACATTTTTTTAAAAAGTGGTACAAAAATTATATATATGGAAGCTTGTCTATCATTAAATTACTCAGTTTGGATTTCCACTAATAAAATATAAGGACTTGTTACTATATTAGGCAAGTCACTCCCATTATTAATTTGTTAGATAAATGGCTTCTATATCTTGGAACTTTAAATGAAATGGAATTCACTAATCCTAATTGCTTTGCCTTCTACCGGAATTTTTTCCCATTAGTTCAGCATGTTTTTTTCCCCTCTTTTCCACTTGAAGAGAGGAGCCTTCTTCAACTTAAAGCCTTAGGGTATACTTCATGGGTTTATTAATTATCAGGTATTCATTCAGAGGGGTTAATTAAGCAATAACTTTCTGTTGACTGCAGTATACAAAGAATAAAAGGCTTGACTTCGCCTGCTGATTAAGCACCTAGTGACCATGCCTTCATTTTCTCCCTGTGGTTGGATGAAATAAAATCTTTGACCAGCTCTGGTCTTGGGTTGCAAGGCCACTCAGGAGACCAGTTAAAACCAGTTTGTATGTAAAATTCAAGATACCTTGAGATCATCATAAAGGATCACCTTAAAGGGAAATTTTATTCCCAGAATCCTCTAAAAATCACTTTTTTTTTAGTCCAGAGCTTTAACATTTGCATTTTTCCTTCTTTCAGACAATTGCTTAAGACACTGTTCTTTTAATACGGCCTCAAAGAGTCTGAGCAGGCCTTGAGCAAAAGGTAAAGCAAGATTTTTTATGTACTTTCTAGGGAGTTGGGTAGAATTAAAATAAGTCAACATGATTATTTCCACAAACTGGGGAGTAGTAGTGGTGATGGTTTGGATTTTTCATTGATCATTTTAACTTCAGAAGGCATCTACTCTGCTTTGTGCTCAGTGTCTGTGGTCCCCAGAAGCCAAGTGGTGACAGAAGCAGAAGCATGGTGTACATAGATGGGTGGTAGGTGCCTGGAGAGGGGCACAACTGATCAGGCAAGAAAAGAGGGAGAGTCCTATAAGAAGGCTCCAGAAATTCAGCTTTTAGGAGGAAAGGAAATAAAGCAATTGTATTGCTAGCATCTTGGAATGCTCTAGAATGTCCCTCTGGGAAGAGAAAAAGGAGAGCTCTTTTAAAACTTATTTAATAGAGGCTTGTAGTGCTCTAGCTAACCCTACTTGAAAATTAGGTGACAATTTTCAGGAGAAAGTGGGAAACTGCAACTCTGGGTGGACAACCTCACCCTAACCAGGTCCTCTGTCTTCTGGAATTATTCATACCAGATGAGGCCTTATCTGGGAGAAATATAGCAGAGAATGCAGAGGTCACAACCTGGGTTAGTCATGATTTGCACATGAATTTGAGCTACACTTCTGCCATTTATTAGCCAAGTGACCATGGGCAAAGTACTAAACTCTAAGACCCCCCTACACATATGAGCTCATATTCCCCACACAATTTGATGACATAGGTATTTCTCCATAAAACAGATGAGGAAATGGATGATTATAGAGGTTAAGTAAATTATCCAAGGCCAAACAGCTATCTCAAAGATTGACATCAAATTGAACGTGTGTTAAGTCCTTGGTACAGAACTGGCCCTACTAAGCACCCGATAAGTGCCAGCAGTGCTATTACTATTATAACCCCCTCATGCCAACTTAGCCAGCTTTTCTTTTTTTTTTTTTAAAGATTTATTTATTTATGCATACAAGCACTGGGGTACAGGCCAGAGGTGTGGGGGGTGAGAGGATTCACCACAGACAGAGCRGGGAGCAGAACAGGCAGATCAACAGAAGTACACTGCTGAGGGGAGCAGCGGGCACAGCAGGAGAGGTCTGCTGCACCATGTGGGTTCCCTCTCTGGCCGGCAGCAGGGATTGAACTCGTGCTGCAGTGGTTGCAGTTTGCTTCATAGTGCGTTGCTTAACCCACTGCGCCACCAGGGAGGCCCTTAGCCAGCTTTTCTTAATGAAACTCTATTTCTAAAATAAATAGGCATCTACACCTTTTTTATTAAGATGTTACAGCAATAAATCTAGTAACTTCCTTATGTGGAATTCTAACCTCCCAACACATGCATGCAAACTTACGCATGCATTTTTATTTTACAATATTTATAGATCATCAGAGTTATGTAGAGAATCCATGCTCCGTCTATGGAGATACACACATGAGACCACATCAAACTACTGCAGTGCACACCCTCAAGAAAGATCTCATTGAGTACACTGGAGGACAAAGTCATATGGGACTCTGCACAGAGCACACCGTAAGGAAAGGAGATGCAGTAACTGTAGAGTGAATGCACAAGAAAGAAACCTACAAACACAACCTCAGCCAAGTCATCAAGGCCAACCCTAACAGTAATAAGTCATGTTAATAGCATGCACCCTGCGTGTGCTAAGAGGTGTGGAAATGTCACTTCACTTCTCTGGTCATTGTCCCCCAAAGCCATAACTCAAGTGTAATCCTGAGAAAAACATCAGACAAATCCCATCTGGGCAACATTCTACAAAATACTACCCGATCAGTAATCTGCAAAACTGTCAAGGTCACCAGGAAGGTCAGAGGAACTATCACAGTCAAGAGAATCCTGAGGGTACATGGCCACAGAATTCACTGTGAGATCCTAGATGGGACCCTGGAGCAGGAAAGGGACATTAGGTGAAAGCTAAGGAAATCTGAATGAAGTACGGACTTAGTAGCATATTGGTTCACTGGTTGTAATAAACGTGTCATATGAATGTGTGATGTTAACACACACAGTAAAGGAAACTACATGCAGGCGGGAATGGGAATTTGGGAACTCAATACTAGCTGCTCAGATTTTCTATACATTATAAATTGCTCCTAAATCCTATTCATAAAGATTATGAAAAAGTTTAAATAAAATTTCAAATATATAAACAGAGCTGACCCCTGGCAAGCTCCCACTGCCATGCCCTCATCAAGGGGGCCACAGTTGGATAAACAGTGAGTGTTCAGGACAGCGAGCTTCTGCATGTTCGCCCTCTGCAAGCCCAGAGACCAGCAGTCTGGGAGCCTAGCCAGTAGGACAAGCAGAGGGTCCAGGGTGTCTGGGCTGTCTAGAAACCCCCAGGGCAAGTCTGGGTTCTTACTATAGGACAGATCCTTCCAATTGCGATGCCAGAGACTGGTGAAGCCGGGGCTTTAAGAGGCACCCCTCTCTCGGTGTTTGTGTCATTCTACCATGTCCCTCACTCCAGAAGTGGGGGAAAGGGAGGCTGAGTAAAGGGGCCACACTCATTTAGGCTTGAAGTAGTCTAAACAGTTATCCAGTGGTTACCCTGTGCCAGTTCTGTGTTTGGAGCAAACGCCTGCCTTCAGGACTCATGCAGTCTCCCTGAGAAATCAGGGAGGCCGCCCCTCTACTTAGTAACACCGAGGTTTCTGATCTTTAAGGGGTCCAAGAGAACAGGCAGTGAAGGACAGGAGAGACATAACTCCTCATAGGAACCAAGGGGAAAGGTCTAGTGTGATGGTGTTCTCATATGGGCTCACCCCTCTTGTGAGCCTGCAGTTCTATCCACGCCTCATCCTGGGCCTATGGGGAAAACCGAAGCCTACATTCAGCTTTTAGGAGAACAAAGGAAAAGCGGTTGTGACCCAGAGACTACACATGTTTTTTTAAGCAACCACAAGGGACAGCCTCTTTGGTGAGTGCATTACCAGATGGCTGGGGCTTGCCAGCTGCTTCCAATCAAATCTTGCACCACTGAGTTGGTGCATCCCACACACTCAGCAAGATTCTGCTGAGTGGAGGAATTAAAAACAACAACAACAACAACAACAAAACATCACATTTTGCTCCATACCTAGAAAGTGTGCTCTTGGGGTTTTGGGGGACAGAATCCAAAACCAGCAAGAGAAGTATCAGAAGAAAGCAATGGAAAACCAAAGACAGCACCCTATCCTACGCCATGTGTTTTGTTTTAAATTTATGGTGCTGGAGTTAAGGCAAGGAGAGAAACTGGTTCTTCAAGTCAGTGTGGGCAGAGAAGCTGGAAAGGGTGGAAGGGGGAGGGGGCTGCTGGGGAGAGAAGGGAGGGGACACTCAAGCTTTCTGAAGAATCTCAAGGTGCCGCCAGCATTCATTTTATTATGATCATGTTGTTCTGTAAATTATAAGTGTTCTTGCTTCATTTCAGGCATGAAGGAAAAGACCGAAAATACTGTATCACATATGTGTGTATACATGTTTGTAGTCACCTGTATGAATATATAGCAATTTTATGGCTTCTATATATGTTATATATTGATATGTCATAAATGACACATTACACACACATATAATCAATGTTCATGATAGGAACTTTGGAAAATAGGCTTTAGGGAAAATTTTAAAATATATCTGCCTTCCTACTCAGAAAATGGTTTCCTTTTACAGAAACTGTTAGAACAACTGTGTTATCAGGAAAGGGGGAAGGTCAGTGAGGAATGGGGCAATTTGTAGTGATGTGCTGAATATGATACTGTGTGGTAACTACATCTCCTTGCTCTTGTTCTGTCAATGTCTCTCTGTCTCTGTCTTTCTGTCTCTCTCTCACACTCTCTCTCACACACACACACACACACATACACACACAGAGTTCCTGAGCTTATCACCCTCCATAAACTCCAATTTGAAAACAAAGGGTCTAGGAGAAATGAGGGGGTGTTTGAAACGCTCCCTCCAACCCATAAAAAGAGCAGCAGCACTTTCCCTCCAAATCTGAAGGCCTGGGACCATACTTGCTGAACTGGACCCCCAAATACCCTTAAGTCGGTCCTTGTGAGCAGAGCACTGCAGAAATACCAGCTTCCTGGAATGCTCAGCGCCATTCAAGTCTGCACACTAACCAGAGCCTGGAGTCCCCAGGCCAAATGTGTCCATGCTGCTTATCAGTCCAGGACCCAGGAGTGGCAGATCTGTCCCTAAAACACATGTATGGGAAAGGTCAGGCAGAGCTGAGCTGTGGAACAGCCTCCCACCTGCCCCTCCCGAGCCCTTCCAGACTCCAGACTGGGTGCCAGGGGTCTACTGGGAGCCTCTGGTTTGACTTGTACTTAGATTTCTAGCATACCCCTTCCCCTCCCCCACCCCAAACTACACAAAACAAGAAAGTGAAACCTAACAGCCTTCTGACAAATCCAAGTAGGAATGATGACTTGGCCACCTCCTGTCACCCAATTCTCTCCCAAGCCCTGAGATTAAAGCCATCTAAGAGTGAATTTCTGCATCGATAAAATGGAACCAAACAACTGCTCGCAGGGAGTGGGAGGTTTTAAGAGGAGACCACGGACAGACACGAACCTTGTGACTTGGCACTTGGGTACCCCAGAGTGTGGCTCTCCCGCCCCTTGTCCTCTTTCTGGTTTCCACAACCCTGACCCAACAACACTCCTCTGATCAAACACAGTCTGGCAGACTGTGAAATTATCTGGATTTGGAAGATGGTGAGGGAGAAAATTAAATAGCATGCCTTTGAAGTAAAACCAGGAGCTCAGGAATTATCTGGCAAGGGGAATTTAATTTGGAGAAGTGTTCCTTCCTTTCCAGAAAACTGAGAGGTAGAGGGTAGGAAAGACGAACCCTGGGTTCCCAAGGAAAGAGGAAGAGAGAAAAGAGAGGAAGGGGGGAAGGAAAGCCGGAAGGGAAGTGCCCTGTCCCAGCGCTGGAGCAAAAAGCCACCTTCCAAATCCTGGCAACTTGTCTTTGCCCAGAGAGGATGGGAATTTAAAGACATAAATTCCTTCCTACAGTCAATGGTTACAGAAATCCATACAATTGGTCACAAAGCTATGATTTTCCTTCTAGAAGATTGGCACATTGTTTTAGAGATTTTGTTCAATTAGATGCTAAAAATCTCATGGGACTCATCGTAACAAAGGGACTTAAATGTTTCTACTTCAGTGGACACTCTCATAACTTACCTTGGACTCTTCAGGCTACTCCACAGTTCGGGTGGGATGAGACCTTTCTCGGGTTTGTTTTTTCACTCCAGCACTCATGATCAAACTCTTCTGTCTCTTTGCTTTCAGTTTTTAAAGGTTGTAGAAGGGACACGTTTTCTGACTGCTGTTCAGGTGCCAGGGAGCTGGTACCAGTAGTAGGTAGACAGGAGTCAGGGAAGCGGGGTTCTGAAGAGTCGCCTCCATGGAGCATTAGGATTAAGCTTCTGACTGCCTGTAGGTACCTGCCTCCAAGCCAGCTCCTCCTCAGCATAAATATCCCACAGTCACATGCCAGCCTCAACCTCTATGCAGTCTGAGCACGAGGTACAGCACTGGGCATCACTGAGCATGGGCTGTAGCTGAGATCCAGTTGCAAGTTGGGCGTATCTTGTTGCTTTTCCGGGGCATATCTCGTCGCTTTTCTGGTGCAGCGACATACCCTAGGGTGTTTGCGTGGCCATTTTGATTCAGGTGCTTCAAATCTGGTTAATGAAAGCATTCAGCTGTTGTCTTGGTTTTGGCCCTTGGTAGGGAGGTGGCAGGTGTTTAGGATACCACAGCCTCAGGCTGCAAGTAATAGCCTCGTCTGTGAGGAGACACAGGTGATCCAACCTGGCTGTTTCCACTGGTTCAGGCTCCAGCTATTCTATATTGGAAGCCTCAGGCTTAAGTCAGTTATAGTCACCACACCTTTGTTCCCTCATAGTGCACCCTCTGTCCTAGATGCCAACTCTGTGCACCCCCGTGTCCAGCACAGGACCCAAGTCCCTGATGTGGACATGTGCCCCTGAGTCAACAGCCATAACAGGTGTCCTGATGGCAGCCAGCCGGCCCTGTGAACAGTGCGATCTGGTATAGCAGCAAACAGTTCAGTTAAAGTTCTTGCTAGTCTTTTCCAGACCTTTGTTTCTGCTCCATGCTGCAGGTGTCTGTTTATTTTTCAGGAGTTACTTGTTCTGCTGGGATTTAGTTGTGACCACACAGTCAAGGTGAGCCTGGCATCCTCAGTCCGCGGCCATCTTGCCAGATGGTCATCAGGGTTTCAGCGGAATTTGCTGGCGTTTTATTTAAGCTTTCTCTGAGAAACAGCGAGCGAGCATGATGGAAAGGACCAGGAGGCCATATACCGTCCTGTTTATTGTATTTTAATTCAGTCAAGACTCTGCCCCATCATTTTAAGTCTTCCAAAGCTATTTTAAATATTATAAGGTCCCAACCAGCCTGTATTATTATTTACCACTGGGTCCCTAATCCCTTTGCTGGTGTGGTTTCTAGTATAGAATTGATGGCCAGTAAGTATGGAATGGGGTAAGGAATGACTGCATGAGGGAACGATAAAATTAGCAATAAGTGGCTCCAAGGTTCTTACTATTTGTAGAGCAAATGAGTTAAAATTCAGTCTTTTTCTGCCCCCCTACCATTGCACCTTCAGCCTTGCATTGTCCATGTAATTATGGACACCTGGGCCCAGAGCCCATGGGACGTGCACACATAAATGGGGACACCTGTGCCAAGGGGAAGGGGCTGTAAGGGCTCTGGCCATGTCACCGGAGGTGGTAAGACTATCAAAGGACAGATGAGATGAGACAGTCAGAGAACTACTGAGAAAAAGCTGATCAGTCTCCTGATTCACATGAAAGGCTTGTAAGAATCTACTGTCGGCTCCAATATTATCTTTTGACTGTGAGAACTAAAGATAAATCTACCCAGCCGGGGATGGTTGCAAAATACCACTTATCTTTCTCTCTTTAACTCACCACTCAAAATTCCAGTTTCTAGAAAAATGCGCACACCGCACCAGGTGAGCCTGGTTTTTCGAGGTGAAAGTTAAATGAAGACTGGCCAGGCTTTTGCACCATTGCCTCTGGCGATTACCTGCAGCTTTGAAATGGGAGCATGGGCTCTATGCGGGCACAGGTGCCTGATGGGGGCTACCTGGAGTATGGTGTGGCATGTCTAAGTGCGCATACCTGAGCCTGGAGGTGCGGGCTATCAGGGTGGCGGCAGAAATGGCTACCAGAGGATGATCAAGGGTTGTGATGGGAAGCCCAGAGGAAAGAGGGTACAGAGATTTGCATGGGCCCCTAGTTACTATCTCCCTACTGACTTGTTTCCCTTCCATACTATTGAAAGATCTGTGGGGGGATGATGCCAAGGGTTCCAAAGTTCTCTTTTAAACTTTGGAATTTAAAAGAATTGAACTGATGGTGAACCTACCTGGCCTAGGATAGTTGCAAAAATCTAGGCTAACAGTCTTCTCTGTCTCACCTCTTCTTCTCATGGAACCTGTCAGAATGCTGGTTTCCGTATTCAGACAGAGAAAATAACATGTGGGAGTGTTTTAAACTCCTCTCGCCCTACAAATCACCGGGGATGCTCACTAAACCTGCAGCCTCTCAAGTCCTACCTGTGGATCTCAACCTCATTTGCACATAAGATTCAACCTGCTGATAACCAACCTGTCTTCCAGACCAGTTCCATCAGAAACTTAGGATATGAGATCCAACAACAGCACCTTTAAAGCTCCCCAGGTGATTCTTGCATGCAGTCAAGTTTGAGAACGATGGTTCGGTCCACATTTGATTCAGCAGGTCTTTGGGATCTCGGAGAGTGTGTACAAGGACCCCAGGCGATTCTTATCATCATGGAGCAATTCGGGTAATGGGCTATTATCTGGGGATCAGATCAAGCAATGTTTGTGAAGGTGAGTTGATTTCTCATAACACAGGTCAGTCAAAACTCACTCCCATGAATAGTTTAATTGTCCAGAGGCAGACATCTAATCAAGTTGGGCCAATCACAGCCTCTCACTTGGGATACTAGAAGGGAAGTTGCTTAGTTGCAAGTGGTGTCTTTTGCAAGAACATGCAAAGCAGATTTGGAATGGTTGTGTTTATCCCATTGCATGGTGAAGCTGAGAGAAGGAAAAATGGAAACTTAGAGAAGGTCCATGAAGACAAGTCATGAGAAGAAAGAGAGAGGGGAGGAGAAGTAGAGAGAAGCATTTCTCTGTTCTCAATTTCTGTCCCTCGTCAGTTTCAGACGCCTGCTCTACTCTCAGTTCTCTGAGTTCCTCCTAAGTTCTTATCTTCTACTTGCTGTATTTTCCTTTATATTTTCTAGATTAAGTGGGTTTTTCTTTTTGCAAACATAAGATATTCAATCACCAACTGCATGATAAATGAGAACTACCAATGGCAGACTCCAACTTGAAAAGCCAGGGACCAGGAAGAACCATAAATAGCAGAAATTGTTTGAACTCACCTGGGACAGTTCAAGTCCTACTTGTGCTAAGCCCATCCTTAGCTCATCCACTAAGTCTCAAAGCTTAGATGAGAGACAAGCCCACTAGCTGTGTAGACTTGGATATGCTACTTGATGTCTCCAGCTCTAAATTTCTTCTTCTAAAAATAGGTGTAGCCACCTCAGGACATTATGATGGAGAAGAAATGGGATAACAAATAGGATGTAGCTAAAACAGGCCTGAGTTTACAGCAGATGCCAGAAAGATGCTCTTCCATTCACTTCTACAGAAACCTGCAATTTAACAGGTTTTATGTAACAAAGTCAAATAAGGAAAGGGAACAGTCAGATTTGAAAAAGTCCAAACAGGTTTCCTTCCTGCAGTGCTTTTCAGAGTACTTACATGCTAATGTGCTAATGTGCCATGTGAATCTCCAAAACAGGGTTTTCCAGAGCTGCTGTATGTTAGGGTTGAAGAACCCTCTTCCCATGGGGCATTTATGACCTGGTAGGGCACACAAAGTTACGCTAGCCTCGATAGCCAGCACTGTCTTGCACACCTCCCGTGAGTATGGACGCCAGGGCCCTGGGTGTGTGCATCAATGCACACACATGTGCCTAGAAGGGAGGGGATAAAAGAATGGTGTCACTCTAATATGACATAGGAACTATAAGACTACAAGATGAACTTCAGATTGAGAAGAAGAATGCCAGAGAGAGGCAATGGAGAAAGAAGAGCACACAGGAGTGAGTGTGGAGATTCTCAGAGACCTGGGGGGTTGCCTGCCTCACAGCCCTCCTCCCTGACTGGTATGCCTGTGTACCTAGTTCCCTGGATTCAACATTAAAGGATTATAAAAATCCACTGAGGACTCCATGATTTCTTTACCTATCTGTGTGTACTGTTGTGTAGCCACCAGTATATTCAAAATATACCTGTAGAACACAATGGGTTATTCTCAGCTGTGCCAGTGGGAGTGTGCTCGATAGAGTTTGGTGGTCCCCAGGGATAACTTCTGGGGATTCTTTTTTTTAAGATTTATTTATTTATTCATACAAGAACTGGGGTACATGCTAGAGGTGTAGGGGGTGAGAGGATTCATCAGAGTGGGGAACAGAACAGGCAGATGAACTGAAATATACTGCTGAGGGGAGCAGTGGACGAGGCAGGAGAGGTCTGCTGTGTCATGTGGGTCCCCTCCCTGGCAGGGATCAAACTCATGCTATAGTGGCTGCAGATGCTTCATAGTGTGGTGTTTAACCCCTTGAGCCACCAGAGAGGAATTCCATAAAGAGGGTATGTATGTTATTGGCTCTATTGCTATCACTTCCCCTGAGAAGTGCCCATACCCCTACCATCACCACATCAGGAAACAGTGGCCTGAGTCCTGAAAAAATGGGAATAAAAGCTTTCATCAGAAAATCCTTACCTTTCATCAGAGCTGACTGATTTAGAAACTACCATAATGAGACACATCCACCACTCTCCCCAGAGCCAAAGGAACAATGTTTCTTTGTCCCAGAATCCCCTTTCCCCAATCGTGTTCTTCTAAAGCCAGGTTTATTGAGCTGTAATTTATAAACAACAAAATTAAACTTTTAGTGTTGTGTATATTAATTTTGAAAAATGTGTACTGTTGTGTAGCCACCATTATGTCCAAAATATAGCCTATTTCTATCACACCCACAAAACTGTGTATGTCCTCTGTGTCCTCAGCTATTGGGAGCTGTGATTTGCTTTCTGTTCCTGTAGTTGTATTTTTTCCCCTTCCAGAATATCGCATTGTTGGAATCATACAGTGTGTTCACTTACACGCCTGCCTGGCTTCCTTCACTTAACAACTCCAGATTTATCCGTATTGTTGTATGTATCAGAAGTAGCTGCTTCTCCTTACTGCTGAGGTATTTTTCACTGTATGGATAAACCATGATTAGTTTATCCATTCACTCGTTAGTGGAATGACATCTGGATGTTTTCTGTGTATTGGTGATTATGAATAAATATCCACTATAAACATTTGTATTCAGGCTTTTGTGTGAAAGTATATTTTTATTATTCTTGGGTTAACTATCCAGGGATGGAATTTCTGGGTATGTAAGAATATGTTTAAATTTAGAAGAAACTGCCAAACAGCTTTTCAAAATGACCGTACCATTTTGCATTCCCACCAACAATGTATGAGGATTTTACTTGTTCCCATTCTTGTCAGCTTGGTATTAATAACCAATCCTATTTGTGAAAAGTTATTTCAGTCATTCTAATAGGTAACAGTGTCTCACTGTGGTTGTAACTTGAATTTTCCTAATGACTAATGACTAAGCTGTTCATGGGCTTAACATTTTTATCTTCCTTGGTGAAGTTTCTATTCAAATATTTTGCCCATTTTTTAAATTAGGTTGTTTTCTTATTATTGAGTTTTTTGAGGGTGCTTTATAGATTCTCAATAGAAATCCTTCATCAGATATTTACTTTGCAAATACTTTCTCCTAGCTTGTGGCAGGCTTATTCATTTTAACAGTGTCTTCTGAAAGGCAGAAATTTTTAATGTTGATGAGGACCAATTTATAAAAACGGATTGTACTTGCTATTTCATAGCGAAGAAATCTTTGTCAATTCCAGGTTTTCTCCTACCCTGAGGTTTCCTCCCCCCCATCTTTTCTTCAGTTGTTTTACATCTAGGCCTGTGATCCATTTTGAGTTCATTTTTATATGTAGTGCAAGGTATGAGCCAATGCTCATTTATTTTGCCTATGGATGTCCAATTATTCCGGCACCATTTGTTGAAAAGAGTATCCTCACTATCGACTCATTATTTATACTTATTCCTCTAGCTATTTTTAGTAGCTGCCCTAGGGTTTACAGCATACATCTTTAATTTATTGCAGTCAATCTATCAGTAACATTTTAACCCTCTGTGCACAGTGAGAGAGACTTAAAACAATAAACTTCCAACTCCTCTCTAAGGCCTATGCCTTGGATGATCTCTAATCTTACAGATTTTGTTCTCTAGGAGGATGGGTCCAGATGGGCTTTCCATGATCCCATTGAGGCTCTCTCTGGTCTCCCACTTGCCCTCTGCCCCCATCTTACTTGGGAGCCTCTAGTGGAGGTCCATGTTGAAAATCCTGGCAGTGAGGGAGAGGTGCCATTATGTCTATGGCTCCTTGTGGCTCCCTAGTGTCATGCCAGTCTAGACTCAAGCTTTACCAAGTTATTAACAACTTTAAGATAGAACTCAGGCCAACTTACCTGTGACTCTGTGCCTGACTTTTCCCTATTAACTGAAAGTAATGTCATCTATGTTCTCTCAATGTTGTCCTGTAGATTCTATTAAGGACAACCATGTAGGATAGGTAGGGGCAAATACCAAGCACTAGGAAATGTTAGTAACTGCCCCCCTAGGTCCCACATTGCTATCCTTGGTGTTCACAACCTCTCCCCATGTGAACTGATTATGTCACATTTCAATGCATGCTTCTGTTCATACAGAAATGAAAGCAAGAATAAGGCCTGGAATGGAAGACAAGAGAAGTGGACCCCACCCAGATATCACTACCATTCACTGCTTAACCTGCAGGAATGTGATTTACTTCCTCAGAGGAGTGAGCAAGGCAGTTAAGTTCTCTCAAACACAAAATAAACTTACTGAACTCTTCCAGCACCTTATAACTCCTACTGAACTCTTCCAGCAACTTATAACTTATGAGACACATTGTATGTCTTAGGTGGCAAAATCAGTGTCAGTGAAATAGCAAGATTTTCTTCTCATTTTTTCCCAGACATACACACCATTGGTGACTCTCTCATCATCTCTTAATGCAGAGAGTAAAATCAGTACAATCTGAAAACACAAAGCAGATCTCTCTTTTCTAGGAAAGAAGAGTCTGATTTGGGAATAGAACAGATGCAAAGATATGTGTTTTTCTGTTGGGCCCAATGGATTGTGTATATAAGGTTGTCCCCTCCCATGGGACCTGGCGCCACCCCAACCTCACTCTTACACAGACCAGCATTTATGGCCACTCCACAACCTCCCAAGTATGTATTTCATAAAAGCAGGGCCTGGTTCAAATCCTCTGTAATGTCTCCAAAGAGAAAGAATAGAGTCAATAATCAGGGCTGTGTCTGTGTGTCGTAAATTCCCCAATCCCCTATTCCCTCTCTGGGCTAGCACACCCAGGCGCACGCACACACACATAAACGCAGCCATAAATATATACACTCCCATTTAATAGACTGGGGATTCAAATTACAGTTACAGTGTAATAAAACTGACTAATCCGCAGGGTGTGTGCAGAAGTCTAAGAGTCTGTGTGTGTGTGTGTGTGTGTGTGAAAGAAAGAGAGAGAGAGAGAAAAGAAAAAAAAGAGTGACATGCCTCTTCCTTTACCTGAGTTCCTAAATTCCACTCTCCTAGAAACTTATATATGTCAGGATACAGGATTGGCTACATAAGCTGCAGACCCCCATGCAAAAATTTAAAAAAAAAAAAGCCCCATCTTCAAAACTTAGGGATTTCAAAATAGCAACATCAGACCATGAAACCAAGTGTGAGAACTTCCAAGTGCCTGAGATTCTGCAGGTCCAGTCCCCTGGCATGATGTAACAAATGGTGACTCCATCAGAATATCAGGAAGTGCACATTTTCTTTATGATTTATATGCCGAAATACTTGTGGAGGTTTGAGCCATCAAGGACATGGAGTGGTCTTTGGAATAAGGCTGGTCTGAGCTTGGATCCTGCAAGTCCATGTACTACATACAACCTCCTGGACACCTCAGTGGTCCATCTTTTAAATGGAGACCCATTTCCTGGAATTACAAGAGGGTTAAATGTAACAGACCTATAAAATTCCCAGGACAAAGAACTGCACTCACAGGAGTTCCAACTGTCCTTCCTTTGGGCACAGATCTTGCGGATCTGTTCAAACAAAAAACACTATATATTGAAAGTGAAACCGCTGTGGCTGAAGTTTGCTAGTGATCTTTGGTGATTAGATCCAAGGGGGACCTGAAAGCCCGACTTCGCATTCAACCTATCAAGAGGTTTCTCCCTTGGGGGGGAAGAGATGCCCTCAGGCAAATGCCCTCATTTAGTGGCAGAGTCTGAAGACCAAAGCGACTATCGGCCCAGAGTGAAGACTGGTCACAAGAGGACAGGGGGATGGGAGGGAGAGAAATAAGTAAAAGTTAGTTCTGAAGTTTCAAGAGTCCCGGGTTTGTTTTTCTGACAGGGTACTGGAAACTTTTGGCAGTCCGATGCCCGGCGCGGGCCGGCGGCTCCCATTGGTCCGCCCGCGGCTGTTGCTATGCGGATGGACCAATGGCGCACGAGGGGCGTTCAAGCTCCTACCCTCAGCCTCCCCCCACCCAGGCCTGATGCCGGAGCCCGGGGACCTGAGGAAAGGGCACCTCTCCTCCTGTTTGTTTTTTGTTTTTTGTTTTTTTTTTTTTTTTTTTTAGGAGGCTCTGGGACTGAGTTGGGGGCGCACCCCACCCCGGGAGGGGCAAGACACCTCCCAGCGTCTCAGTGGGGAGGTTAGTCCTGGGATCATTCCCGTCTAACTTGTTTCTCCCCACCCTGCTCCCCAGGCCATCCTGGCTTTGCATGGTCCAGGGGTATGGGGAGGCATGCAAATTTTATTTATTTATTTTTTCCTTCCTAGTGCATGTCTGTGTCTTATGTTTTCATAACTTTATCAACTCGGTGAACTTTCCTGGGATCACCCGCTGCCTCTCTCCTTCCCCCTGTCTCAAACTGGCTTTTGGGTCACCTACACATTTGAATCCCCACCCATATCTCTAAACACACAAATATGCACGCACGCGCGCACGCACATTCTAGAGCACCTGACATGAATGGAATGGCATGTTTCCTTGTTGCAATTTTAGACAATGGAAATTGCCCAGCAGGGACAGACAACTGCGGTTTATGGAGCCCTAAGTACTTACGGTTAATAGTAATACTATCAATAAAACAACAACTCTTAATAATAATAATAATTCATATGGTGTACTAGATACTGTGCTAATCAATTGCTGTGCTTCAGTCTGTTGTAGATGGGTAAACTGAGGCACACATCAGTGAAACACTTTACTCAGTCTTCAGGGAGAAGCAAGACTTGAACATAAGTATTTCTCTGGTTCCAGAACCCTGGGTTCTACCCACTTTCCTGTGTTGCACAATTCTTAATGGGGTACATGTCTCGGTAGAGACTTCGAACCCCGAGTCCCGAGCTCCATGCTCAGACCAGTGCCACCAGTGATCATGTTTGTCACCCTAAACCTATTCTAACCCATCACTACTTCTTTTTTTTTAAGATTTTATTTATTTATTTTTGCATAGAGGAACTGGGGTGTAGGTCAGAGGGTTGAGAGGATTCACTAGAGACAGAGTGGGGAGAAGAACAGGCGGATTTTTTTACTGAAATACACCGCTAAGGGGAGAGAGGGAGAGACAGGAGAGTTCTGCTGCGCCATATGTGAGTTAGCTCCTTGGAGGGTGATCCAACTCAGACCATAGATGTGACAGTGCTGAGACTTAACCCCTAGGCCACCAAAGAGGCCCCCATCACTACTTTTAACACTTAAAGGTTATGAGGCTGTTCTTCAAAATCTAAAAATCACGGAAGATACTTAGTTTCTTTCAGGAACAGTCTAATCTTCACTCTGCAACGCTTGGCTGCTCATGCAGCTGCGTTTCGACTGGTGCAAGAACTCAGAGAGGAAAAGTGATTTGACCATAGGTGCACAGCCATCCCCACCACAAGTCAGACTGTTCTCTGCTCAATGATACCACGCCCGAAAGCATCACCCGACAGTGACTGCAGACTTGCAGAAACTCAACCCTGCTGAGAGTCACTGTTTTCTAACTTTGTGCAGAATCACCCAATTGAGCATATCTAACAAAATATGGGTTTTTTTCTATAACTTTTCTGTTTTGTTTTCCCCAAGACTACTCCTGGTTCATCTTCTTATGGCTTCACCATGGTGGTGGTCAATATGGCATTCGGAATCCTCCCAATTTACAGGTAAGGATGTTGAGGTACACAAAAGCAGAGAATCTGACCCCAAATCACAGAGTAATGCAGTGTCAGACCCAAGATCAGAGAGGATTTGCCTTCCTCTGCCTGCTCTTTAGCTACTATCTCTATTCTCCAAGAAGGTCCATGACCAGCAAATTATAAACTTACAAAACAACAAAGTATAGGGATTGGGAATGCAGAAGGAACCAAAAGTAAGTGAGAAATGAAATCTCACTTTTCAGTGAGAATCTACTCCAGCTTGGAGCAGGGCTGGCTGTGAGGAGCATTTGCTGTAGGGCTGGTTTCTGCCTACCTAACCCTTGTTCTGAGCCTGGCACCAGAGGGAAGCGTGTCTGTGCTCAGTCTGGTGTTGCCTAATAGGTTCAGCAGAAAGGCCCCAACTGGCTTGCCCTCTTCCCTTTCCAGGGGGAGAGGACTGGGCATGCACCTCCTTTCCTAACACAGTGGGAGACTAAGGGATGTTTCTTTTCTGATGACCTAAAGGAGGTGCCTTTGAACATCCATACCCAGCCTTACCCAGCTGGTAAGAGCCTTTCCAGCCCCACCCAGCCAAAGAGACTCCCTAGGTCCCAGAGAGATAGTACTGTCTCCTTTCTTAAATCCCCCAGGCTTGGAAAGCCTAGTCAAAACCCTGCTCATAATCTTTCTCCATAAAGTTTATCTTCTAAAACTTTTCTTTAAAACCTATGGAAAATAAAACTTGGTATTGGAGTAAAGGAAATCATTGTGTTTATAGAGACTGATATAAGTGCTGGCTGTTTTCTCAGGCTCCCCACCAACCCGTCACTCTTTAGGCAGTCTTGGATTCTTAGAGTAGAAAGAGTATTTGCAAAGCAGTTTTCTTCCTGAACAGTAACCTAGCTCTCTCCTGTTGCAAGCCCCTTGCCCTCCCAAGTTTTGTCCAGCACAGTGAAACACCTACCTATACAATGCTTTGTCTCTCCTGCTTTAAGCATTCTTTTAGCCAAGAGCTTTCTAAGTGTCCTTCCTTCCTTCCACAAGCATGTCCTTGGGAGTGTGATCTGGAGTGGAAATACTACAGACTCCCACCATAGTGCTTACAATCAAGTAGGAGAAAAACTTAACTAAACCCCACAATAAACCTGAACATACACTATTATAGAGGAGACATACATATATACATAATCACAGACTAAGAAAATGGAACTTAGGATTATTTGGAGCAATCAAGACAGGCTTCATGGAGGAGGTGATGTTTGAGCTGATGTGTCATGCATGGACATAGTGCAGACATTGGAGAGGAGGGCAGTAGGAAGAAAAGCCAACATGGGTAAGTGTCCTCTGCAGTATCACATCTCCAAGTCCACTGACAGCAGTCAGCTGAGCCTGTTGTAGTTCAGTCTACATCCGTGGAAGGGACACTCTTTTTATTGAGACTGGCAACAATTAACTTCTCTAAGAATATTGGTCTTTCTCCCAAGACAAGAAATTAGGACCATATGGTTGGGCCTGTTCTTGGTAGGTGGGTGTACAATTCACCAAAGGGATAAAATCAACACATTTTTCATAGCTTCCATAATCAGGGAGCTGGACTCCTACTGATTTCTGCATTGGCCTAGCGTGGCTTATATTATTAAGATATGTTAAACTTTCAGTGCCCCTGAACTGAAAAGTTCACATTCAAATGCCATCAAGATTTATTAAGTGTTGAGTAAGGAGCCTGGTATTTCCTTAGCATGACCTCCTGGAAACCTTACTACTCTTAGAGATAGGTAGAGCTTCTCAACCCCTTTTTTTACAGATGAGAAAACCAAGACCCAGCAAATGCTTGGGTCTTAGATGCAAATATATAGCATGGGAGCAGAATTAAATAGAATTAATAGCTGTTCTTTGACAGCTCACAGAATAAATGTTTTATGTCACAGACTCATAAAAGGTCAGATATGGACAGTTTTTAACAGTCACTTTTTTTTTCCTTTTTCATTTTCAACTTAAGTCTTTCCACTGATAAGAATATTTATTGCCTTTTTGATGAAGTAAGATTGACTTTTTGATATTTGATTATTCAACAAGGTATTTAAGACTTTCAAAGGGCCCAAACAGAAAATGTGACCTTTTTGTGAAAGATGTGGATTAGCTATTTAGACAAAGTCAGTAGGAATTAACAGAACCTCGTGTACTAAGAGCAAGGCCCCTGACTTGGAGATCACACCAACCCTGCAATAAATGAAGAACCCAGAGTACCTTAATTAGGATCATAATCTAGTGCCTACAAGCCTTTGAGGGCTACATTCCCACTGTTCCCTACAATTGCTCCTGGGTTCTTAGGAGCCTGAATTATGCCATTAAATGTTTAGTTGACCTTTCTTCTCATTGGCCATCCACTGAGGAAGGAAATTCTAGAAGGAAACCCTTTTAGATTTAATATAACCAAAGTAAGACTCTGACTTTCACTATTCCAGGTTTCTGTATTTGGGCTGGTAGTGAAGAGCCACAGAGATGCCATTTTCAGAGTCCCTGGAGTTGGTATCCAACTCCACAGGTATCCTTGACTCTTCTTCTTCTTGTCCCTCCAATTGTTTGCTTCCCTGATGGACACTGACTAGCCTGCACCCATCCTCAGTATCAATCATAGAGCCTTCCTTAACCCACCTGGCCAACCAGCAAGCGTGTGCAAACATCCAGCACACAAATGTGCAACCCTGGGAGGGTGACATTACCAAAACAGGCCTGCCCCTGCTTTCATGACATTAATAGTCTATCGGAGGGCAAAAGACAATGTTGAAAGGACTAGTAATGAAATGTCAAATTTCAGTGATCGTGCATGAATCAAAAAATTCCCTCTGGCTCCTGAGAATGGAATAGTGGATGGGGAAGCACCACTGTTCTCTGTCAGCTGCTAACAGCACCACCATTTACCTTCTCCCCTACATATTTCCTGTTAGCACTGAAATTATTACATTTGTTTCTTTTACCAGTTGATCACCTGCCTTAATACCCCTAGAGTGACAGTTCTATGAAAGAAGAAACTTTCTCTAGTTTGTTTACCTCTAAGCCACAGCACCTATAGAATTCAACTAAGTGGGAACCCAACATACTTGTGCGAATAAATGACATTTTCTTCAAACCCCAGTGAGGCAGGAATGCAGGAAGCACCTGCAAAGGTAAGCAGGAGTTATGGGGAGCAACTCAACCCACTTGGATCTGTTGGGACAGTCCTTCTGCTACTGGTATAATTGTCACCCCAAAAGGCTCCAATCTGCTCCCTAGGAATCTTTTCCTTATTTATTTATTTATTTGCTTGTTTGTTTATTTGATTTTTTTTTTTAGCAACACAACTAGTGGTTTATTTTTCCCTCAATTCCTTAAAACATACACACACACTATTTTCTTTTGTGTAGGCTTTTGATGATCTTAACAGAAAGGCCGAATACTGCCATTTCTGACTTTTTACTTCTTTTGTTTTGCTATAGGAATAAAGTATCAATTTTCCAGATTTAGAAGACTCCTTTTTTGTTTCAATAATGAATTATTGGTTAACAATTAAATCAAAATTCAGAGAGAAGTTCTTGGATTTGCAATTGAAAAGCTTTTGTTTTTCTTTCACTCCTTCACTCTCAACGCCCTTTCTTCCTAGAATAGGTGCCTAGCAAAAATCCATGTAGCTAGCAGTAGGCTATGGAAGCATATGGACAATCTCTCACTTGATCAAGGAAGAGAAAATGGAAAACCTGATCTCTAGGTGGCTTCAGAGGAAATAAAAAAAATGATGGAGATGCTGGCATTGTTCAGTGCTTATAATATTTTCCTTTTTTAAAACAATCATTATTTTTGTGCTTGCAGCATGCTTCGTAATCACTTCTGATCATCATTCTTTACATCAGCACAACATTTTATCCATTTTTAGGAAGCTATGATTGAGGTCAAGAGTGGCCTCTTTCTTGAGGAACAGCACATACAGTTCAAATCCAGGAATGGATCACCATCTAGAAGAATCTTTGTTGTCCTTGCTAATATTTTCTCAGAAGGGAAGACCCCCCTTGTGATGAACTGCAAAGGGGAATGTCTACATCTCAAGAGGGGTTCACCCACAAAGGAAGAAGCAGCTTCTCCAGGAAGCTACTGTCAGGGCTAGAGGGAGGGCTGTGTTCAGAATACCAGCATCCAACCGTCTTTGTGGCATGGCACCAGCAATTAGGGATGTCGTCTTTCATTCCCAAATCACAGACAAGGAGGGGGGTGGCTGGATGTCACTGGAGGAGACAGAAGATGGATAGCCTTGGGAGTTCCTCTGTCCTATTGATGCAGACACACCCGTCTCTCTGTCTCACTGCCTGCATCACCTTCAATTTGGCCAGATGGACATCATGGGGGAAATTTTGTCTGGACCAGGAATCTTAAAACACAAGCAAAAAGAGATGGCTCTTGGGAGAAATGAGGACAGGGCCATTAGAAGTTGGGAGCTGGGGCCATTAGGAAGCAGCCGGGCTGTGTTGATGCACAGGGGGATTTCTACTCGATAATGGGAAATGTGAACACAGGTTAGTGCTGTGATTACAGCATCCTGGCAGGGGCGGGGGGGTTGAGAGGCCAGGAATAGATTAAGACTCACTCAAGCAGAGCTTGGGGGAAGGGATGAAGGTCACTCCTTCAGATTATGGGAAAGTAGATGGTGGTCAGAGATGTTCTACTCTAGGGTACAGATAGAAAATTCCTTTTGAAATCCCATTGGGAAGTGGCACATATATATCCTCAGTCCCAAGACAAGTGGACCCTTAAGATAGGAGCAAACTCAATGCAAGTCTAGAAGAGAGCTCTTTTGAGAACTTAGTAGAGGATTTGCTACTTTCTGGTGTGGCAAGATGGTTGAATTTTCACCCTGCTTCTGTGGGGGGTAATTTGGCAATAGCCATTAAGACTTCTAGAAAACTGGCTCGAGATTTATTCTGAAAAAAAAAATTTAGATATTATTCACACTAAGATTCACAGGTAAGAATGCATCAGTGTGATATTTGTAGTGACTGAATATGGGAAATCTAAATGACCAACAAAAGAGGAAATAGCTAAATCAATTGTAGTATATTCTTCCAGTGGCACTTAGCAAACCTTTAAATATAAATTCATGTTAATGACATAGGCAAATGATGATAGTATATTAAGTTTTTAAAAATGCAGATTGCACTAAGAACACAGAGAGGATACCACCCCATTCAATATAGAGAAAAAAGTTCAAAGGAAAATGGACCAAACCGTTCACAGTGGTTATCTCTCTATATATAACAGGATATTTTTTTCATAGTGTTCAATCTTTTCAAAAGTATCTACACAGATGAATATGTAGTTATCTGTAGGCACTAGATAACTAATAGAAAGATTTGTTACTTTCCTCTCCATATCTTCCTTACCTTGCTTTATCACCTCACACAGTATTCACCGTCTGACATACTATAAATTTTATCATTTCTTTGCTCCCTTCTGTAGAATGTAAGCTTCCTGAAAAAGAGACTTGGTCATTTCAAGGCCAGTCCCACCCCCTTCCTTATCTAGCACAAAGCCTTAAATAGAATTCAACAAGTGTTCACTGAGTACATTAGTATGCTCTTTTTATAACTGAATATTATTAAAATGTAAGAAAGAAAAGTTGTAATTGTATTCTCTCCCATTTTCATGACCATGAAAAATTTAGACCGGGGTACAGGATCTGCTGGGATTCCCCTCTATCCTGGTGGCCGAGAAGTAGTAACCATCAGCTGAGTCCCAAGGTTAGAAGTAGGGTTAGGGAGTTAGGGTTAGGGAGTAGGAGGCAACTGAGTAGTAGAAAGATTGCACTGAGGACCGTATAGTAGAGACATTAAACCCCAAGATTCAAAAAGAAAACACTTCATCCTCAGGGTTAAAATTCCCTGAGCAAGACCAACAAAGGCTGAGTTTGTTCAATCCATCTACAATGTCCAGCCTTCCCCTGAATAACAGTTGTTGTGATCACACTAGAACTGTAATGCATTTCACCCAAAGAGAGGTTAAGGAGTTGCATGACCAACTTAAAAGGGTAAATATATATTGATCTAGAATCCTGATCTCACTCTTCTTAGCCACATGGCCTCATTCAAGGTATTTAAATCTGGGGGCCTCCCTGGTAGTGCAAGGGGTTAAGCAGTGCACTATGAAGCATCCACAACCTCTGCAGCCTGAGTCGGACCCCCAGCCAGGGAGGGGACCCACATGGTGCAGCAGACCTCTCCTATCTAGCCCACTGCTCACCTCAGCAGTGTATTTCAGTCAGTCTACTTGTTCTGTTTCCCACTCTGTTACTTGTGAATTCTCTCACTGCCGCCACACCTCTGACCTGTACCCCAGTTCTTGTATGCATAAATGAGATCTTTTAAAAAAATATATTTAAATCTTCCTAATCCTTAGTACTTTTACCTGCAAAATAATGCTAACCTTCCAAGGTTATTTTAAGCAGGAAATGAGATATGAATGGCCTCACATAGTGCTAAGCATGTACCTTTCTCCAAATTCACAAAGGCTGCCATCATGAAAGCTGGGTTTGCTAAGAACACACTAATATGTAATACATAATACTAGAATTCCCTCTCCCCTCATGTGGACCTCAGGACACGTGAACAGTAAATGGGTGAGCAGTACAGATGCCCTGCTCCATAGGCACAATAAGCTACAATGTGAAGGACTGAACCTGAGAATCTATAATCATCAAGGGTCACTAGCTGACTCTTAGGAACATTCAAATTTGAGATCCATCACAACTCGCATTTCTAAGAGAGGGGAGCATATGTGCCCAGATAACCATATGTGGGCACAACACAAAATTTAGTCTTTGTCTTTTGCCATTCCAATGTTCTCCTTTTCACTAGAATGATGTTTAAGAGATTGGCCTTGTGCACTAGAATGATGTTTAAGAGTATGGCCTTGTGAAGGAATACAGACATTGGCCGCATAGCATCTGAGGTCTCCTTGAGTATAGTTTGGTGGCAAAGCCTTGCTATGCCCCCCTGTATTCTAAGGGCTGTGGCTAGCTCTAGTCCTCAATGAACAGTTCTCAGTGTGGGTGCATAAAGTCTGCATTTTGCCTTTTTAATTTGTACAAACGATCAAATGGAAATCTAAATCAAAGTAAGAAAAGATTTGTCCCTATTTTCATACCTCCCCTTAAATTAATCTTTTCCCTCTATTTCTCCCTTCCAGTCTTTTATACTTAAGTTTTACAAATTTATAATCATTACATTGATATGTTTCCATGATACGGTTCTTTTAATTTCGTGATCAATATCTTTCCTCTTTCCCTTTTCTGCTGTTCCTCCCACACTATAGAATATCTTTCTTGTAATAATTAATTGTTAACCTTTATGTGAGGCTTTGCAGCTCTCAAAGCATTTTCATGCCCATTATCTTATTAACAGAACCAGATTCATTTATTTAGATGATAGCTTTGTTCTTTCTTAAGAAAAGTATCTCAGCAGAGACTCATCCAGCAAAGTGCCTTGAAGCAAAGGTTCTGTAACTGGAGAGATACAAGTTCAATTCCTGCTACTTAACAGCTGTGAAGGCAGACAAGTAATGCAGCCTCCCACAGGCTGTTTCTCTTTTCTATTCTATGAGGATAATCACAGTACCCACTTCATAGTGTAGCGATGAGAATAAAATGAGATAATCACTTATAAAATGCTCAGCACAGTGCCGGTGGAGAGTAAGGATTCCATTAACGTCAGGTATTATTGTTGCTATCATTGTTATTAAATATATTAGATAAAGACTTTTAATGATTGTAGGAAATTGAGGACACCAACTCCATTTGACTTGACCTGACCTCAAAATCGAACTCAATCCAATAACACAGTTTTCAGACTAGAAAAGGAAAGAATCACATTTCTGGCCATGTCCTTTACATCATCTAGTGGATAGACTGGAATTCTGTACTAGATGATGTCATCACCAGACACAGAAAGATAATTTTTGAGAATCCTCCTCAAAAAAAAAAAAAATGATAAAGCAGATACTTGGACACCTGAGCATGACTGGTTAAACTGAAATTCAGATTTTTCATAGTTTAGAAATCCTTGGAACCTATTTGCTATAATCTTCAGATGGGATCTTTGCAGGCTGCTGTGGAAATGGTGGGTTCTTACTGCCAAACTTGTCTTGGGGAAGCAAGTTTTTGCAGGTCTCAGCAGATTTAGTTGGTTCCAAGAGTTCAGGTTCAGGTAAGCTTTGGACAAACACCTGAGGCTTTGAGAGGCTTAATTGAAATGAGCCCAAACTTAAATGTTTTATGAGATACGCCCATCACTAATTTTCTTGGCCAAGTCTTAGTCGGCTTCATTGTGAATATGCTCCTCTCAGTGCCTGAGAAACTCAAGTCTTCATGATGGAGTGTTGGTGTTTTCCTTTAATACAACTTCTCCAAGAGCTGTATACCATATGTACATGTCAACACACACAGCAGGCCCCATCACATGCAGGCCTGCAGTCTCCTGTCACCCCAGCCTGGAAGCCATTTCTTCTTTGGTGTAACTTGTCTTGAAGTTCCAGAAAAGCCAGGCTTCACCTTAGCCAAGTCCTCCAGGCTGGGACCAAACTCTCTCAAACATAACAAGTCTAATGAACAAGGGAACACCTAATCCAAGTGTGTTGCCAATTTCCTGTGAGACTGGGAGTGAAACACAGCCTGTCTTATGAAAGGAGACAGAGAATACCCCTGCTGAAGGAGCACATGGTGACTCTGACGGAGAAGCCAGTTCTTCTACCGAGATTTGCCATCTTTTTGGGTTTGAACAAGCTTCTCCCTATACAAGTTCAGAAACAGCTTGGAAATTTGTTCTCCGCTACCTCCAACTCCCAGATAGACTATAAATCCCTCAGTCTTATTTTTGTCCATATCAAGAGTCATCATATATATATGCCAAAAAACATTACTAGAAAATTCGTATCCTGAGAATTTGAGTGGAACAATATGAGTCTGAAATTTTCAAAATGTTCCCTGGGTCAACAGGAAATGAAATGGAAGACACAGTGAAGTCCCAGCCCCACATTCAAATGACCCTTCAGAATATTGTGGGTCAGTCACACTCCAGCCAGAAAAAAGAGGTAAAGTCAGCCCGTCTGTAGTAAAAACTCGAATGTGGGGAAAGGCAAACAGCACCAGGAAGCGACTCCGTTATTAGCAGTGGCTGGATCTCCTTCCACCCCAGGGTTGAAGAGACAAAAGAAAGATGTGGTTTTATCAACATTCAAAAGCCAGAACTGTGTGACAGCAGCTCGGATGGAAAAAGCTTCCTGGTAGATCTGGAACTCCAGGCAAGCCTTGCAGAAGGTGTGGCTCAAAGTCCAGAAAGGGGAGAAAAAATACTCGGGCTATTTCTCCTGCCTTTCAATCCTCACTGAGGGCCTGTCACAGCAAACATGAGCTAGAAGCTGGTTAAAAGAGAACCTGGGAATATTGCTTCATGGGTCAGTGTCCTCAGGAAATAGTTCTAAGGGAAAGTCAGTATGTAACCAACACACACACACACACACACACACGACTGATATTACATAGCATTTTCAAACTTTTTACATAAGAGCAAATTGAAAAATCAAAAAATGGTAATTATTGTCATACAGACATTGACATTTCCACATGCATTATTGTATCATCTCTATCTACCGACATAAGTGCTTTATCTTCATACTGCCAAGACCTAGAGTCCATAGTCAAGTCTCCATAAATGTTTGTGACACAAGGAATGAGGAAGACCAAATCCATCAAAAGCACATTTTTAACTCAAAGGAAGGGTAGTGGGGATGTAGGCGGTGAGCAGACTCCTCTGCTGGACTGATGTAAGGATTCCATGAAAAATTAGATTTGCATATGCCTCGTAAGTGTTAGGTCAAGACAGACATGCGTGTTGTGGGTTCTCTGTGTGCCAGTGAAACAATCCAACCTCTCTTTTTTCAGGGTGATGTTGACACATGTCGAATACATTAACATTCCCACTGGAATGACTCATTTGCAGGAAAGAGTCAACCCAGAAGACAAGAGGAGTGGGAGAAACAGTTTACAATTGTTCAAGATATTAGGACAGGCATGTCTGTTGGGTTTTTGTTTCTTAAAGAGAGCAGTCCCAGCACTACTGTTATCATATTGCTATTTGATACCATCATTATTGCTGTGGTTGTAATTTGTATGTTGCCTTAGTTTCACCAATTTAGGAGGTGAATGAGGTCACCAAGTCCATGATTGGACATGAGTGAGGCCTCCCTGCTGGCTGAGCTCTCTCGGCTGCCCTCGCCAGTTTTCTCTCTACTTCAGCATGTAAGGAGTGGTGCTACTTAAGCATTCAGCCTCTGTCTTGGCTGCTGCCTCTGCCTCCTTTCTCATGTGCTTTTCCAAGACCTCTGTTCCCTTTCTTTTAGCAGGTGCTGATACCACTCATGTGGGATGAAGTTCAAGCTCTCTGCAGTAACCTCTCCCCAAAGTCTCCTCTCTAACCAGTTCACACTTTGTTGTTGCTTGCTTTTGCTTTGTTTTGCATTGAGGAAGACTGACTGCTGTTTTGGTTATAAATGAAAGGAAATGTGAATCTACAGACTGCAATGGACTGTGGGCCCAGTTAGAGTCAAAGGCCCAGTCTATCTTTACAAGACCAGAGCTGCCTTGCTAGGGCATTCAAAACCTCTCTAAGTGGGGAAATCGGCTCCTCCCTCTAGGGAAGGCCCTTCAGCAGGTCTCCTTCCCTGAGTCTATTCCTGATCACCAGGGGACTCAGAGCAGCCTTCCATCTCTGCTGGGTGCTGACCTCATTGCAAGATGATGGACAGCGGGCACTGTCATTCTCTTCAAGAGTACCCCCCTAAACACACACACACACACACACACACACAGGTGATCGGAATTGATCTGTCTGATATCCAAACACTTCTCTAAGCCTAAGTCATTGCATGTTTGAGACCATCCCCCACAGGCTAACACCATAATGGCTTAGGGTGGTCTTTGCCCACACTGTCTTCTTGCTGTTTTTCTTGGTAGCACCCACAAGAGAAACTGGACATGTACCCAACAGTCCTCTTCTGTCTCATACCCTTTAACAGAAAAATAACTAGGACAAGTCCCAGTTTGCAGGCCCAGTTCAAACCAAATCTCAGTGGAAAAAGAAATTATTTCAGCCCCCGCTGCCCAACGAAAATAATACAAGTGAAATCAGAGCCATTGCTCAGCCACACATTTCACACCTGCATCCAGCTTCCTGGTTCTTCACAGGTTTTCCTTGAGAACCCTGGGTGTTCCTAGTGTTACATACCCACTACCCCAAGGGTCCCTCCAGGTAAATTTTCTCAGATGAGAGAATAGTGGACTGTGCCCCAGAAAAGGTTTTAGAGATTTCAATAACAGATTTTCCAGCTTTGACCACCAGATCTAAAGGATTCCACAGGCAGGCCTTTTGTTCTGACACATATGACACTGTCATGGTTCAAACTTGGTGTTTTGTCCAACTTGTGTTGACCTTGGCCTAGATGAGGTATCACAGCATGTGCCAGCTCTGCACTTGCTCTCCCCACACTGTGTCACCCCGACTCATACCCAACACCCACACACATTACAGAGAAGGCCTCCACCAGGGAGAATTAATTTAGACCAGCTGTCTTCCCAGTGTTGCCCCAGATAAATGATCCTCTAAAACACACCACATCTAACTGCCATTGTGAGAAGAAGCTGCAAAGTAACCTCAAGCCTGGAATGTTCCCGTGACACTAGATGGGACTCTCATGCATAAATCCATTGTGTATCCTGCTATTGTTTTTATTTCCCCCCGTTTACAGCATCACCACATCTATGTCACCTATCTCATAAGACGTCTCAAGAACTTTACTTTGACCTTCAGTTTCAGCTATTTGGGGGCATGAATGTCTACTTGGGAATCACTGAAATCCCCACACTAAAATCTCAGTGTGCCATATAACTTATATTAGAATTCAATCCATGTCAAGGACATCTTGCAAATTTCTTGATATTGACAACAATGTTTACACAATATACCAATTAAGGTGGCAATCGTGTAATTTGCATGTGTGTGTTTATGTTTGTGTAGTAGAAAGGAAGAGAAGGTACTATTGGACACAAACTCTCCCTGAGAGATTCTTCTTCCATGTGATCCACTCTGTCTTGTTCCCATCTTGTTTCTCTGGGGCTGCAGGGGAAGCTACCTGATTGCAGTAGAGCAGCTGTTTGTACCACCTCTGAGTCCTGTGATATATCAAAGTTTAAAATTCTACCATCAGTTGAGAGAGGAAGGCACAGAAAACATTTTTTTTTCTTTCTCACCCCTTTCCTCTTTCCTTCTTCTCTCCCTCTTTTGTTGTCTTCCCAATCTCTTCCTTCTTTTTTCTCTTCTCTTCCAGTATTGATGTTTTATTTGCGCATATCTAACGCCTGTGAAAACTGAATCTTCTACCATCTTCACCTAACAACACAAAAATTGATCTTCAGACAGAAATGAAGGAGCATCTGTGATTCATTTCCCAAGGTTCTCTTCTAGCTGCTATCAAATTTCCTTCATATCTTTTCTGTTCTTAACAGCCTGAGCCTAGGGTGGGGGAGATGAACCAACTCTACAATAGCTTCTCTTTTCCCATGAACTCAAGATGTGAAGATTTTTCTAGGCAGAAGGTGCATTCCCCTAGGTTGCCTGTTGTCCCTGCATAATTTACTGCCCCTTTAACATACAAGGGGGTCCTGGTAATCTTTCAGATTAGAGTTACTCTATTCCAGAGTTCTTTAAACTTAGTTAAGACCCTAATTTCATGGCTACTGATGAGCAATCACCAAGTCCTTCCTGAGATTTCCCAGGAATCTGTGCTTTCCTGCAGTTTATTTCCACGTATGTTTTTTAATTCATGGAGTCTGTTTTTTTCTGGTAACAACATAGATATCACTGATTGACTTGAAAAGCCCATTAACATTAATGACAAGAATATTTTGGTATACTTTATTTAAATTTCAGAGATCCCCGCAAGTGGCCATAGTGTGGTTTGTTAGCATTTCCCCCTTCGTTCTGTATCTTCTTGCTGCCCTCTGTCCTCCCTTATCTTCCGTCCCCTGCCCAGAGGCAACAACCCTATTCTTCTCCATATCCCCACAGACCCTGACTGTTCTGATCAAGGCCCCCACAAGCCTTGGCTGTACCCCAATTACTTGTTGGGGAAGTTTTCTAAAGAAATATCTTGTTCTTCATTGGAGAAAGCCTGAATTCATTTTTTTTTCATCTAATTAAACCTAACTACTTAACTACAGGTGATATAATTATTCTTATCTCACCAGCAAGTGAACAAAAATTTCGGCAAAAAATATGGGAGGAAAAAAAGAGATGAAAACATAAAGAAATGAAAAATGTGATGCAGGAAGAGTAAAGAGAGAAGGATAATGGAAAAAGGGAGGGAGGAGTCACTGACATACTGTGAGCAAGTGTTCCCAGAAGTGTTGGCAAAGTTCTAGGTTTGTGGAGTTTCACACCCAAAGCCTTGACCTGTTAAGAGCTTGAAGGGATTATGCTCAGTGAAATAAATCAGAAGGAAAAAGAAAAATACTGGATGGTCTCGCTTATAGGAGGAATACGGGGATCAAGGGGAAAAAATTCAACAACAATAACAACAAAAAAACACACAACAAAACACAATAAAAATAAACAGACAACTTCAAAACAGAGACATTCCGCAGGGAAGAGGGAGGGATTGGGACCAAGGCAGGGACAGGAAGAGCACAAGGGACTATGGTGATGGTGCACAAGCGAACTGGTGATGGAAATTCTATGGGACTACACCTAGAAGAGAAAGCAAACATTGTAAGAAAAAAAAATTTGAAATAATAATAATAAAAAAAAAAGAATTAAAAGGGACCACACTTGGGAACTACTAAGTCACAGGGAGATCATAAGATTATATAAAACTAAGCACATCTACACTGAAGAAAATTATGATTATTTTTCCTTTTGCTAGTTTGTTTATCTGAATTATATGTAAATCACTCAGCCTTGAGTTCTTGTTTGACCTGAGACTTTGAAGTGGCAAAAGTACTGAACAAAAATATTAGACCACCAACTCGAACCTTAGTTTAAACAACATACCCACAGCACTGCGGGTACTTTGCAGACAGACACAAAATCAGATTACTCAGGAAAGTGTTGGCCATAATTCTGAGACCTTCAATGGGTTTCTTTTAAAGACCACAGAGAAGGAGTAGTGTAATAACACATGGAAAGTACCAGTACTTCTCCAGGAATGGAGTATTACTGTAATAAAAAGGATAATTTACCTCTGAGACATGGAGTCACTAACTCCCCAACATGAGATGTCCAAGGTACTTTGTCAATGTCTTCACTGTGAGGAGAGAGCCTCATCTAAGTGGTGAGCTAGAAGGGAGAGGTCACAGAGCAGGATGACCCTGAGATGACAAACTTGGTTAGTTTTGAAGCTGCCATCACAGAAGCTGTGTGTGATTCCTGCTCTACTGCCCAGCTGCCATTCAAGAAATCAGAGGTCCCAGTCAAACACCACAAACAAAAGACACTGCTTCTTACCTTCGAACATTCAGGTTGCCATAAAAAAAAATAACAAAGGTAATGTGGTTTAAACCAGAAACATTTGTTTCTCAAAGTTCAGGAGGTAAGTCCAAGACTAAGAAGCCAGAAAGACTTGGTGTTTTTAGAACTCCCTGGTGGTACAGAGGTTAAAGTCTCAGTGCTATCAAGTTATTACCAGCCACTGCAGCATGAGTTCGATCCCTGGCCAGGGAGCTGACCCACATGGCACAGCAGACCTCCTCTGGCTGCTCGCCACTACTCCCCTCAGAGTATGTTTCAATGGATCCTCTTGTTATGCTCCCTACTCTGTCCCTGGTGAATCCTCTCACCTGCCATACCTCTGGCCTACTCCCCAGTCCTTGTATGCATAAATACATACATTTTAAAAAAAGATATGGTGTCTGGTGTTTTTTTTTTTTTTTTCTATGTATTCTCACATGGCAGAAAGAGCAAGGGCATTAACCTCACCATAAAGGTCTCACCCTTATGATCTAACCACTTCCCAGAAGTCACCTCCAAATACCATCTCCTTGGGAATTAAGTTTTAACATACAAATTTGGGAGACACAAACATTCAGCCTTTTGCATCCCTGAAAACTCAAAAGGCTCACACATGGTCCTCAGAACAGGACAGAATAGAAACCACACAGCAAAGAGCCTGCATGAAATCTGCTTGAGGTTTCTTGTACACATCTTGAAGAGCTCTCTTCAGGTCAGCAGCTTCTGGTCTGCAATCTTGTTTGATTTTGACTATAGCCCAATTCCATGTCTTATTCATAAACTCTGTTTTCTTGCTTTCCTCATCTTGATATTCTACTCAGAGCTGGCTAGTGCCACATCCTCTACAAATGCAGCCCTCAGCCAGGGAACTACAGCATCTTTTCAGTAAAACCCAAAGGCCTCCACAGCACTGTGGAAGTTGTTCCAAGGTGCTTTCTTTTCCTCATACCCATCAAGTCATCTGGGGGTCTACTGTTTCATTTCCCAAGAATTAGAAAGCCCGGTAAGATTTACATGATGGTTCTCAATCAAGTCTCCTCTCTTAGTTCTCACAGGTATGAAAGAGACAGGTTTTATCTTTTCATTTAATAAAGGCAGCTATTTTCTTTCACATATAGGAAAAGTTAGTATATTTTTTGAGTCCAACTAATGACTTTGTGTGAGATTATATCTGGATGGACAGTTCTATCGAGAACTCCTATGAAGGTCAATTCTCCTTTTATCTACCGTTGGTCTCCTTACTGAAAACAAGTTTGGGCAAGATCTATTTCACAGTATTGTGCTAATTTGGAGGCCACCGGGCTGATGACTTCATCATCTTCCATGCACATATTAACTTTCAAATCCCCAAGCAATAGGATGAGAATATTTACTTCGAGTCCCATAATTCATTGCATATGCACTGGCAATCAAAGGGGGAAATAAAAGTACTTTGGTGTGAACCTAGCTCAGTGAGCTTGGAGCACTATCTGATTCTTGGGAGTTACTGAAAAGAGATTACAGAAGAATGATGTGCCTTTCAGATTGTCACACTGACTTGCTCTACAATTGGTTCATACAAGTGACTTAACCTGTTCTGAGCACTTTTGAGGTTAGAGTGAGCGGGTTTGAAATGTACAGATCCTCATGACATGGACTTTCCCTTTGGCTGGGGGTAGGGAAACCACTCCACCACCCTCATTGTATTGTTTAGCTCTCCTTGGGATCCTTTCCTCAATATTGGTGGTAGTCTAACGTGACATATCTCCAATTAAAGGGTGATGTCAGTTGACACAGTGCCACAGAGGCCAGTTAAACATTGTTCCTTAGAAAATAAGAGCAGGATTCAATCCTGAAAACGTTGGTAGTGGTCCAGGGACTGAGTCATTTGGCTCTCTCGGAGCGTCTAAGCTAGCTGGAACATGCCGAGAAGCGCAAGTTCCCTTTTACACCATGGAAGCAGGAAAGCAAGAAGCAAGTGAATGTAATTTTAAAATAATGCACTGCTCTGGAGATGTACTATTTCTCTCACAATTCATGTCTAATCTTATTCATGAGTATTAACCCCTTGTACTGCAGCTCTCTGACAGTACATGGTAGAAAAACCAAGAGCTGTGCTCCTCTATTATCTTAATATTCAAAGCAATTTTAGGTACATGAATATATTTTTTCCTCTTTTGCATCTGGCAAAAGAACTGGGAATTGAAAGATTAAATCTAATCTAATTTGATGGGAATACTTGGTAGTATATGATATACTTGTAAAAAAATAGAATAATGCTTTCATGGAAACACAAAAATGTATCCGACTGACTCTGTACTCAGCTTGCATGATTGAAATTTCATACAAAAACAAAACCATCTAATAGAGGAGAGAAACAGCATGATTGCTCTTCTGGAAGAGGAATCGGGGTCCCATTTCTACATGAGTTTTCTACTTTGGTAACAAATCATCATAGAGATGTTGGCTTAAAACAACACACATTTACTACAGTTGTGTAAGGCAGAAGTTTGTCATAGTCTCACTGTGTAAAACTCCAAATGTCAACAGGATTGTGTCCCTCTGGAAGTTCTGGAGGGATTCATTTCCTTGCTTTCTCTTGCTTCTAGAGGCTCCCTACACTCTTGGGCTTGCAGATCCTTCCTTTGTCTTTTTTGTTTGTTGGTTTGTTTATTGTCTCCTAATCATGAATTAGTGAATGTCTTGGCAGTGAGTCTCAAACTTTAACATGTATAAGCTTCACCTGGGAAGCTTATTAAAAATGCAGATTGTGGGCATCCAGTCACCAATATTCTTTTTTTAAAAATTTTCTCACATCATTGTTCATTTTTGTACAGTAATTGGAGATGGACTGGATTATGCTAACTGAAATAAGTCAAAAGAAAAAATTAAGTATCAGACACTTTCGTTTATATGTGGAATGTAGAGACCGAACAAAAGGTGAAGAAAAAGACAAAACTAGCAAGCTGACCATGGACCTGAGACACACAGCAGGAAAAGAAAAAGGTTAGGGTCAAAACAGGGGAGGGAAGAACACAAGGGACTATGGTCTTGGGTCATGGGTGCTACTGTAGTAGGAGAACCACAGGGATTGTGCCTGAGGGGAGAAATCACTCTCCTTTATTTTATTTTTTAACATTTTTAAAATTTATATATATTTGACATCAATTGTAATCCCCATGTATTCCCCATCACCATATCACCAGTGCACCATCACCTCAGTCCCCCATGCTCCCATCTGCCCTCAACCCTCCCCCTCTTCCCTCCCCACCAAGGAAACCACTCTCCTTTAAAGGGGACAATGGTTGGTCAATAACTTTTCAGACCAACTTACTTCAGTTGTCCTCTTCTGTCTCCCTCCCACCCTACTAAGGACCTCTGTGATTATATTTTGCCCACCCAGACATTCTATGATACTCTATTTATTTTAAAGTCAGCTAATTAGCAGTCTTGATTACATCTGCAATTTGAATACCCATTTCTCATATAAAGTAACAGTCATGATTCTAAGTATTGGCAAATAGGCATCTTCGGAGTGGCTGTTATTCTGTCTACCACAATTTCCAATTTATCCCTGTAAAATGTACCAAGTAAGTTCCAAATGCAAATAAGTCTCTTTCCATCTGCTTTTCTACCAAAAGCAAACAAACACAGAAACTGACTCCACACAACAATCATATAAGTGAATGTGGAGTTATAAATTTATAGTGAGAAGAAGAAAGGTGGGGTTTTTTAATGCATTTTGGTTAAGAGCCAACGATTTTTAACTAAAAATTTGTGGAAAGCTATAAACAGATGACAATTAAATTTAAATAGTCATCAAGTCAATTTAAATTCAGTTTAACTTAAATATTTATTGGGAATGAGAGCAAACATAAATGTTGAAAACTCAAATTCTTATTTCTCAACTGTCTTCTCATTTTTCCACAATGTATTTCTGACTCGAGGTAATTTCCTAGATTTTATTAACCTATAACAGACTGGGTTTACAGCCATATCCATTCTGGAGAATAATCATTGGTAACCTTATGTTGTAGCTTCCACAGTCAAAGAGGTTAAGGAGAAAAGTATAAAGTTAGAAAACTGTGTTGCCTGAAATAAGTTAGATAAAGATGACCACTTCAAGAAATGACAGTGAATGGACCCATTAGCAACACATTAGCTTGGTAAAAAGAACTTGGTAAAGAAACAAAAACCAAAAATGAAAAGACAAAGACAAACTGGAGACACTTGGTGGGGAGGGAAGAGGGGGAGGGTTGAGGGCAGACGGGAGCACGGGGGACTGAGGTGATGGTGCACCGGTGATATGGTGATGGGGAATACATGGGGATTACAATTGATGTCAAATATATGTAAATTAAAAATTTTATATTTAAAAATAAAGATAAACTAGGGTTTATAGGTCATGGTGATATTGTGAGCAGTAAATTGTTAATAAATATGAGCACTTGGAATAGCATCTCAAATTATAGCTGGCTCAGAACATATACAAACTTTCTTTAAATAAATCTAATTAAATCGTCAAAAAAAAAAAGAACTTGGTAAAAAAAAACTTCAAATAATGGAATCTATGCATTCAAAGTATACTTATAAGCACCTGTTCTCTGCTGAGTACCATTTGGGGCATGGAGCAGACAGTGTGAGCAAAGCAGATAGGATGTCTTTCCTCTTGTAAGTTTATATTCCTATGGGGGAGTTAGATAAGACAAATGCAAATAATTTTAGAGAACATGTAACAGCACACACACACACACATACACACACTTCAGATGGTTTACAATGAATGGTTAAGGACCATTTCATGAAGGACAAATGCAAAGATACGAGCAGGTTCTGGTGAAGCAAGGAACCCAGATGGATGGGTGCTGGGGAAAACAGTAGGCTGCCTCATGCTCCTTCTGGCCCTGGCTGTCTATGACTTCCTAGGCTGAATCCTAGTGGAAGTGAGTTCCAGGGAACTCATTACTGCAGCCTATGAAGGTCTGACTCCCCATGCACAGAACAGGGGAGCAAATTCAATTCAACCATCCGACACCTACTCCTATTTGTAGATGAAACAGGGTGTGACTGGCTTTGGGATAAGGCATTGGGATCTATTTCAGATAAAGTTCAAGGAAGTCCCCCATTGGGGTGGGAGTTCTTAGGCCTAGTCACAAGACGAAAAGATGACAATCATGCATGGAGATGGTACTTGATAGAAACAGCCAAGAACAAGGCAAAGGACCCGAGGTGGGAAGACATTTAGTGTGCTGGGAATGGGAAAGAATTGTGTGGATGTAACAGAGCAGCATTGAGTATGATGTCGGAGAGCCAGGTGGTAGATCCTCACTGGAGGACCTGTCTTAGGTTAGGTTTCCCCAGAAGAAGACCCTGGGATGAGGGTTTGAGAGCAGGCAGCCATTTGGGAGGTGACTCCAGGAGGCATGGTGGCGATGGCATTGACCTAGTTATCCTGTGCCAAGATGGGTTCAGTCTGCTGGGACATTGTATGGTCCCTGTAGCTCATATCTCACAGCCCTTCCTCTGGAGGAGAAGAATAGGCTGTGCCACCATCAGTTCCATCTGTGTCCCCTGTGAACTCTCCTGGGGTTGCAGCTCTCTGGCTTTCTTGGAGAAGAGAAAGTTCTTGGTGAGGACTGTAGATGTTTCTTCTGGGCAAGAACGTTTGGAAGGTCAAGAGCTGGGTGACAGGGGTGAGATATCCTCAGAATCTGCAACCTGCCTAGATGTCATTTGGATCCTTTCTAAGTGTGTCGGGAAGCCATCAGAGGGAATAAATTATTCACAATTATGCTCTGACTGGGTTAAGTTGTTAAGGAATAGGGGTTGGAATGGTTTCTATTTTTACATTAAGTTAAAATTTCCATACTATAAAGTGCATCCTTTAACTGTGCAATTTAGTGACTTTTAGTATGGTCACAGAACTCTGCAACCACTGGCACTACCTAAGTCCAGTATATCCTTATCACTCCCAAAAGAACCCCCCCAATCCATTAGCAGCTACCCACTCCTGAGAATGGGTTCTTATGTGGTGGTGCGGGAGGGTGGTTAATGAGGGTCTCAGTGTTTAGAATAGAGAAAAATGGGTATAGAGGAAAGAGCATTGGTCCTGAGTCAAACGCACTCAACTTGACTTACTGGGTGTCTTTCAGCCCCGTATTCATGGGTACATCACCTCTCTCTGTGTTCTTAGTTATGAGATGTAGTGTCCATCTTGTGCAGTTCTCCAGATGATTCCAGGAAGCAGTCTTGAGAAGCAAAGAGTGTCTAACACCTAACAGGAATCACACACTTTACATAAATCATCATGTGTTATATGCAAACATGGGCCTGTGTGATAATCTCTTTGGATAAAACTCATCCTCCCAAATCAAAGTTTATTATTTTGGATCATTTTAAATGATCCAAAATTTAAACTTCACAAGTCAGTGTTTGGGTTTTTTTTTTAATAGCATTTACAGTGTTCTGTGACAACTGCTAACCCCAAAACATTTCCATCACCCCAAAAAGAAATCTCTTACCTCCAAAATTTTCTTCTTGCACTATCCATTTGCATTTACCATACTACTTTACATCTTCATGGATTTACCTATTCTGGACATTTAATATAAATAGATTCAAGCCAAATGTGACATTGGTGTTTGACTTCCTTTACCCAGCATAATGCTTTCAAGATTCAACCATGTAGATTCATCCATCATTTTCAGGAATGACGAGTATTTCATTCCTTTTTATGGCTGAGTAATATTTCATTGTTTGTATATACCACATTTTGCTTATCATGTCACTGGTTGATTGACTATTTGCATTGCTTCTACCTGTTGGGTATTATGAATAATGCTGCTATGTATATTTTTCTACAACTTTATATGTTAACATACATTTTAATTTCTGTGGGGTTAATATTAAAAGTGAAATTGCTGGTCATATGATAACTCACTTTTTTTGTCAAATCATTTATCAATATTTTCTGATATGATGGTTTGGCTTTCCCTCCTTTATTCTGTTAACACTGTATATTATATTGATTGGTTTTGACCAGCTTTACATTCCTGGGGAAAATCTAGTTTGGCACTGATATATAATACTTTAAATACAATGCTGGATTTGGTTTCCTAGTATTTTGAGGAGTTTTATATCTATATTGACAAGAGATACTGGTCTATAGTTTTCTTTCCTTATGTCTTTGTTTGGCTTTGGTATCACAGAAATACTGGCCTTACAATATGAGTCAGGAAGAATTACCTTGTATTTTTAGAATACTATGAAAAGGATTGGTGTAAACTTTACCTTTATTATATGGTAGAATTCACAAATGAAGTCACATTGTTCTGAGTTTTCTTTGGTGAAGGTTTTTTTTTTTCTTTTAAATTACTGATTCAATATTTGTTATAGATCTATCTACCTTTTATTTTTCTTCTTGACTTTTGGTAATATGTGTGTTTCTAGAAATTAATCCATTTCACCTAGGTCATAGAATTCATTGGTGTATAGCTTTTCATAAAATTTTTATAATCGTGTCATTCCTGTGGAAGCAGTAGTAATGTTTCTGCTTTCATCCTCAACACTAGTAATCTGAGTCATCTCCTTTTTTTGCTTGGTTAGTCTAGCTAAACATACGTGAATTTTGTTGATCTTTAAAAACACCCAAGTTTTGGCTTCATTTATGATGGTTTCTTTTTCAAGGAAAATTTTCACTCCATGCTATTTGTTTCTAGTGTTCAGAAGTTTCTACAAGCACCCTCTGAGCTAGTGTTTTAAAAGTAACCCTGCTTCTAATTGATTAAAAGTGTTATAGATGTATTGACTTATGCAGAAAATCATCATCCTATGGCTAAGTCACGTTGACTGCAGTCCGACAGCCACAGCCTTGGACTGGTAACAAGGGGAAATCACTGCTAAGAACACCAAAATGTGGTCCAATCATTTTGGCACTATTTTCTCTGCCAAACCAAGTTAAACAAAATATAAATCTCCAAATGTAAACATTTCCTTTATGTTCTCATTATTTCCCAACATTTTATCCTATGCGTACAGGACTCCTTTTTGCATTTAAGGCCCATATCATCTCATCCCATACCACCACCAAAATCTCCTTCTGGAAGTTGAAAATAGGAAATAAGTCTGGATAAGCTATCTGGGTAATCATTTTCTTTTCCAGATCTGAGACTTCAGATAAACTGTTTCCTCTTCTTTCATGGATTACCTTTCCATCTAGCCTACTCCTATCCATCCTCCATCATCTCTCAGAATAGACAAAGGGCGAAAATGTTAAGACTTGTTTTCATCAGAAGAATCATTATGAAGAGCATGAAGCAAGTGGAGCTTGATCTTCTAATTAGAGAAAAGACATGGTCCTGTGCACAAGGTAGGTCATTCATGCATGAGGGACAGTCTGGACAAAGTTTAGTGGCAGGAAAAGATGACAAGAATATTCAAAAAATAGTAGCAAATCGAATTTAACAGTATACTACAAGGATTACATACCATGATCAAGTGGGATTCATTCAAGGCATGGAAGGCTGGTTTAATGTATGTAAATAAATGAATGTAATAGATCATGGCATCAAAAGTGAAAAAATAAAAAGCATAAGGCAACATCAATAGATGGAGAGAAAGCATTTATAAAGAATCAGCACCCATAATAAAGACCCTAAATAAGATAAGAATAGAAGGAACTTACCTCAATGTAATAAAAGTCACCTGTCACAAACCAACTGCCAATATACCATTTGATGGTGAAAAACTGAAAGCTTTCCTCACAAGATCTGACATAAGACAAGGATGCCCATCGTCACTACTTCTGTTTAATTTGGTACTAGATGTTTTGTCCAGAGCTATCTTACAAACACAGGAAATAAAGAGTATCCAAGTAGGGAAAGAAGTAAAACTATAACCACTCACAGATGATATGATACTATATAAAGAAGATCATAAAGACTCCATTAAGAGTTGTTAAAAGGAACAAATGAATACAGCAAAGTGGCAGGCTACAAAGTCAACACACAAAATCAATATAATTTTTATACACAAGCAAGAAGCAAGAAGCAATGGAACAGAATCAAAAGCTCAAAATTAATCCATGTTTTTATCAGCAGCTAATTTATGATAAAATATCCATTATCATAAAATGGGGAAAAGCTATTTTCTTTAATAAATGGTGCTGGGAAAACTGGAAAACCACAATAAAATAAATGAAGTTGGGTTACACACTAATACTATACACAAAAATAAGGTAAAAATGGATTAAAGATACAAGGCCTGCAATGATAAAATGCAAGGAAGAAAATATTGTCAATAAGTTCTTTGATTTCTACAATAAAGATATATTTGGGGACTCAAACCCCTATGGCAAAGGAATTAAAAACAAAAATAAACAATTGTGATTACTTCAACTTAAAAGGCAGCTATGCAGTAAAAGAAAATACAAGACAAATAGACACCCTACTGAATCCTACTGAACAGGAGACAATATTCACAAAATATATAAATGATAAGGGATTAATATCCGATATATATTTGAAAACTCATGCAATTCAACAGTAAAAAGAAAATCAAATAACCCAATTAATAAATGGGTAGCAAAATAGGCAATTCACCAAAGAGGATATGCAAAGACCAAGAGACATTAAAAAACATCCATTGACACACCTAATAAGAAAGATGCAGATTAAAAATGCCAGGGAGGTGGGTCCCCTCCCTGGTGGCGCAGCAGGTTGAGCACTGCACTGTAAAGCATCAGTAGCACAGCAGCGAGAGATGGATCCCCAGCCAGGGAGGGGACCCCACATGGCAAGGTGCACCTCTCCTGCCTCACCCGCTGCTCCCCTCAGTAGTGTATTTCAGTAGATCTACCTATTCTGCACACCACTTTGTCTCTGGTGAATCCTGTCACCTCCCATGACTCTGGCCTGTACCCACGCTCTTGGATGCATAAATCAGTAAATCTTAAAAAAAAGTTTCTTAAGAAATAATAAAAATATAAAAATGCCAGTGAGATACCATCTCACGCCTGTGGGAGTGTACACATAAAAATAAAACTAAACAAAAAATCAGGTGCTGGAGAGGATCTAGAGAAAGAGGAACAGTTGGAGGAAATGTGAAATGGTGCGACCATTATGGAATCAATCTGGATCTACTTTAACAAAACTAAAAATGAAAATATCAGACAATGTAGCAATTCCTTTTTAGGCATATGTCCACAGAATTTGAAACCATCAATAAAAAACCATCCATATATCCCACAATGTTCATAATAGCACTTTTTAAATTAGGTAGGGTATGAAAGCAGCCTAAATGTCTGTTGAGGGACAAATAGATCAAGATGTGGTATAGACACACTATGGAGTATTATACAGCAAAAAGAAAGGGATGATGCAGCCATTTTCAACAAAATGAAGGGAATGTGTGCAGCAAAGTAAGTCAAAATGATAAAAACAAATACTGGGCAACTATATAGCAGATAATTCTATAATATAAAACACTGTCAAATAATAGTGGGCATTAATAAAAATCTTGGAGCTCTGACGTTAAGAGGGAGGAAGGAAAGAAAGGGACAAGGGAATATAAGAATGGTGGTGGGGGGCCTCCCTGGTGACATAAGAGGTTAAGTCTCAGCACTATTAAGCTATAATAGAAGCCACTGCAGGACAAGTTTGATCCCTGGCCAGGGAGCTAACTCACATGGCACAGCGGACCTCTTCTTTCTCACCTGCTGCTCCATTTAGCAGTCTATTTCAGTAGACTGTTCCACTCCCCAATCTGTCCCTGGTGAATCCTCTCACCCCCTCCCATACCTCTGACCTGCACCCAAGCTCTTGCATGCATAAATACATAAAAAAAATTTTTAAAAAGCATAGTGGGGACCTCACTGGTGGCGTAGCAGGTTGAGCGCTGCACTGTGAAGCATCCGCTGCATAGCAGCGCAAGTTCGATCCCCAGCCAGGGAGGGGACCCATGTGGTACAGCAGGTCTCTCCTGCCTTGCCCACTGCTCCCCTCAGCAGTATATTTCAGTCCGTCTGCCTGTTCTGCTCCCCACTCTGACTCTGGTGAATCCTCTCACCTCCCGTGACTCTTGCCTATACCCCAGCTCTTGTATGCATAAAAAAATAAATCTTTAGGAAAAAAAAGCATGGGGGGAAAGTGGAACAAATACAAAAAAAATTCATAAAACCATTTGAAACATGGGAATATCTTTTCTCTTAAATGTCTATATAATTTAGGTTCTATAAAAACCTGGAGTGTTTCAGCAATTGTGTATTACTTGCACAAGGACCATGCTAATGACCTCTGTATGTTTCCAATTTTCAGTATATATGCTGCCAAAAAAAGCGCTAAATGTATTTTTGACTTATAATATTTTCAACTGATGATGGTTTATGGGGCTATAACCCCATCATAAGTGAAAAAAGATTGAAAAAAATGATGGACAAGAGTAGGCATCATAGAGCAGCCCAAGGTATGACTTTGATGTCTAAATAAACTTCTCTTTTTGCCAGATATGTGTTCATGTGTGCAAGATATGTGCAAACACACATTCGCACATCATATAAGCACACTCACGCACACATGTGCACAGACACACAAAGACCTTCCTTTTAGTCCCATAATAGCTTACTGGTTCACTTTATCTCTGGCCCTTTTCTCTTGCATTTTCCTCCAAGGGAAACAAAAATGATGGCAGAATGGGAAACCTGACAATGGATGGAGAGTCTATGGACTCTCAGGGATGGCTGGTGCTCATCCTGAGCCTTGCATTAGCAGAAGTGAGTTCTAGTTTTCATGTGTGTGCATTAGGCTGTCTATGCAGATGCTACCAACAATTCTTCTCTATGTGTAACTACTTCTATCAAGAGCAGAAATCCCCTTCCCTTGAAGCTTGGCTGTCCTGACCTATATGGACAAATAGAATGCTAACAGCAGATACTGTGTCTGGGGAAGTCTGGAAGCTTCCACTTCTACCCTTTTTGGGACCCATTCATCATATAAAGAAGATTGGGCAAGATTACTGATAAATGAGAATCCATGTAGAGAGGAATCGTTCATTTTTTTTCAACTTTGGTGGTTTGCCTTCATAAAATAACATGGTTTTCACTTTGAAATGAAACAGGAGCCAAGTGTTTCTCTAAGTGCTGGATAAGGATAGGCCTGCAAAGTTATAGATGTATAGCTTATGCAAATATTCCAGAAATCTCTTTTCAAGACCTGGTTCAAGATCAAGATGCTCTCAAAATGTCTCTTTGTTATCAGGATGATGAAGATGATCAAGATAAATGATGTGCCAGGGCTTGGTCCTCCCCTTCAGTACTGGATACTTCTTTGCATAGGGAACACATCCACAGCTAAGGCAGAAGTTATATTTAGAGACCATTCCTATTCTGTAGTCAGAGTCCTAACAGGATTCTAGCAGAGCCACAAAATAATTCCAGGTCTCATCCAACTCCATTCTCCTCTCAAACTAATCACTTCAAAGGAGAGAGTTAAGTCACTAGGCAGGGTTTATTAACTTTCGCAAATCTCCTGGGTAAATACCAACTGGGCGTGAAATGGGACCCTAGTGAAAGAGAGAATGGGACCCTCCAGAGTATGACTTATCCCAGCTAAGAAGGATGGAATTTTCAAGATCCAGTTTCACTGATTCATTGACGCAGGCCAAGTCCATCCATACTTGTTCTTCACTCACTGCAGAAACATGTATCTATCACCAACTAGGTGCAGACAATGGAGGAGTCTTTAAATACATTTATAATATGAAACAAAAAAAAACAATAACTACGTGCAGGATGAATATATTTGCCTCATTTTAAGCAAGATTCAAAGAATAACTCATCAACAGTTGCATATTTAGTCAACTAGACCCAGATATCTAGCAAAGTCTTCATATTTCAAAGCTTATGTTGCTCATGCTACCCTAGTACCTCCCAAATGTAACTGGCCATGTCCAAGGTTTCACATATAATTTACTTCATATCTTAAAAATTCACTCTTCAAATAAATTTATCTTAAGGAATTTTGCATAACTAGTGGACAAAAACCACTTATTACTGGTCACAAAGAGAAAGGAACAATAAAAATAAAATCCAGTTGTCAGATTCTGGCTAGAGGAGAGGTTCTTTCAGGGCTTCAACCTGAGCCTGATTTCTTAGTTAGAAATGGAAATTAGAGGCATGAGCAGCACACTGACACCCAGCTGAGACTTACCCTATCTGAATAGGAATGAAAGAGAATGGAAAAGAACAGTATTTCTTAAGGAGGTAGTGTTTTTAAGTATCCTTCTTTGATGTACCATCTAAAACCAGTTCCAGTGGGTAACAGTCCTTCCTTATGAGTTCCTTTCAAGGAGATCTTGGAAGAGACATATTAAAAACAAACAAACAAAAAAACCCTGAGAAAAATGCAATGCAGTGAAGGGTATTATGTTATCATGAACTCTAAGCCTTTTTGAACTTAAATTCCTTGACCATACTCCTTTGTATGCATTTATATTTCTGCTTTCAAAAATGAATATCCATGCAATAGTGTGCTAACACTGTATGGATACACTTTGTAAAACCTACTATGGTAGGTAATGTGTTAATATTTTCCCCCAAGTGTCCAAAAGAAGGTCCCTGCCTTGGCCTAACTTGGAAATTCTGAGTTTAGGGGAAAGTTCAGGGGCCATAAAGAAAGGACATTTGGGACACCCATAGAGATGAAATGGAGGTTAAGGTTCCTGGAGGGAGATGGAATCCAGAAGAAAAAAATTCCAAGTTAGTGGACATGCATACTTCATACAACCTGCAGAAGAGGAGGAGGGAAGCAGAGTGGGAAATGAGAAAAGGGAAAGTGGAGTCAGTTCATGAAGAGTATTTTAGGGTAAGCTGAGTCAGGGCTCTGTCCTAGAAAAATGAAAAAAACACTAAAGGATTTCATCAGGGAGCAAACCACACTCCAGAAGATTCTCCCCCTGGCCCCCCACACACATGCACACACAATGTATACATGCCCACTCTAACTCCCATATGAATGAGGTAGAGAACTAGCAGGCTAACAAAAGATTCACTGGGCGGCCCTCCTTCAATCTTTCTTTCAACAAACATTTATTTAGGCCTACTATGAGCCAGGCCTACTCACGTGGTGTAGAAGTAGTAAACAAAACAGATATCTCCAAATCATCTGGGAACATTCATTCATGTGCAGAAGATAAACTAAAGCAAACAAGCAAATTCGTTCACAGTCTCAAAGTATGGAAAGAGGAAATGTGAAATATTAGAAAACCATGGTCATTGGAACAGTGGGATCTTATCAGGGAAGGCCTCTAGGAAGGAAGAAGGCAAGATACAAACAACATAAAATAAACACTTTGTAAAGGGATTAGGAAAGAGTTATCCAAGCTATGGGAATATTATAGATGAAGTCCATGAATATACAAGCTCTTGGCATGTTTTGGATAAAGAACAAAAACAGACTTGGAAAACTGAATTAGAGTGAGGGAGAGAGGATGAGGAACAAGAAGTGCAGGGGAGTTCTCTCTGGCTTCTGGAAAGCCTGGAGATTGCTGATGTTGGTCTATCTCTGAGGAGTTGAACTAGCATGGTAGTAATAAAGGGACAAGCAGACATTTGAGTGGCAGCCTTGTCAGAACTTGGTGATTATGAGAAGGAAAGTAGGATTTGAGAGAAGATGCAGGAACAGAGCTCGTAATGTCGCAGGGAAAGGCCGACTGCACTGAAGAACAGACTCAGCCTCCAGCAGCACAGGGGGAGACCTCTCATGTGAAGGCAATGACAGTGCTCCCATCTGAAAGGAGATAACCCCCTCAGAGGACCTTGGGGTGTCCTCAAGTCAAAACTCAAAGGGTGGCCTCTGAATATTTCTCTTTGTCTCCAAAAACTTATGTATGCCCAATGCTGCTTTCCAAAAGAACATTGAGCTATTAGGAACTGTAATGAAATCTGGAAATGTGGTATTGATCAGGGGTGTTTTCTTCCATCACCACTAGACTCTGGAGTGACTCAGAGAGAGCTGATGCAGATGTGAATAGTCTCCTCACGTCATTATTGTCATCCTGAATGAGGCTATGTCTACAAGGTCACTCACCAACACATTTGGGGGACCACCTTGGAATGGGGTGGGGTAGACTCCAGTTGATTTCATAATCAGATCAGACCACCCCCTGTTGGGAACTGAGGAAAGGGAGATTCCTTGGCTGTCCCTGATCTTCAGCCAGATCCAGCCCCAAAGTTTTTTTCCCTGGTTTCCTTTTTGTACTATCTTCCATTGATTCTAAGTAGAGAGTGCTTTGAGCTGTTGCAGAGCAAAAGGGAACTGGCATGTATTCAGTGAGAAGACACCTGCTCCAATCAACTGCCTGAGTTAACAGCTTTGATGGCTTATCTCATCATAGAATTACAGCAAAATCTCAACATAGGTAGTATTACATCTATTTTATTAACTGGAAAAATAAAGTTTGGAGATTCTAGGAGATTTATCCAAGAGTCTGAAAGCTAACACACATTCGGGCTAACCAGATCTCAGAAAATGGAATCAACACAGTGAGTTTGCACAACGCTGCCTATGTGGAGCACTGGCCCATCTGATTCTCATCCTGAGTCCCCAAGAGGAGATGATATGGAAATGAAGGACCCATAAAACCCCAACAGGAAGATGACCATATTATTCCCATACCTGAGGCCATCCACATAGGAAGAGCTAAGGTTTGAAGTCAAACTTTCTAGCTCTTCTCCCTGCTCTCAATTTGCCCACATTTGTGTCCTTTTCATTGTACAACTTTGAACACAGTATGACTTAGAAGACAGTACTTCTGAAATAGCACAGCTTTTCAATGGGAGTCAAGAATGACAGATAATGAAACAAACATTTTTTTATAATGAATGCCACACAGACCCAGCTAGCTGGGTTTTCATATGTTCCATGTGTCATCCATGTGTGTTTCAAAGGACAACACACAGCCAGCCTTAGTGACCTGTCACATATTATAAGTACCCTACAACACTTGGATTAAGCTTTTTGAGCTTTAGTTTCTTCATTGTTAAAAAAAAAAAAGGCAAATCACTTCTATATGTGATAGCTCCATGAAAGAGAAACTAAGTAACTTGCATGGGTTTAAAAAAGGAGCTCTTACTGAAGACATACTTGTTAAAGAGGAATTCAAAGTGGTACAAGAAAAAAGGGAGGAAACAGGCAAGGTATGTGATAAGTGTACCTAGAATAAGTAAAAAGTAGATGAAGTAGACTTTGCTTGTCAGGTAACAGAAGGAAACGTGTTTGCATGCCAATTTTTTTTAACAGTCTGCATATGCCCCACCCAGATACACTGTAGGCCACACACGACAAGTACAATAGGCTGTTGGGCTAGTGAGAATCCCTTCTTGGGGATGAGAGAGAATGGTAATGAATTAGATACCCAGACTCATATTCTCTTATCCAGAGTAGAAAGAAACAGATATAGAAGTGGGGGGACCCACCCTTCACTGGAGACAACTGGCCAGTGCATGTCAGAGACAAGATGAAGGGCAAGTATTCAAGTATAACACCACGGAGATGTGCAACAAGAAGCCTGAAGGGAAGAGGAGGGGGCTGGGGGCAAAGTGGCAAACAGCTCAGCACAGCGAGGGAAAAGAAGGCGGAGAGGGAAGGACTCATAGTAGCTTTGGAGAGTTGTCACCTATACAAGAAACAGCATCAAGTTGTTAAAAGTAAAGTAAATGGGATGGGAAGAGGACAAGGGACTGTGGTGATGGTGCACGGGGGAATGGGTGATGGTAATTCTATGGGGACTACACCTAGAAAAGAAATTAAACACTGCAAGAAAAATAAGTTAAAAAAAGTAAATGGGATGCTCATCTTGATCCCCGTGGCCCTTGCTGTCCTGACCTATGAATGGACCCCAAAACCTTAGCAGCAAGGTGGTGATGGAAGCTGCTAGATGGAGATAGAAGAAAAATGCTGGAAAGAGATGGTCAAGTGTCCATCATGAGAAGCCCACAGGCACCCAAGTCACAAGGAGTAAATGTGGGAGTCTGTATTGGGGCAGGAGACAGAGAAACGAGGAGGAGCAGTGGTAGTAGGAAGCTTTCTCTCAAAGGCTGCTAGACCTTCCTGATTCAGTCCTTTGCCCACCAGAGTATGCAGTTCCCACTCCCTCTCCTCCCACAAATGGCTCTTTTTGTTTGTCTTGCTCTTGACCTGGATTGAATTGTTAGTCTGGACAATATTTTTATAATTAAAATTTTTGTTTGCTTTTTTTTGGGAGACCGATTATGAACTGGAGTCACAGGACAGGGAAAAGGACCCTTACTTAACACTCTTTAGGTGCCTGGCACGTGCTGAGTGCTTTATCTGCCTCCTGCAGTCTGTGAAATAACCAGAAGAGATGCTGTTGGTAATAAATTACATGATGATCACATACTATGCACGGCTTGCTTAAGATCACCCAGCTAATCAGTTAACAAACGCTGTGGCCCTGATGCCGACCTCACCTTCCAAGCCATGTCGATAATTACCCACTTCACTACTGCTCCTTGGGGTGGTGATGGTGGTGGCAGTGGTGATCATGGAGGAGGATGTACATGACCACTTATTTATTTCATCACAAAACACTGGTCATATTTATAGATAAGTAAACAGACTCAGAGACTTTAACTAATACACTCAAGATCACATGAAATTTGAAGGGGGACAATCGGTTGAGAGTCAGAAAATGTATTTTTCCCCTATACTCACTCAGGCAAACTGTCCCTTACCATGGTAACCAGTGACCAGAGCAGTGACACATGATCTGTAGCTTTTCTGCTGCCATCCTTCAAGGGTTTGTTTGCAGACCTATGTCTTTTATTCCAGGACCTTAAGATCGCACTCATCACACAGTACATGAAAGGAATGAAGAGATCTGACCAGAGAATCAACCTGGCAAAGAGCGCCTGGAAGCAGAGAGTAAATCTCAGCCATTTAATATCAGTTTTCGTCTCTTATTGATCCATTTTATTTTCCTTTTACAGAACAGAAGCGTCCCTGCAGTCTAGCTCATCAGTGGCCTTTAAAGGTTTCCTATTGATCTGTGAAACTATTGTCTTGGTTTGCATTATCCCTTTGGAGACACTGTTTACTTTTTAGTCATGTTCTGTATTTAGTTTGCATCCCTAACATGGCTCCTTTTCTGGAAGCAGGAGTAGACATCTTGGGACCAAGGTAACAGATGCCTAATGCTTCTGGCACCTCCTTTGGGCTCCAGGTGGTCTCCAGCTCCAAAGAGCAATAGAGAATGTTGACAAGAGGGGTGAGGGTCTAGCCAGGACCTGGTGACCTCATACTGGGGATGGAAAGTAAGAGTGCAAACAAGAACTTCCATTTCTTGAGCACTTTCTCCATGATTCATCATCACAATAACCCTGAGGGACAGTTTTATACATGAAGAAACTGAGGTTAGGAAATATTTAGCTGTGTGTCCTGGTTCTACCAGTAACTGTGTGTTGAAATAACTTGGCAAAGGTTTCTCAGAGCTTTAGTCCCTTTTTCTCCATGAGATTCATGCTAGAACACCCTAGAGGTGCTGTAAAATTCCCATTAGGTGATGTATCTGAGACCCTTAGCAGAGTGTCCAGTACAGAGCAAGCACCCCAGAGGGTCATCTCCTGTCAACCTTATTACCTTCTATGTGAGAAATGTTCAGATGGACAGTACAAACTAGTTCTTTCCTCTGTCCTCTACCTTGTCTACTAGTCCATCCTGCTAAACTCTTCTATCCTCTGCTTTTTTCTGTGAAGATGCCATGACCACCCACCCTTTGCCAGGGCAATTATTTATTTTCCTCTACACTATTTAAATCCCTTAGCCTACTTCATTTCTATATAGTCCTGGTTTGAAGTTCTTCTGTCATGCACCCATTCACATGTGAGTTTCTCATGGGCATGAATTAGTCAAAGTTAAATATGTTATCTCCTGAGCTGAGTGGAACATTTCCAGTAATCTGTCTACCTTTCCCTGTGTTTCCTCTTTTTTTTTTTTTGTTATGTCCCATAACTGGAGAGGTACCTTCAGAAGCCCAAACGTTATCTAGTTAACTCATCATAACTCTAGTCATGCTCATTTAGGTTTCTTGTTATTCATTAATCAAATTTGGAATGACATCTCCCATTTATCCCACCAGGGTCTTTGGCCACCATCTTCATACCACTGCATAAAGTTAAACTTGTTTTTCTTTCATTCTGGAGCTGAGTTAGGACTTACAGTACATCACTTATCCTGTGGTGACCTTGACTATAGTCAGTTACCACATTTTACTTTCCTATGGATATGGAGACAAATTACACAAACCAGAGGCCTAAAACCATAGAAAAGTATTCTCTCACAATTTGGTGATGGGAGTCTGAAATCACCGTGTCAGCAGAATTCTGCTCCCTCTGAAGGCTCTCAGAGAGAATCAAGCTCCCTCCAAGCTTCTAATGACAGCTACAATCCTTGATATTCCTTGGCTTTTAGCTGTATCACTCCAGTCTCTGCTCTGGCTTCTTCCTTCAGTGTATCTGTATCTTCACAAGGCTCACTTAAGAGAATACCAGTCATGGGATGTAGGGCTACCCTAATCCAGTATGTCCTCTTCTTAACTAGTTACATCTACAAAGACTCTACTTCCAAATAAGGCCACATTCTGAGATGCCAGATTGACCTGCATTTGAGGGGAGACACTCTTCAACCCAGTACATCCTTCAAGTCACCTAGGAGAATACCATCCAAATCAGATTTCCAAGCTCCATTTGTTATATCCTTTTTAGGTTTCAAACTTAGAACAATTACAAACTGCCTCACTTCCTTGTTCATCATAAGATTCTTTTTTTTTTTTTTTAAAGATTTATTTATTTATGCATACAAGCACTGGGGTACAGGCCAGAGGTGTGGGTGGGGGGGTGAGAGGATTCACCACAGAGAGCGGGGAGCAGAACAGGCAGATCAACAGAAGTACACTGCTGAGGGGAGCAGCGGGCACAGCAGGAGAGGTCTGCCACACCATGTGGGTCCCCCCTCTGGCCAGCAGCAGGGATCGAACTCGTGCTGCAGTGGCTGCGATTTGCTTCGTAGTGCGGTGCTTAACCCACTGCGCCACCAGGGGAGGCCCCATCATAAGATTCTTTAAAAAAAAAAAAAAGATTTATTTATTTTTGCATACAAGAGCTGGGGTACAGGCCAGAATCATAGGAAGTGAGAGGATTCACCACAGAGTGGGGAGCAGAACAGGCAGATCAACTGAAATACACTGCTTAGGGGAGCAACGGGTGAGGCAGGAGAGGTCTGCTGCACCCTGTGGGCCACCTTCCTGGCCAGGGATCGAACTTGCGCTGCTGTGCTGCGGATGCTTCACAGTGAGGCACTCAACCCACTGTGCCACCAGGGAGGTCCCATCATAAGATTCTTAAGCAGCATGTTTTCCTACCATAATAAACATTACCTTTATTTTTAGTAATTAAAAAATGATCATCCTGATAAACTATTAACTCAATGGGATGATGCTAACCTGTCTTTTTTATCCCCATTCCCCAACATATGATAGAGTTCATACACAAGTAGGTGTTTAGTAGCTAGCAGCTGAATGAATGCAAGGTAAGATGAGAACCAGTCTCAAGTCCTCTATCTGACTTTGAAGAGTCCTTCATTACCTGTCACTGCACCATCCACTACAGTCAGCATTTCCTAAGTAAAAAGTAGGTGCTCTCAATAAATACTTGTTGGTTGATTGATTAATCCATCAACCAGGTTTCCTGCTCTGAAGCATTTTTAACATGGGTCTCCAGAGGGGCTGGAGTGGGGGGCATAAGAGGGGCAAAACCATGAGCAGTGGAGACAGTTGATCAGCATTCCCACCTTAGAACTTCTGGGGCCTGCCCAACATTTCCATTTGCCTAAGGACCCACTTCTAGACCTTCTAGAATAAACAAAAATAAAAACTTTTGGAACCACAGACAATGGGGTCCATGACACAGAGGTTACAATTCACATTAAGGCCAGCTAACACAGTCCCTTTTTACTGCAGAAAGTGTCCCAGACAGGCAGGAAGCTGACCTTAAACTGGAGAGATGTTAAGCACCAGGATGTTCTCCTGGATCACCAATGGGTCTCTAGCAGTGACTGGAATCTCTGGGAATGATAACATGTGGTCACACATCTTCTAACACACCCCAACTTGATGCAACTTGCATCCACTAGATCTAGACAAAGGGGTTTCTAAAAAATCTGGATGAGATTGTCCTGAGGATGAGGGGAGATCACTGGAAGTAGTTCTTTCTGATGTAGCTAACAATTCTGTGGATTGGCTCCAGTAGCAGAATGTTAATGGCTACCTAGGATCCTAACGACAACAGGAAAATCACAAAGGCGGTGAAACCAGTCATTTCACCATAGAATCTGGTGATAGGTAATCACAATTGCTAGTCGACCACTGAGTCAACCCCTGTCCCTACCGCCAGCCCAAATGGACTGAGCTGAAGCAATGCAGTAATTCAAAAGCTACACAAATCCACTACTCTATTTTTCTGTGTTCTTTTTTCTTTTCCATGTGTCCTTAGTCACCCATCCCCTTAGCACTTTATTTCTTCAGGGATTACAGCACTAAAGCAGGCTTTATTTTGTTTCAGCTCCCTTGTATCCATTTCAATAGACTCACTAATACCACTCATTTTCAGATTCTGTGTGCTTAATGGATTGGGAATATGAGGTCATGTGTCCAAAAAGATAATTATCATTCTGGGCACTGATTGAATGGTTTCATTGTCCTCAAAATACAGGAAAGCAAAAAGAACTTTTGTTATGGCTTTACCTGAGGAGATGTGTGTGTGTGTGTGACATGACTCAATTTGCTGTTTGAAAATAACAGAAAGTTAACTTTGCTACCGTGAATGTAGAATTGTGGTAGTAAACACATTTATTTGTACTGTCAGGAAATGCAAACCATGCTAAACTTATACTGAGCATTATCAGCCTTGTTTAATAGAAATAAGTGAGAGTTAATCTCAGCTGCTAGATAGTAAACTAAATGTATGCATTTCCTAACTTCTAACCCTTGGAATTGGAGGGATAGGCAGCACCTTCCTTTGGTTTTCCAGAGTACGAACACAGGTTGTTAACACTTCTTTCCATCCTTGGAGGCAGAGAGGGACTAGTTTTGTGATCCTCTGATAGCATATGGTTATGAGCCGAGGGTCACCATTTCCATGAACATTTTGAAGCCCCAAAAGGATTGATATGAGGTGTTCTGGGAAAGGACATAAAACCTCTGACTCAACACAAATACAGAATCATACAAACTCAGACTTAGGAGTCATCTAGAACTTTCCTTTCATTAACTGCAATCCCTTACAGAGTGATTACCGTTAAGTCAGATAAAGAGATTCCGAGAGGACCCAGTTGGAGAATGAGTCTGAGGAGTGCCTGAGCAGATGGCCTCATTTGGTGGCTATGCAGTGTCCCCCACTGCTTGTTCTAACTGTACCCGAAACCACAGGGAATGGGGTTAATGTCTCTATCTCTGGCCAGACATTTTTTTTTATACTGTCTCTCCTTTGGCACCTCCCTACCTAGCCCCTCATTATCCGTTTTATCAATATGATATTAACCACTCAATTATGCTCAGGGATTACTACATTTGGTGTAGAAGTGGCTGCAGAGACACGTGGTACTAGAACTGAGTGTCACTACACCAATTACTAGAAGGGTGAACCTAGGTTAGTGACTGAAGTTCCTTAAACTTCAATATTCTCATATAGAAAATGAAAATAACAACATCCACCTCACCCACACTGTTGAGATTAAAGGTGCCTCTGCCTTGAGTCATATTCCAGGGGTGGGGCAGGGATCCATCTTCTCTACTAGAACTTTTGAATCTTGAGTTTCATTTCAAAGATAACCTTAAGTGAACTTAATGGAGGGTATTATGGATTATCTGAATGGCCCTTTCTAACTAACAACTGCCACCACTTTGATGTCAGTGATTGCAAAAGAAAAAAGAGGAAATAAACTCAAAACCATGCATTCCTGTCAAATAAATGACAGTAACTTCAAACTTCCCAAAATTAATGGTGAACACATGGGGGATACTTTAGTCACCCCACTTTGTAGATATGGTGAACCGAAATGTTCCCGTATGTAGCATTCAAATAGTAGACAAGTTTATGCAAGTTTTGAACCATTTTCATCAGAATCACATCATCTGTCACATTTAATTGAAATTGTTAGCCTGAATTTTAAATGTGCTGTAACTCTGCATTTAAATTAGTAATTAGTTTTGTTTCATTGTTTCAGAGGAGCATTATGTATGAGGATATTAAACAGAACTTTATTTTCTAAACATTTGTATGGCATTAAACTTAAAGGAATGGGTCATATATTTTTTCTGGACTTCAACTGGACTCTGTGCATAACTAAGTTGGATAAACATTCTTATAATGTATGTGAAATTCTACATAGCAAATGGTGCACAGAAGGTATTACAAGCCTGACAGAGCTTGCTTGTGTGTGTGTGTGTGTTTGTGTGATGGGGATGTCTTCAGTATGGTGAAGGATATGAAGAATATAATGATAAATACTCATAAATCTATTTATCACTTTCCCTGTGTTTCCAGTAACAAATTAAAGATGGTGTTTATATTTTAAATCTTCATAAGTACTGAAAGCACAGGATGTTATCCATTATATTATACCGTCTTCCTGCCCTCAAGGATTTGACAATCTACTCAGGAAATGACTCATGTATATAAAGAACTAATGTGAGACCTAACTGTCAAATGCTGAAAGAAAAATTTGTGTGAGCTCCAGGAAGGAGCAATCTGTCCAGATGCAGAAGAACTCGTGTAAGGGTCAGTATTTACATTGACAGGCTGGCTGTCATGTGCCCAGATTCACTACGTCCTTCTTTACTCTAACCTGTATCCCTAGAAGGTGACTTTTATAGATGACAGTGACCTCCTCTTGCCCTCTGGCTTCCCTTTGATTATGCCAAAGTGGTGCCCTCTTCTTGCTCCATAGAATGTTGATTAGGAGTTTTCTACCTCTAGAAGGCATGTGCTTCTAGAAGTCTTTCTCGGGTTTCATCACCAGATTACCAGTGGGACTAGATGCCCAGCAGTTAGGGTCCTATAATGGTCCTTCACATAGCACTTGTAGAATAATTTTCATGGATCCCACTTCTAATATTTTTAGTCTCTTAGCTGTATATCATGTGTTGGTGTAATTATCACTATCACTTCTTTTTTTTAAAGTTTTAATCTTTAAACTTTTGCCCCAGCTTTATTGATACAGTTGACATATAACACTGCGTAAGTTAACATGTACAATAATATGTGGTGTCTCCTTTGGAAATGCAGTTTTCATCTCCGGAGTGTATAATAGTGTACATAAGATAACTACCCAACGAGGGGCCACCCTGATGACACAAGGGGTTAAGCACTGCACTATGAAGCATCTGCAGCTAATGCAGCACAAGTTTGATCCCCGGCCAGGGAGGTGACCCACATGGTACAGCAGACCTCTCCTGTCTCTCCCGCTGCTCCCCTTGGCAGTATAGTTCAGTCAATCTGCCTGTTCTATTGCCTGCTGTCTCTGGTGAATCCTCTCACCTCCCACACTTCTGGTCTGTACCCCAATTCTTGTATGTATAAATAAATAAGTCTTAAAAAAAGATAATTAAAAATCAGAACAAACAACAAAATCAGAACATACCACTATGAAATCAGTCAGAAGAGAATTCAAAGCAAGATATTAGCAAAGGCGGGAGCTTCACATAGGAGGGTAGGAAGGAGGGATTTGGATCCCTCCTTATTCTCTGGCCCTTGATGATTTGGTTGTTCTCCCTAATAAAGAGCAGAGCCCATCAGGCAACCCCTGTTCTGCCCCCATGCAGCTATCTTCTCTGAGTTCATGTAACCGCTTCTTCCCGTTGACATTCAAGCGGGGGTAATGTATTTTCTAACCTCCAACTCTGCCACTGTTGCTAGGTCTGGGGCTCATGTCCCTTATAGATTCCCTAGGTGCTGGCCACCTATGTGAAAAGTCCCTTCACTACCCTCCCCTCCTATTACACAGTTGAAGTCTGCCATTTGTTTCTCCCCAATCTCTGACTGATACATGGAGTAATGGGGGGGGGGCAATAAAAGGGACTTCACCATTGATGGGAAGTTCCTTTTGACCAGTACAAGGCCTAAGGACAGTAAAATATGGACCAATGTCATCATAATTAGTAGTATTGGCATTTGCAAGCCTGCTTTGTGCTTTACAAGAAACTACACCTCTTGCTCCATAATTTCTGATCTTTAAAATGCTATTACATTGCTATTCTGATATCCAAGGGAGAAAACATGGTCATTTCTTAAGTCTAACACAGCTTAGTCATAAAATGGCAAGGCCATAATTCATCTCAGGTTCTAACTCTCTCTCTCTCTGCTTATTCAGACATCTGTCTGCATCTTAGTGACAGTAATAGTCTGATGAGGTTGAGAATACTGGAGTCAAGTGCCCAAGTCTCTTTTGGGGTGGGAGGACTCAAAGGGAAGCAAAGATCCAATGTCTACCCAACCTTAAGTCCCAGGGGCCCTCCACACAGTGTCTATCCCTTTCAAGGAGGTGCCAACAGAGTTATCCCTTGGCTAGGATAGATTTTTGTGAGTTCTTTCTGACTCCAGAGAACACCTTAGCAAGTTCACTGGAATGCCTTCTGCACATGCCGCCAGAATCCGACTTCAGAAACTCTCAGGGCTTCTCTAAGTTAATAGCTGTCCATCTTGCACCTGGCTGGTGTGCATGCCTCTAGGCTCTGAACTCCGGCCAGCTGCTATATATGAGCTGGGGCCCACCTGCTTCTCCTAGAGCTGAATCTTCAGAATAAGCACGCATTAATGTGATTTCCTTGTGGTTAGGCCCCCTGAAAAGGCCTAGTGTGGCTATAGGAGAAAATCAGGGCACCAGGCATGCAGAACTGGCAGGGAATGTGCTGGAAATCCTGGCCGTGTGACAAGATGTAAGAGAAGGGAAGATCTTTCTGCATTGATAAAATTTATTACATTTTTTAATGTTTTCTTTACATGTTCATTATTAAATTTTTGAGAAATATAGAACATTTTAGTGAAGGGGAAAAAACACTCATAGTCCCTCATTCAGAGATAACTATTTTTAAGTCTACGTATTTTTTTCTATATTTGTAGAGAAATACACACACACACACACATACTTTATGACAAAGGTACATACCCTGTTTACTCAAAATGGGGTCCATGAACCATAGACCTAGATTTACAAAGAATTAAGAAGAAATACATAACCTCAGGCCACACCCCAGACTTACTAAATCGGAATCTACATTTTAACAAGATCTCCAGGTGATCCAAGGGCACATGGATTAGAAAGCTGCAAAGACTCAAGGGTATGAAACACTATGAATCACTTCATTATCCTCTCAGTTCAAAACCGTGCTCGGTCTAAATTTCCCTGATTATATACTGCAAAAAATCCTTTTGCATCCATCTTTGAGCAAATAATAAAGACAATTATCATCATTACTGCTATCATTTATTGAGTGTTAATTATGTGTTAGCCCCTGCCATGAATGCTTTATGAGAATTATTTCACCTCATCCTTATGATAGCTCTACAAAGGAGGGTCTACCTTTATCTTAGAAGTGATGTGACTGGGATATTTTTTGACATATTTTAAATAATGGTGCTATTTCTACAACTGATGATAATGACGATAGCACTTACTGAGTATGTTCTCTATTTTGAGACTATAGTAACTGCTGTATGTTCATCTCTTTAAATTTTAAAACCTAACAACCCCAAGAAATAAGTGTTATTATTAACCCTTAATTAAGATAACCAAGATTCAGGGATTAAATATCACATGCAAGGTGACATACCAAGCCAGACCATGGTAGAATCTCACCCTGCACTAGGTCTGTCTGATTTCACTGCTCACACTCAACATCCTGCATGAAGAATGTGTTAGTTTGCTTCCAGTTCTTCCATGCGTCCTTGGAGCCTCAACCTCCTGTGCTGCTGGGCTCTAAGCTGACCATTCTCTCCCCAAGGCCTTTGTGTGTGCACAGACAGGAGATTCATGTCACTGCCTCCTCAATGGGGATGGACTTAGGGGCACAGAGGACAATCAAAGTTCTACACAGCAGAGCTGCAGGCACCAGGATTCTCAGACATTCAGACTCTCTAGCCGCGTGGCAAACATCCCAGGACTTTGCAGGGAACAATGGGCACTGAACTGCAGGTGACCCGACCTGCTAATCGCTGCCTGATTACCAGCTAATCAGTGCCTTGTTTGGGACACTGAATCCAAAATCCCTTTGGACTGGGATGGGCCCTGGCAGGCAGTCACCTGGTTAATGTGCCAGGGCGAGGCAGGGGGTCATGTGTTCCAGTGCAGAGTGGCCAAAGGCCACCTACGGGAAAATGGTCATGGGGTCTGTCTCTCCCTGGCTGGCCCTAGACAACAGCAGCTCTTCACAATAGATGGAAGTGAAAGAGGCAGAGGAATGGAAGGCCAGTCTTATGGAGACACAGTTAATCAATCCTTCCAGGCACAGAGAAAATAGAGGATCTTTTCCTCAGAAACTCTCCAGGGACAGACCTACTAACCGCCAACACCCTCATGGCTACCACTATGTCACAATCTCTGCCAACGGGAATATTATGAATACCATGACCACATCCACAGCTGCTGTCAACATCTGGGGTACCACATCCATCACCCCATCATCACCACCAAGATCACCAGCTGTGTCATCAGAACTATTATCACCCTTATCGTTCTCCGACTTGCTTTAGCTGCCATTACTACCTCTATTATCATCTCCACCATCACCTTTCCACCACCGTCGTGACCACCATCACCAACAGACTCACCATCCCCACATCATGAGTACTATCATCACTACCACCATTTCCACAGTCACCATCATCACCATCCCATCACCACTATCACCTTCATCACCATCACCATCAGCATCTGTCAACCCCAACAGGATTACCACTGCCTCTAACATCAGTATTATAATTACCATTATTACCTCCAATATCAATGTCACCACCATTGTTACTACCAATGCAATCACCACCATAACTACCACTACTGTTACAGCCACAACTACTAACACCACGGCGCTGCTACAACCATCACCACCACCACTATTACCACTCCACCCACCCTCACCTATACTGCCACCACTCTTCCCACTACTACTACTTTCACCATCTCCATCACCACAACGCCATTATCACCACTACAGTAAGTGCCACTGCTAACACCATTTCCTGCATGTTGACACATTCTAGGATGTGATGTTTGAGTAATGTTTAAGCAAATTAATAAATGCAATGTTATGCTTCACTGTTTTTCATTCTAATTTGACTATCAAAAACAATTGTATACATTGTTTTTCTTTTATATTCAGGTCGTATCCTGTCATTACATTTCTTTGGTTTCACATCCACAAAAATTACAATAGGCTCCAATATATCTTTCATTAGATGTTATATGTGTATTTACATTTACATATATTTGTGTGTATATATATTATTTTTTCTGAGTCACTTGAAATAAAGTTGTAAACATCAAAAACCACAATTTTAAAAAATAAATAAGAATAAATTAAAAATTGCTCTACGAGTCAGATAAATTTATGATTAACTCCAATAAGTTACAGACATGATTATCAGGACAATTAATTAAACTTTGAAACTCAGGTGTCCCAAGTAAAAAAATAGTAACAGAACCAGTTTATAAGGATTAGGAATCATGAAGGTTATTTATCACAGTTCTTGTCACATAATAAGAATTCAAGAAAAGTTCACTATTATAATTATTATCATTACTTCTGCTCCAGCTCCATTTTACTACAAAACTTCCTATCTAGCAGCCTTACTTGAAAATGGATGGGGAGACCTTCCTGGTGGTGCAAGGGGCTGGGCGCTGTATTGTGAGGCTTCTGCAATCACTGTAGCGCGAGTTCGATCCCAGCCAGGCAAGTGACATACATGGCGCAGCAGACCTCTCCTGCCTCGCCAGCTCATCCCCTCAGCAGTGCATTTCAATCAATCTGCCTGTTCTGCTCCCCATTCCATCTCTGGTGAATCCTCTCACTTCCCCCTGCCCCCTGATCCTCTGGCCTGTACCCCAGCTCTTATATGCATAAATAAATAAAATATTTAAAAAGAAAATGGATGGGGGAGGGCAATTTACCCCTCATCTAATGTCATGGGATTTTCCAGGATGTCTGAAGTATGAATCTGGTCATAGCAGCATGGAAGAAGAAAGTTCTGGATTTGGAATCAGTTGCCTGGGTTTGAATCCACATCCTGTTTATAAAAGAGATACTACCTTAGAACTTCTCCAACGTCCCAGAGACTCCCTTTCATCATCTGAAATATGAAGAAAGACAATCTCTTCCTTGAAGGACTGAGAGGATTACATGAGATAAGATAGGAGGAAAGCCCTAGCAGATCAAAAGGCACAGGGTAGGCATTCAACATACGGTGTTGACTATTTACCCCCATGTTAGCTTTGAATAGATAATATCAGGAAGTAGAAAACTTAAGTATTGCTCTAGAAAATAAATGAAGGGATAAGACCAAGCCTTCATCTTCCTTTTCCTCTTTCAGGTAAAGCTCAAGCTCTACACTCTGACTGGTTCTGTGGCTGTACTGCTAAGGTCTAATAAAAGGCTACCTTTGCCCAGTTGCTTCAGTTCTAGGAAGCTGTTCAATGTTTGACTATATTTTTCCAAACTCATTTAAAAACAGTTCATCAGGTTAGTTCAGTTGAATTATTGCTCCTTGGGAGTTTTCCAAACCCTGAATTTCCTTCAGAGAGAGTTGGATTCTGTTCCATTCTTGGAATTCAGCTCCTGCCCCTCTCTGTGACCCCTGATCAAAAATACAGTATAAATAACCTGCTGTCTCCTGCACTAGGGGGGGAACTCCTTGGCCTCCTGCTTGCAGGATGGAATCTTTTCTCCTAGGCTTCCCAGAGCAAGCATGTCCATTTCCCTTCCTTATTTCTAGGGCTGTCAGCCACTGACATTTTGGTAGCACACATTAACATAATAGATATGCCTAGAAGTATGTATATTGGTAAGAGAAAGGTAGAAAAATCTTATTCCACCCAAAAACAGGCTCCTCAAATTGTCTGTAGAATTTATTGTCTACTCTATGAAGTAGACCACAGGGAAAGACCCTCAGTAGAACTTCCATCTGTGACCATGTAACAGAGGCTGTATTAAAGGTCAAGTGAGACAACGATGAATTATGACCCCACGTGAGTAAATAACTAAGAATGAACTCTGGCTAATGCAGAACCTGGTTGGGGCAACACTGCCACCTCCCCTACTACAGCAGGACAAGGCAGCGGCCAGCAATATGTTTGTGCTCAGATGCTCGTTCTTTGTAGAACCCCTGACTCAGCTACTAAGTAAGAGAGCAAGGGCACAAATAAAATTGGCTGGTAAGCAGCCCCCAAATCCTTTTTGAATACATTTAGATACCACTCCTGGCTACAATCATGAGTCTTGTGATATGATGGGCTTCTCATTGTCCACTTACCTGTTGACAGGATTGACTGTAATGATTTCCTTCTTTGACTCAGTCACCATGTTCCATGTATTACAGCCATTCAATTCTGGTTATTTGTCTTACTTTTCACCCAGCACTGTATTTTTAAGAACTTTAAATGCTTTAACTAGTAATCCCCATTAATTTCTACTACCTGCTGTGTATATATCATTTCATAGTGGGACTCACAACATTTTACCTCCCCACTTCTTCAATTACAGTTCTTCTGATTGTCTGCCTGGCCCAGAAACCAGGTACAAGGTAGCAGTTCCACAACATGCTTTTCTACTCAATTCTCATGGATCCATGAAGATTCTTGGGGATATTCCAGAAATGGAACTACTGAGTCTAATATACAGATTGAAACTTAAGTTTATGAGATTATTCTTTGAGGGGGGGCTTCACTCATCTCAAGAACAGTATGTAAGGAATCAGGTGTTCTCCTATCTCAGGCCAACATTTGGCATTATCCAGCTTTCTCATTTTTGCCAGTCTGACTGGTATATAGCCATATACCTCATTAGAGTTGACTTGTATTTACTTGATGACCACTGGGTTTAAACACCTCATTAAATTGTGTTAGCCACTGGATTGTTACCTCGTGAACTGCTTGCCATATTGTTGGTCACTGTTTCTACTGGATTCTATAATCCTTTTCTTGTCCATGTATAAGCACCCCTCATATATGCTAAATTAGTTTCTAGTCAGTTTTTTGGACATTAGCAAATAATGTATTGCAATCTGTATTTTTTTAAGCTTCATCTTTGCTTCTTTATTTTTTTATTAAAATATTTTAAAATTTACATATACTTGCCATTAATTGTAATTCCCATGTATTCCCCATCACCATCTCACCAGTGCACCATCACC
>JAGFMF010012167.1:1309006-1355470 GCA_019455555.1 Galemys pyrenaicus | reverse complement strand
CTGATGACAAGAGAAGTTGAGCATTTTTTCATATGCCTGTTGGCCATTTGCATGTCCTCTTTGGAGAATTGCCTTTTTAGCTCTTTTGCCATTTTTTGACTGGGTTGTTTTCTTTGTTTCTGTTTAGTCTGGTTAGTTCTTTGTGGATCTGTGTGATAAGTCCCTTGTCAGTAATGTTGTGCTTCTTTATTAAAAAGAATCCTCAGAATAATCAAGACCATCCTTTTTTTTTTTTTTTTTCCTCTAACAGTTTGATTTTAGGCCTGTTTGGGAAGTTCCTCTGCTTCTAAGTTATCAAAATATTCTCCTAGAAGGTCTTGTTAACCTTATAATTGTGCCTCTCACTTAATCTCTTATTCATCTGCAGTCCACCTTTGTAGAATATAGGGAGAGAGATGTTCTTGTTCTCCAGATGGTGAGTTTCTCAATACCATTCACTAAATAATCTAACCATTACCCATGATTTATAAGCTGTGCTAATCATATTTCAAGTCCTTATTTATAAATAGGCCTGTTCTGCTCATTGGTCTCTGTTCTTGAGCCAGTACCATACTGATTTTATTATTATGGTTTTGTAGTATGTCAATATTTTGTAAGGCAAGCCCCTCCCCCGAGCCTTCTATTTCATGGTTGACCTAGCTCTCTGGGGGAACTTCCCTCTTCTGCATCCACTTTAGTGTAATACTTGTGTATTTCACAACAGTATGTTTTTAAATAAATAAATAATGGCAGCTGGAGTTTTTGATTGTGATGAGTTGTATTTGCCTTTTATTCTTTAAACTCAAGACGTGTTTGGTTCTCAGGTGCTGTAGAAACCCAGTCGTGGAGGGCACTCACACTGCACGTTTTGGTCCTGATGAGGAGAGCCTCTCCCAGGTGAGGCAAGTGGCTGGCTCAGACCTGCCTGCCCCCCAGCCCAAGGTGGCCATGGTTTGGGTTCCGGTTCTGCTGTGAATGCCTGATCCTTTCTTGAATAATGACTCTGCTCAGGGAATCTTGCCTCCAGGCTCAGATTTCCCCCATTTCAGCTTGTGGCTTCTTGGCCTGGAGCCTGCTCCCTTCCCAAAATGTTTGTTAGCATAGTGGCTTTTTATGGCACTTTATGGAAAAATTAAAGAGGAAGGGGGAGGCCACCGTATTCTGCCAACCAGCCTGTCTTTAACCTTCGTTTACTGGAATTTGAGTCCTCTGCATACCTTGTTAGCAGAAAAAACTTCAAATATATTTTTCCATCCAAGCTCACAATTGGAATGTTCTTTACCTCTTAACTTGGGCCAGGACAAATGTGGCCCAGGCTCTGAAAAACAGCCTGTTATTTAGAAGAGTTGTCCAGCCGTCTTTGCTCATTTACAACTGTGGGGAGCAGAGGGCGCTGGCTGCTCTGTCAGGTGACGCTTACCCTGGGGCTCTACGGTGGCCTCACTCCCCTGAGGCCCCTCTTCCAGCTCTAAAGTCATACCTGGGAAGCGCTCAGGTTAGAAAGGGGACTTCTAGGAGAGGCTGCTTCTGGAAGAGGGCACCAGCTTGCCTGCCATGCAACCCAGGTCTGCAAAGGGGCGGGGAGTTGGCAGAAATGTTGGCCATGATGCCAGCAGAGAGGAAAGACCAAAACAAGGTCTCCTAGAAATGTCATGTTTTTCTTAGAACCAGGGCCTATATTACACACAAATTTGAGATTATCTCTGACAATTATCTAAAATTAACTGTGGTTTTCAAATGAAAAACATTTAGGGGTAGAATCAGATAAGAAGGAGGCCTATTTATAATACTTGCCATGGGGTGGGGGGTGGGGGAGAAAAGGCAAGAGCAAGCATGAGAGAGTGAGGCTCAAAGTGATTGAAAACGCACTGGAGGCGTCACAGGGTGGAGGACAGCTGAGCTCTGCCTGCCCCTCAACCTCCTTAATGAGAGAAAGGAGGGCATTTATCCTGATGGTTGGTCCTCCTAAGGTTTTTAGAGAAAAATCCCATTCCAAAGAGGATGGCTGGTTCTCCTTCTAGGTATAGCCAGAATCTGGTTATTTAGTCGTGAACTTACACCTTTGGCATAAGTCAAAATGTTTGTCCATAGAATTATTAAGTAGTGATTTTTTTGACTTTGAAGTGGTTGGTTGCAGCTGGAACTACCTGGGACAGGGTTACTAGAAATGAAGAATAGGCAGAATGCAGGGGAGGAGCCTCTGAAGCCCCTGTGGTTACATGAATGAGAAACATCAGCCTGCCTCTTAGCACCTGTGCCCCACACTTTAAAGAGGGCAACCCAATGAAGAATGAACTGTTATCCCCATTTTACAGATGACAAAACTGAAACTGCAAGAGGCTAGAGGCTAGAAGGAAAGGGACAGAATCTGAAGTCAGCCATGCCACATGCCTTTTACCTAACCATTTTTTGTTGCTGTTCGATTTGTCCCATGATTCAACTCCATGAACAATTGACCACAGGGAATAAAGAAGGGCACAGGGATGATATAGTCGAGTGGGAAATTTCTCCAGAGCAGAAACAAAAGCCACCATCAGTGAATAGAAGCTCTGTGGAGACCCTGCAGGTATGTTTGCTTTTGCATGTATCTTCCCAGCTGCCATGTGCCCAAGGTCACTTCAGGGATAGAAAACTGAGACCAATGAGGAGGAAGACCATGCTAGCTAGAAGCTGAGCAGGATCTGAACGGCTACAGGCAAGAAAATGCACTTCCCGCTACACCGTGACCCCTCCCACAACCAAGGCAAGTTCAGAATCAGCCATCTCCAGGGGCTATGGGCTCTGTCTGCACTGTTTCTATCTCCCCACACCCTGTGCTCCCCCAGACACAGGTTGGCAAAGAACAAATGATCCTAAACACCAAAAAGAGCCTGGTGGGAAATATTTAACCCACATACTTCCAGACTTTCTGGCATGGACCAACTCCTTGCCCCACCTCCGTTCCAGAAAGAAATGGCATGGAACGAAGGACAGTTTTCATAACCTCTTTCAGCTCTAAACCATGTTTCCTGTGCATTTAGCTGGTTTTAATGGAAACCAAACAGCTCTCTTAGGCATCTATATTCTTAACGCCCCAAGTCAAGCGCCCACGTGGTTGTGAAAACTGCACCAACAAAAACATTTTTTAAAAATATCATAACACAACATGAAGTGACCATCGCTAATTCAAAGAGGCAGACATCTTTCTTAAAGGTTGAAAGAGGTGAGCCTTTCACAAGCTTCTAGCTCAAGGCCACATTTGTAAAAGTATAATCATTCCTCTCGCAAGGTTTTGTTTATCTGGCCATTAAAAAAAATGTAAGACAACTTTTACTTTCAGCTCTCTGAATAAGAACTGTTTTTCCAGCTGTGCAGTCTGAGGAGGAGACAAGAAGCCTGGTTTGATTCTCTACGTATTTTTTTCATAATGGGAGGAAAGTTTTTTACACAATTCTGCCTGGGCTAAACTGCACGCAGGGCAGTTTGCTTACACTGCTTTATCGCACACCTGTTTGGATATGGGCTGTGTTCTGGTATTTAAACATACCGTTTCTTGCCAATTGCTTTATCTGCAAAGTTCCATGCTTTTGCTGCAAATGTTTCTTATTAACTCAGAAAGAAACACCAATTGCTCCATGAACATTATTAGTGAGGACTGAAATAACCTAATTGTGACTTACTTCTAACATGCTATCATTGAAGAAAGATACCCTTGGAGTCCATTTAAAATGTAGTGCAGGCCATTTTACTGTGCTTAATGAGAAAATAAAAGGGTAACAAAGCCTTTCAGGATGAAGTCCTTTAAAGAAACTTTTCTCTTTTTTTTTTAAAGCCACCTGCTCATTTTGAGCTAGTATGCTAGGGAGAAAGAGAACATTCCATTTTAGATGGCAATGAACTATTTTGCCCCCTGTAGAAGTTTTGGGATACATAGATGGCAGCCTTAGAATTGGGGTGAAAGACTTAGTTAGCTCCACCTATACGATCCTCACTCAATTATCCTAAATCTACATAACTCTCATCGTGTAGAATGTGGGTAATAATAGCTAAGCAGTGGGCAGATAATTTAATTCAACAAATAGTATTTGGAATAGCTCATGTGGTATAAGCTTTATGTTGGGTCCTGGGGTGCAAAGTTACATTAACCCATTTCTAGAAATCTAGGGTAAAATATGTCTCTTTTCGATAACAGAGGAATGTGAATATTTATGTGTTGTTTCATAAAGAGCTATATGTAAATGAAAACTAAATCTGTAGAATTGAGATCTGAGGGGTGGTTTTTATCCTGAAGCTTAAAAACTGGGTTGAAATATTAGCCCAGCAAACCATGTTAGTTATCTATTACTGTGTAATAAATTATCCTTCCTCTATAGAATGTAATGGTTTTATAAAATAAACATCTATTATCTCATAGTTTCTGTGGGTTTAGGACCTAAATGTGGCTCAGTGGGTTGCTGCTGCCTCAAGGTTTTCCCTAAGACTGCAATCAAGGTGTTGTCTAGGACTGTGGTCTCTGCGGGAGGCTCAGCTGAAGGAAGTCTTTCTCTGGGGTCTATCACAGGACTTTGGGCACCATTCAGTCCTTTGTGGGCAGTTGTACTGGGGGCCTCCATTCCTTGCTAGCTACTGGCTGAGGGGTACCCTCTCCTTCTTGACAGGGTGTGGTCCAAAAAGTAGCACCTGACACCCCTTGAAGTGAATCAGAGAGCGGGAGAGTGAACAAGATCCAAGCTATCTTATCTTTGCCACCTAGCCAGCATCTACCTGATCAAAGTGAGCCAGTAGGTCCAGCCCACACCTGTCGGGGGGTGGGGTAACTAACACAAGAACACCAAGAGGCAGGGGTACTTGGGGGGCCTCATAGATGCACACACAAAAACCAAAATGAGGGGGAAAAAGTGATCAGGAGCCTCAACTAAATCTCAGCACAGTGGGGTACTCCCATCCTGTCTCAGTTCCCCAGCACAGCTGAGCAGCCCAATCTACCTGCATCTGCACCGGGAATGTCTGCTTCATCCACAGGACAAATGTAGTGATGGTCCTCAAGCTATTTCATGGAAGCACCTCCAAAGGGGCCCATCAGGACGACAGGCAGCTTGTGAGTGTCCCAAGACTAAGTTTGGCTCGCACAGCCCAGGACACAGAACCTGGGGGCTTTCTACTCTCCCCGTAGTTTCAGCATGGATTTCCTTTTTGCTTTTGAAAACTTGACTATGTAATGGGGACAACAAACAACTCTTACCTCCTGCAGGGAGCTTCTGTGAGGATGAAATGGCATAGTTAACATATAGATATTGTGGATCTATTATGTTAACCTTTCAACACCAAAATGTGTTCCTTCTTTTGGAGAGTCGAACTTGATAAGGGAAATAAGAGCATAGGCTCTATGGACCAATGAGAACAGACTGATTCCAGAGTCAGATATAAACCCAAAACTGGGAGTCATTTGCCAGGCCCCATCACAAAATTTTAGTTGTGGGCAAGGGGAAGGCCCCAGGAGGTCAAATGACTGGAGTTTGGCATGGGGGCTCTTAGCAGTAGTTATTAACAACTGAAGGCATCTCAATATTTTAACTGGTGTAGATAACAGCTATTTGCACAGATTTATTGTCTGCTATCAGCTCTGAGAATGACACCATGGAAACCTAGGGTGGAAGAATCTGAGCTTGTTTAGAGAGCTAGGAAGAGACTTCTCTGAGGAAGAGACTACTATACACCTGGAAGACAGGTGAAGGGGAAGAGAAACAATTTTTCATACCAGCGGAACAGGATGTGCAAAGGCTCAGAGAATGGGGAAGGCACAACAGATGTAGGGACCTAAGGAGAGCAGAGGGACACTACCATGGCAGGGTAAGAGAAGGGTTGATCGTCTGATTCAGCAAAAGAAACAATGGAAGAGATGTAGTAAACACATGATGCTATCATATTTCCATCCTAAAGGATCACTCTGGCTAGAGACAGAAGTATTATAATCATGCCTTCCCTGTTTTCCACTGGCATTGCAAATCCAAAGGCACAAACAGTTAAAGTACACACAGGCTTTGGCCACCTGCCCTACTGGGGAGCACAAACAAAGCTCCTGGACCTTTGGATTCAGCCCACCTGAGTCTAGGGTCAAGTCCTCAGAACCAGTCAGGCAACACCAATAATAGCACCCCTGTTTTGAGCAATATTTGAAAGACATGGGCATGATCACAATTGACTTCTTGGGGTAAGGTTCCTAGAAATTGTAGGTTGAAGGGATTAAGGAAGAAATGGAACTTGCTTTAAAGGTGATCTTATCCCTCCCACATGCTGTTAAAGTAGCCAAACCTCCTGTTGCCCTAACCAGTATCCAAACATTTTTGTGTATGTGTCCACATCTAAACATAAGCATATCCTTCAGAGGGCAGGAAAGCAGTTGAGAAAATTAACCATGGAGTGGGAATTTGTATGACAAGTACCTACTCAAACAATTTGATGAACTTAATTGCTCTGAATCTGTAATATTGGAATAAGATCGATCCATCTCCAAGCACTATGAAGAGGAAATTATATGACCTGTAATATGTGAACTGCTAGGCATAGCACCCACCATAAATGTCGCTCAAAAATTAGTAATCTAAAAATATATATGCCTCAGTTGCTATGCTAGGGTTGCATCATAACTATAAAATTTCAGTTCTTATTACAAAAATAAGCATTGCCTTGACTCATGGGAAACATGGGTTGACTAGAATAGGCTGAGTCAGGCTAGCTCTGCTGATCTTGACTGATCTCATACTTCTGGAGATCGGGTGCACATGCTGATTCTGCTCCATGGGTTTCTATCCTCCTGGGATCAGAAGGATGCTAGGATTAGTCTTTTCAATGGTAAAAACACATAAAAGCAAAAAGAAACATGTAATATCAACATATCTTAAGGCCTACTTTGAAACAGGTGCACTGCCGTCCCTTTGGTCAAGACAGAACTGAGCAGAAAGCTGAGGGCAGGTCATCCTTTGGCAGCATAAATCATGTGGACAGGCCTGACATAAATGGGGTGAGAAACATAATCTTCCTGCTGGAATGAATTGCAGGGCATGTGATAATAGGCAAGGATACATAATCCTCTTACGGGGAGAGGAACAAATACTTGGAAAAAGAGTAAAATTAAAATAATTTCAGGAGGCCGCCCTGATGGCACAAGGGGTTAAGTAGTAGCATATGAAGCTATCCATAGCCACTGTAGCACGAGTTCGATCCCTGGCCAGGGAGCTGAACCACACGGCACAGCAGACCTCCCTGTTTTGCCCACTGTTCCCCTCAGCAGTGTATTTTAGTAGATCTGCCAGTTCTGCTCCCCACTGTGTCTCCAGTGAATCCTGCCATCCCGTGTTCCTCTGGCCTGCACCTGAGCTCTCGTATGCATAAATAAATCTTAAAAAAAATAATAATTTCAGATGGAATTTGTACTCCAAAAGTGGAATACAGAGTACCTGGATAATGGCACTGGGTGAAAAGAAACTAAACTGAAATAAACTAAACTGACCAGTGACAGTCTATGAAGAGGACCTCTAAACTGACACCATGCAGCCAACCACTGTTGGCCAGCACAGAACAAATGGACGTGAAAGGAGACATTCAAGAAGAGGAACCAGCACCCTCAATGAGTACCTCTGGAGCTTAGTGATCCTAATGGCAAGACCTGATTCCCATCAGTAAAACTGGAAACCATCTATTATTAGCAGTGTTTCTTTAACTCTGTGCCAAGTGCTGCGATCCGACTGCCCACACAAGACACACCATTACATGGCAGTTAGTGTCCAAAAGTGGGTCTCTTGTGAGCTCAGAGACTCCCTGGGCCCTTGAACCACAGCAGCAGAGGAGAGTTACGTTAACTTAAATTGAAGGGTAAAGAAAGACTGTAAGAACAGAGAGAAAGACGACAGCTTTCTTGGTGTAATCAATGATCGGGGATGGGGTAGGAGGGAGACCTGGGAGGCAAAGAAATCATTTTTGAGAGACTTGACAGAGAAGATGACTGTCAGGGTTAGATCCTAAATGACAGCTTAAATGTAGGGGTTTCAGCTGATGGGTGATAGTCAACAAAGACGGGGAAAGGAAATTTACAATGACTAAGCAATGTGCCCGGCACCCACTTCTCAAGGTGGATTCTGTGGGACCAGCATCCCAGCATCATCTGGGAGCAGGTCAGATTGAAGAATCTCTGGTCATCCTCCAGCACACTGAACTGGACCCTTATTTCCACAACATGTTCAGGTAATTCTGGTGGACAGCACAGCTTGAGAGACACTACACTAAGTGATCAATTCAAATGAGTCAAAATAAGATGAGACTGTAGACGGTGTAAGAAATGCTTTGTATGAGACTTGGGCGAATTCACTTAACTTTTATTGTTGTGAGTGTATCACACCAGCAAATGAGTGGCTTGAAGGACGGGGGTGATATTTTACTCATCTTTGTATTTTTTCTGCTGCCAAACAAAAATAAAAGAGACCAAGTTACCTAAGAATTCAGGCTTCAAGGCCAAATTCTTGCCAAATCACCCATGCTTATTCATGTATTGGCCATAGCTGCCTTCATTCTGCAGTGTCCACTGGGATCACTGAAAGAGACTATACTGTCCTTGGAGAAAATCCCGTTTACCCCTTGTCTAGCCCAAGCTACTCCAATTCCAGCATGGCTGGGAAGCTGCTGCTAGGGAATGGTTATAAAATAGAAGAGTCCATTTGGGGTGGGGCCAGGCACCTAAGCATTAGTAAGAGGCCCAGCAGGCACAGTGCTGGTGGTCTAAGACCATACTTTGAGAACAGTGGTCAGTTTCCAGCTCAGGGCAGAGAGGGCCAACAGTGGACTTCATCCACCGGGGCAAGAAAAGCCTCAGCCAGTGAGGTCTGCGGGCTTCTTTACAGAAGTCCAGTGTGTCTTCCTGACTCCATGTGGCCTAGAGCTCCATCAGCTGTCACAAAGCAAAGCCTGTGTGGGGCCTCCACAGGGTTCCTTCTGAGCATATGGAAGGACAAGACAGTGACCACAGGACTGGCTCTCTCTGATTAGCTATGTAGCTAACAGGTCAGGAGATATCAACATTAATGGGGTCATCTCCCTTCCGGGGCTCTTCATCTGTAAAATGAGCTACTCAGTCTCTGTATTTGCACAGATGTTGTTCTGTGATGATATAACATAGCAATCGCCCATAACCCAACTGCAATGGGGAGATGCGGAGCCACCACAGTCAACAAAGTTCAGGAACAGGGGCCAGAAGTAGAGTCGGGCTGAACGTTAGGTAGATGAGCCTCGATACCCTTCAGTACCAACCAGGATTTATTAACATTATTAATCATTGTACTATAGTCATTTTTATTGAGAACCTATTATGTCTGAGGCTGTCGGCCAGGCCCTGAGAGTACAAAGAATCATTGCAGTGGCCGCTCGAGGAGCTCACACTACTAATGAGCCATGATCCTCTGGCACATACAACATTCACTAATTTTCACATACAACATTCATTAATTTGGTTCGGTGTTTATAGGAAAAGGGGAATATTAATGGTTTGTGTTCATTCAAAGCACATGAGCATGTCTCAAAGTCATTTGTATTAGATTAAAAAAAATCAAAAAGGACATCCAAAAAATCTAGGATATCCAACTAGAGGACTAGTGTTTAAATAAATAGAAGACTTTCAAACTATAGAACAAGATGTGACGGTCAAAAATTACACCTGCATATAGATTTCTCACTGACCCTGAGAACTGGGTATTTCTGTGTTGTGGAGCACTGTCCAATTCATTGTAGGCTGTTTAAGAACAACTGCCCCTCTAATTAAAGAAACTAAAATTGTCTTTAAACATTGCAAATGTCCCCGGGGGTCAAAATTTCCCTTTCTTCCAACTGAGAAGTAGCGATCCACAGTAAATTTTCAACAGTTTTTAAAGGACAAATGTTACTGAAGTCAAGAAAACAGAAAAGTCAAAAATAGAGTATGAGCTTATCTATGCAAAATCATAGTAGATGAAGAAGGAGGAAGAGAGAACAGAAAGGGGAGAAGAAAGAGTGGGAGGAAAGGAAGAAAAGAGAGAAATTAATAGGATTGAAAGAAAAAAGACCAAACATTTAAAGGTAGTTGCTTCTCAGTGGTGAGATAGTAGTCATTTAGATTTTTCTATGTTTTGCATTTTCCACAATGACTGCATATTCTTCAACCATCACGTAAAGGCATAGAGAAAATAAGTTAAAATACTAAGAAATGCACAAAAGCAGACAACATGTCTGATTTTTCTAGGTAGCTATTTGGACACAGAACGCGTTTTTGGACTTTATATTTCTGAACATTGCCTCTTTTTTTAAATCATCTTGGCCCTGTAAACATGCGCCACACTGCTCTGTCTGTGGCTGGCCAGCAGGATGTCTTAGCGGTTCCAACTCAAAGGGGATTTTCCCCAATTCTCAACAAGCAATTGGTTCAAATGGAGTCAAATTAATACTGATACAAACTTCTACTGACTCATCTCCACTGGCCTATCATATAGGACCTCATATCTTTCCAGAATTGGTGGCAGTAATTTCTGAAAGGCTTTAGGGGTTATCTTATGGGATCTTAACATGTCTTCCTTGTGAACATCTATGGATATACATGTCCAACCTTCCCTGGAAGGTGGCACTTCACCCACAGCACATCTTCGTCCACCTCTCTGTGCCAGTGCTGCCTTGCCAGGCGCTGCTCAGGTGGGGAAGCTCCGAGTTGCCAATATACCAAGGGCTTGACTACCTGGAAATAGATGAAAAAAGTTCTTTCTAGTCTGACTCTACCATCTCCATCCACTTCAGAAACTCTAGATAAGCAGTCGACAGATGTTGTTATAAAAGACCAGAGTAAATATTGTCGTCTCTGTGGTTTACATTGTCTCTGTCACAATAATTCAACTTTGCCATCATAGCAAGAAAGTAGCACAAGCATATAAATGGGACTGGCTGCATTCTAATAAAACTTTATAGACTCAACTTTGAATTTCATGGAGTATTCAAATGTCATGAAATACTCTTTTTAAAATGTTTCTCCAATGATCTAAAATGATGTAAAAACAATGACGAACTCATGGGCCACAAAAAGTCATTAGGCAACAGGTATCAAGATAAACTTGGCTTATGGGTCATAGTTTGGTGACTCTGCCCAATGCAAAGTGAATGACAAATGGAAGATGGAGAGGAGAAAGCTGAGCGGGTTAAGTGAAAAGACTGGTGTGGGAACACAACATGAGTCATGGATTTATGTACTCAGGCATTCAATTGAGAGTCTACTGTCAGTACATAGATAGCCAGACACTCAGTGAAGTGCTGGAGTCGAAAAGGGAGTAAGAAAGACAAGGGTCCTACCCTCACCAAGTCTGTGATCTACCGGGGGAAGTCAGAGTTTGAACCAACATTCAGAAATGTGCTAAATGCTTCAGAGAATGTCAGGAGTCAGGCCCAACATTAGTGGAGGGAGAATGAAGGAGATGTTTCACTTTTCTTTTATTGTGTAACAAATTCCCACATTCAGTGTCATAAGACAACACACATTTATTATTTCACAGTGTGTGGGTCTAGGTATAGAAGTGCTTACTTAATTGAGTCCTCTGTTCAAGGTCACCCAAGGCTGCAAGGGAGGGTCTCCCTGGTGGCACAAGGGGTTAGGCTGTAGCACTATGAAGATAATGAAGATATCTGCAGCCACTGCAGCATGAGTTGGATCCCCGGTCAGGAAGGTAATCCACAGTCACATGGTGCAGCAGATGTCTCCAGCCTCGCTTGCTGCTCCCCTCAGCAGTGTGTTTCAGTGGATCCACCTTTTCTGTTCTTCAGTGGATCCACCTTTTCTGTTCTTCACTCTGTCTCTGGTGAATCCTCTCAGCCCCTGCACCTCTGACCTGCACCCAAATTCTCATATGCACAAATAAATAAATCTTTAAAAAAACAAGGGCTTGACTACATGGAAATAGATGAAAAAAGTTCTTTCTATTCTGACTCTACCCTTTGCCATATTCCCGTCAAGAGACATGTCACAGGTTCTGCCGATACTCGAAGACAGGGCATTATACAATTATATATTGCCTTGCAAACACAAGGGCAAAAAACATAGGGGACACCTTAGGATATTCTGCCCACAGGATGGGAAGTTTTATCATTGAAAGTGATGTCTGATCAATACCTGACAGATGAGTATGAAGGTGAAGCCTAGATGAAGGGAGTTGTAGAAAGGGGGAAAGTCATATGCAAAGGCCCTGAGGAGAAATGGCAGGTTTGCAAAACTTGAAAAGGATCAGGTTGGTGAAATGGGGGCTCTCATGCTGGGTGCATACTGTCTAAAAAGCTCAAAAAAATAGTTGTTTCAAAGAATTATTTTAAAATATTACAATTCCAAAGTTCTTGGTTTAGGCCTGAACAACCTGCTTGTTTCCCTAAAATTTTGTAAAGTATTTCTGGGTAGCACAAGAGTTAAGGGATGCCCAGATGTTAGGAACAGAGAAATAAGCAATGTCTATGTCAGCTCAGATCAAAAGTTGCCAGTTAAGTGAGGCAAGGGACACCTTGTTATATTTTCATAATGCAGACAATGTCATTTAAATTTCGACTAAAGATATAAAATCTATGTCCTATAAAAAGAAGTGTTACCTTTGGAGCGCAAAGTTAGTCTTTAATTGGATTTGGCCAGAAATAGTCAAAATTCTCTATATGATGGGCATCTCTCTTTTGTAAATATCCAATCAAAATGTACTCAGGTTTTATTTAAGTCTGTTTTTGATTCAAGAAGCTGTGTTGGAGACAAAAGATTTTTAAAGCACCTTGGAGATGAGATTTTGATTTCAAAGCAATCAGCATGTATCATTTCTGGTCAGGTGTCAAGTGCTGCATTAGGCTTCATTGTGTATAGTGCCATATTGAACACACAACCGCACAAGCACATGTACACACACACACATACACATGCAAATAGCATCATCTTTACTTGGCGGATAAAGAAAGAGATGCTCACAAAGTGACTTGGAGCAGACACCATGGCAGATGGAGGAGTACATAAGCTTTGGAAATGGACAGTCACCTTTTTTCAAATACTGGCCCCTTTCTCATGACCTTTGGGAACTTAAGGAAGTTATTCAATCCCTTAGGGAAATAAATCTTCATTTGTTTAAATAGACAATACTGGTACCAACCTTCCAGGGTAACTAGGAGGACAAAACAACACAGCCTGGCACAGTCCAGGAAAGAAGTCTTTCTTTACTATTCTCCTTACTCCCAGCGGCTAGGCGTGAACAGACCCAGGATTCTAGCTCTGATATCTGAATACCAAGGGCAGGACACTTTGCGCTGAGTAAAAGGAAACAGCGCCTACATTTTAGCAGTTCACTAAAAGAAGATTCTTACCAAGGAAAATGGAGAATGACTACTCAAGCACCTTCAGGAAGTAGAAATATATTTAACTTTTCATCCTTAAACATTCAATTTAGAAGTTAAACCATATTACAGATTTACAATTAATGAATTATTAGAGCAGGAGAGTCATACAGATCCACCAAAAGTTATTCACTGAATAGTCATATCCAAGAGACCTTAAATAAGTATCTGGATCCTCTTTATCTAGCATTCCCTACATGATGTGAAGCCTAATAATACTCTGTGTTATATAAATAACTAAAGCTCTGACATTTCTCTCTTTTTTAAGATTTATTTTACTTATTTATGTATACAAGAGCTGGGGTATAGGCCACAGGTACAGGGATGGGAGTTCAGAGGATTCACCAGAGACAGAGTGAGGAGCAGAACACACAGATCCATTGAAACACACTGCTAAGGGGAGCAGCGGGAGACAGGAGAAGTCTGCTGTACCATATGTGGGTCAACTCCCTGATCAGGGATTGAACTCATGCTGCAGTTACTGCTGATGCCTTCGTAGTGCTGAGACTTAATCCCTTGCACCGCCAGGGAGGCCCTAAAGCTCTGACCTTTCTTCCCACAGTGTCCTTCTAGCTCCTTTTCCACAGGTACCTGGTGTATAGGTCAGCGGTACTGTAACTTCCTCCAGAAGCAGCTCTCCCATCACATTAAGCCAAGGTCCTGAAATCATGACGTTCAAAGAGATGTGGTAAGGGATCCAATATTACCTGGTCCATTCACCCAACATCAGCATGTTCCAAGCTTGTAAATCCCCAACCCATGGCCAAGAAAAGTCACACTAGATCATCCCCACCCTTCCTGTCTGTCCCCAAAGAATCACAATCCTGCAACTCTAAGGCCCTGAAGCCTCCACTGTTACCGAATTCCTCCTTTGACTCCAAAGCTATATTAGGAAATTTATCTTTTAGAAAAGCAAATAAGAAGATGGTCTCTTGACTCCTAAGGATTATTTCTGAATGTGTGTAAACTGTTCCAAGAGCAACGGAAAACAGCTGTGAAACTCTAGCAGCTGCTCCCAGATGTAAGAGGGAAATGCAGTACCTGCCTGGTCTCCCTTTAGTAGCCAGGTGGCTCAGAGTGACTTCCGTTATTTTAATGACAAGACAGGACATGCATTTCTCCTTTCTCTCTCTATTCCTGTGTCAGCCACTTTGCCAATGGAAGCCCTGAATATCTAAACTCAAATGGAAAGCTGAATGCACCTAGTAGTTGAGCCAGTTAACAATAATTGCCAAAGGATCTCTCTGGGCTCCTCATAAATTTTTTGTAGTGCATAGATGGAGAAAAAAAAAAAAAGGTAATCTAAACAAGTTATGGGTTTCCGTGGTGGCCTAGGGGTTAAGTCTCAGTGCTATCACTGCGAAGACCTGAGTTCAATCCCTGGCCAGGGAGGGGACCCACATGGCACAGCAGAGCTCTCCTGCCTCACCCACTGCTCCCCTCAGCAGTGTGTTTTAGCAGACCTCCCTGTTCTGCTCCCCACTCTGTCTCTGGTGAGTCCCCTCATCACCACCACTCCCTGCCCCCATACACACACTTTTGGCCTGCAAACCAGTTTTTCTATGCAGAAATAAACAAGTTATGATAGGTTGGGGGGAAAAGTCTAGGAAATATTTAGATTCATGGTTAAATTTTATTTATTTTTTAGGAAATGTCTTGTTTCTTCTTAGAAAAGACATGACTAAGCAAGATGCAGCAAAAACTGAAAACTTACTTTTCTTAGCAAGCCAGGTCTAGGCAGGATAGGAGAAAAATGAACAGAGGGAAAGGGAGCGGGGCAGGAAAGCAAAGAAGGAGGGAGGGAGGGAGTGGGAAGAAGGAGGGACTGGATGGAGAAAGGGGGCAGGCAGACTTCTCTATATGGCATAGGGCCCTAATGTCTAGAAGCCACACTGCTTTTAGGGACACACATAACTGCTTTAAATTTCTTTTAAATTATAAAGATGAAACATTAAAAAAAATCAACATGTACTATTGAGTGTAACGTGGATTATATTCATTTATACCAATAAGGCCACAAAATAGATTTTATTGTTATTATTATTATTAAAGGAGGAATGACTCTATGAAGGCCCAGTGTCTGCAGTCTACAAAAGTCATACTGCAGTCCTAGTTAAGAGGAGTATGGTTAGGGGAAAGGAGGTGAAGAGACGGGACAAAACAAACAAGAAGAGTTAATAGAATTGTGAGATTTTGCACATGGTGATGATACTGGTTATAGATTCTTTCATAGGTAGCTTCTACATGTGTTATTATCTAGTTAGAGAGCCTGGCTTGTGACTTGGATACAATTACTAAAAGTTGTATTTTACCATTCAGAAGGTCATTAATGCACTGGAAAAAGATTTACAAAGGCCATATGTTACCTTAAATCATCCCCTGTGTCCTTTCCTAGTCTCTGTTGTAATGCACTTGTGGGTTTAGATTACTTAAAACCTTTCAAGTAATATTTATGAGTATTAAACTTTAGGGAACCTGAAGACAAAGGCAAAATCTTCACTCTCAAGGGATAGGCTTTCCTCTTCTAATATTATTATTGCTGGATCTCATTCCTGTTTTCCTGATAGGGAGTCACTGCTCGTTGAGAAACTTGTAAAAGTTTGACCTTCTTAGGAGAAACTTATAAAAATCTGACCTTCCTGGGCAACATTTATCCATTACAACTTTTGTGGTTTTTATCTTCTAGATCCTGATTCCAGATCCAAGGCCACCATCCTTGGGTGCCATCTTGCACTGCAGGCTCAGGGTGCTGAGCCCCATAAAGGCTTTAGAAAGTCTGCTTGTCTGGAGTCTCCAAGGCTTTGTCCATGGATAAAGGCAAATAGCCAAGTCAGTGACAAATTAGCCCATTTAGTTCTCTGTAGACTGAATTCAGTAAAGAAGAATTTACTACCAGAAAGTATCCTTCTGATTTTGCCTAGAAAACACCATAGTACCATGAAGCTTAATTCAACTATTTAGTGGGTGGGCAACTATTGATATTTGGGCAGTATTTTGTGCTTCACTTTCTCTGTTTAAAAAAGGGCAAGTCAAAAGTCTTTTAGAGACCTTATACACAAATTGTTGTAAGAATTAAAATAACACAATGTATAACAGTTCTCAGCTCACGGTTGACAATAATACATATCAATTTCCTGGTGGCTATCATCATTACTAATGTCTAATTCTTAGTTTTCCCCTCAACTATTAAGAATATGTTACCCGCAGAAATTTAAAGTGTGGAAAAATAGAGATGCAAAAAAAGAAATTTACTATAATCACCCCACCTACAGGCAATTAATTTGGCATACAAGACCCTACCATATGTTCAAAATCATTTTAGATACAAACTACTGAAACTAATGGGAAAATTCACCAAAGCTCCTAGATTTCAGTGCAACACACAAATCTACTAGAAAAAGTGATACTATATTAGTGTGAGTTACAATGCAAGTAGATAATAAATACTTAAGGGAAAAGCCAAGAAAAAAATGTACATAGCTACAAATAGAAACATAGCTAGTTCTGGGACCTCCCTTGTGGTGTAAGGGTTAAAAGCACAGCATTATGAAGCTATCCACAGCCACTGCAGCATGAGTTCAATCCCCAGCCAGAGAGGTCACCCACACATGGTACAGCAGACCTCTCCTGCCTCGCCCACTGCTCCCCTCAGCAGTGTATTTCAGCAGATCTGCCTGTTCTGTTCCCCACTGTCTGCTATGTGTGGAATGGTAGCTGTTCTATCCCCACTGTGAAACCTCTCAATCCATGCACCTCTGGCCTGTACCCCAGTTCTTGTATGCATAAATAAATAAATCTTTTTAAAAAAGAAACATACATAGTTCTAAATTAGAAAATGTTAAGTCACAAAAGAAAATTTCAGTAGATGACCCCAGTGAGCAGATTTCAACATGTCAATTCCTTCCAGTTAACTTATATTTAAAGTAATTCCCAAAACCTCAATTAGGAACTTGAGAATATGATGCAAAAATCTCATACGTCAGGTAAGAGAAGAAAAAGGAGTTAAGATTATTTTAAATGAAATAAGGAACATACCAGGAACATACTATAGCAAATATGGCAGTGTTATTGAGTAAGAAATAGACCAATAAATTGAGCATAAAGTTCCAAACTAGAGTCAACTATTTATGGAAACTTTGCATTTTAGTAATGGACGTAGAAATCAGTGTGGAGGGGGAAGAGGTTGGATCACATAAGCAATAGGCTTGGTACAACACATTTTCCAAAGGAAGGTAAATCACTCCATACCTTTCCAGATAAACCAAGAAATACATGTAAAAAGTAAAAGTTGAACAACTTTACAGAATAACTTAGCAGTACATATGAGAGTATATCTATGCCTTGTAGTAGGAAAAAATACATTCTCAACCATGATTCAAAGAAGTGTAATTTTTAAATTACTGATAAATTTAGATTTATTAAAATGTGAAAATTTTATACAGTAAAAAAATATAAATAAAGCTAAGGGTCACAGAGAATACCATCAGTGACAAAATCATAACGATGAAAGGGTTTGAATGCAGGGTGTCCTGTATCAATAAGAAAAAGGCAATAATAAAATGAGCAAAATATAGAAATAGACAAGCCATAGAGAATAAGCCCGAAAGCTCCATCAATCAATAAAAAAGACACCCAATCTCACTGGTAACAAAGGAAATACACACTAAATCAAGAATAAGCTACCATTCCACACATAGCAGACAGTCTAGAGAAAAGTCTTGCAATTCCTCGTACTGGCAAAAATGTAGAGGAAACTAAATTCTCATACCCTTCCAATGGGAGTATGAATTTTTAAAATTACTTCGAAGAGCAGTTTTGCAAAATCTAGTGAAATTGAGCATGAGGTAACTGAGACCTAGCAATTCTACTTCTAGAAATATGCCCTAGAGAATGTTTTGCACATGGTTACATGATGTGTAGTTTTTAGAATGTTTTCTGCCAGAGACTAGAATGTCTATACAGCCAAAAATGGGAAGTCACCCAAATTCCCATCCACAAGTGAATGGATAAATTGTGGTATATTCACACAATATCTGCTTTTCGATGGATACAACACATCAACTGGGAAAAAGTGTATCAAAATGAATTCATCTCCAAAACATAATATTAAGTGTAAAAAAAGAAAACTGCAGAAGCCATTGGTTACATAAAGCTTAAAATATACTTTTGTATTGTATTCTAAATAGAAATATAATACAATTGTTTATGGACACTGATATATTTATTTTTTAAATATTTGTTTATGCATAAATTTATATAAATATAAATACAACACTTCTGTATTGTATTGTAAATATATATAATACAATTGTTCGTGGACATTGATATATTTTTTAAAGATTTATTAATTTATGCATACAAGAACTGGGGTACTGAGGTATAGGGGTGAGAGGATTCACCAGTGACAGAGTGGGGAGCAGAACAGGTAGATTTCAAGAGTGAAATACACTGCCGAGGGCAGCAGTGGGCAAGGCAGGAGAGGTCTGCTGAGCCATGTGGGTCCTCTCCCTGGCTGGGGATGGAATTTGTGTTGCAGTGGCTAAGCATGCTTCATAGTGTGGTGCTTAGCCCCTTGCGCCACAGGGAAGCCCCACTGATATATTTAGTAACAGTATAAAACAAGGAGTCACAATGATCATCAGTAAATTCAGGGTAATTAGTTACTTCTGGCAAGAAGAAGAAGAATGGACAAGACTGTCTTTGAAACAAGGCAATATTTAGGGGAAAAAAAGTAAAAGTAGGGCCTCCCCTGGTGGCGCAGTGGGTTAAGCAGCGCACTGCGAAGCAAGTCGCAGCCACTGCGGCACGAGTTCGATCCCTGCTGCCAGCCAGCGGGGGGACCCACATGGTGTGGCAGACCTCTCCTGCTGTGCCCGCTGCTCCCCTCAGCAGTGTACTTCTGTTGATCTGCCTGTTCTGCTCCCCGCTCTCTGTGGTGAATCCTCTCACCCCCCCACACCTCTGGCCTGTGCCCCAGTGCTTGTATGAATAAATAAATAAATCTTAAAAAAAAAAAAAAGTAAAAGTAAAAGTGAATATATTCCAATAAAAGTTAAGTTTTAACAAAGTTGAGTGATGATTGTACTGGAGAAGTTTTATTATTCTCTGTACTTTTCTATATATTTGAAATATTTCATAATATGGTGAATATGTATATTTACCTTAAAGGAATGTCTATTTTCAAGCATTATGAAAACAGTCCATTCCAATTGTATTAGTGAAAGGAATACTAACCAGTTGCACAAATATGCCAAGTGAAAGGTATATGATAGAGAAATAATGGCCTGGGAGAGAAATTTCCTGAGGGAGAAGACACCTCTAAATGGAAAAGGTGCTGTTTTTCTTCTTGACAGTTTGATAGCCTCTGGAATTTTCTCCATTTAATTTCAAGCCATTTGTACCCATTTCCGTGGCCTGAGGCAGTGCAGAGTCACAGAGATGGCCCCACTCCAAGGCATCTGGCTGCTTCCTCCCAGTAGGGTACCTGCAGAGAAATGTCACTGAATCTCGAAATTCCCCCAGCATTACTACCACTACCCAAGAAACAAAAACATTTGGACCATGATCAACATAACAAGATGGCACTGGGAGTGTGGCATGGGGTGGGAGTCACACCTGCTAAAGGTGATTTGTTTCTGAACTTGCCCGAAGCCAGAACCAAAGGAAATGTGAGCTCTCCCAAGCTATTTGCAGTGTCCCAAAGGGTTTTTCAGGCACAGCACAACAACTTCAGGATATTAGAATATGAAAGAACACTGTCCCTCATTATAATAAAAATAAACAAAACTACCCCCCTACACAGCTTGGACAGTGAGAAGTGAAATGTTTCCACTGCATACACAACTTATTGCCTACATTGCATTATCACATCATTACTGTTCCACTGTCTTCATTAATGCCTTCACTATTCAGGGAGACTCTTGCCTACACAAGGGTGGTTCACTGCGGGAGCTGCAGCTCAACTCTTCCATGAAAGCATCGACAGAGGACTGGTGCCCCAAGAAGTCTGAATCCTAACTGTTTCCCTTCAACCCTAGACTGCTGTGATCCTTACTCAATTCTAATCAAATCCCACCTAAAAGGAACTGCTTTAAACTGAATTTCCCATGCCAGATAAATTCTGATCTTGCCTCCTTTCCGGGAGATGCTGTCAAAACTCTGTTGTGGTAAGGTTCTTACTTACCGCGGTAAGCAATAAACTTGGCGATGCCTTATCAGCAAGCTATATGGTGAAATTCAGGGCAATAGCCAATTATTTAAATTAAAAACAAAACTCAAAAAGTGAACACCCTCTTTTCCTTTTGTAGCATCACTGAGAAGACTTTCTAATGATGTAGGACACAGCTTGGCCATTTGCTCTCAGGACCAAGTTGCCCAGTGGCTTCCTAATACCAATTAGGTGAACGAATCACCTTGGTATGCTGAAACCCTTCCCCCAAGGCCCCCATGCAGCTCCCTCCAAACCAGCATTCTAGCTTCCAGCTCTTGCCCTGCTGGGCTCCTGAGAGCTTTGTGGCAGCCTGCAGGAAGGTCTGGGCATGTCTGTGACGCTGCCCTTGCTGGGTATTCTTGCTGAGGACAATCAGAGCAATTATAAACTATGCCCTTACTGTCCTGACTCTCTGGGGCTCTTCAGCTCCCCAGGAGCTAAGCGCCTCTTTAGTGTCCTGAAGAGGACATCCATCGAGGAAGGATAAAGTGAGGGAGCACTTGACCCAGGCATCCCCCCAGGAAGAGCTGGAGTGGATTTGGATTTCGCTACACATTTTCTCTACATTCAAAGGAGAAAGAGAGGGAGCAGGAGGAGAAAAAGGAGGGAGAGGAGGAGGAAGAGGAGGAATAGGAGGAGGAGGAGGAGAAAAAGAAGGAGGGAGAGGAGGAGGAAGAGGAGAAAGAGGAGGAGGAGAAATAAAAGAAGGAAGGAAGAGGAGGAGGAGAATCAGTCCTCAATGTGCAGTTATGATGAATCCTCGTCACCTTTGTGCCATTGTGCTTGGAGATCTATAACCCCCTTTTCCTCATATATTTGATCACATCATCCGCTCCACTGTATCCTGATGGGACTAACATGTTTTCAGAAAAGGACACATTTGCAGTTTGGGATGTCCCAGATATGTTTTCCTTTTTATGTCAAGAGGATACTGTCTGGGTGTGGGCAGCAAGAACCAGGAAATGAGTGTCTTCCTCAGCTTCACGTTATATGAATACCAACAATTGTCATCCCATGAAACCTAGAGATTTTGCGATTATTATACCTCATCTATCACTGAACCATCTGCATGCTTGGAACTGCCATTGTTTCCATTTTACAAGGAAGAATACTAAGGCTCAGAGAGATTAAGTGACTTGCCCAATGCCCCACAGGAAGTGGCTATCAGAATCAGCACTTGAATTGATCCTGAGCCTGAGTGCCTCAGTGTTGGATTTACAGTGAGGATGCTCTACAGTCTCTTAGGGAAAATGTGGTCCATTATTGGTTCTAGCTTTCCGGGAAGATAAGAGATTTTTCCATTTTTCTGACCCTAAAATGAGTCCCATGAAACAGCCGTTCTAAGTGGAACTGAACAGTTGTGTGGGGATTGTGATTAGCCAGTGCTCTTCCTTAACCCAATCTCGCCCTCACCAGCCCAAAAAGAAAGTGCTCCTGGAGCCCCCACAATGAAGCAACATGGCACCCAGAGCCCAGAGACCATGCTGCAGGCTGAGCCACGTGGTCCCGGGACAAGCTCACACGGACCGTGCAGTGATTTGCAATCAGTTGCAAGTGATTACACATTGTTTCTCATCGATAGGCAGGAGGGAGCCCTGACGGGATAATGAGATGCAGCTGATGGAAAATCACAGCTGACTGTCAACAGCAAGCGGGTTTGCACAGCCCTCCAGTGCCGCAATGGAGTCCTCCCCACTGCAAAGACCAGGAGCTAATCTGAAGAATTTTAATGCTAAGCCATCTCACAGGGCCAAGGAAAACTGACCTGAGGGTCCTCCAGTTAAATATTAGATAATTGGGTAAGACTAGGATCCAGGGACTCCCTCTGGACAAACCACAAACCCTCCCTGCCTGAGACACTAAACAGCCTTCCTAAAAGGAGGGAAACAGCTCGCAAGCAGGCGGTCTGAGGAAGGACTAGAGTCCATGGGTACAAGGATGGGTCCCTTTATTTTCCCTGGCTCCCAGAAAAACAGGTTTCTTTGTGTATTACCTGTGTGGGACTCCAGAGTGACACTGAGTGTTTTTCGCACTGTGCTCAATGAGAGAATCTGTTGAAACTATCTTGCCATGGATCAGTTCACTAAGGGCCAACTTGAGTCCTTTTTACCCTTCTGTTGTCAAAGAAAAACAGCTGTTTGCTTAAATTGAGGTCTCCTTCTTCCATGACAGTCATTACCACCTCCCCAGTAAGAGATAATGGGCTTAAATTTCCCAACTAGACGGGAGTTGCTCAAGTCTTGACTAACCTGGTAAAGGCCACCCAGAGTGGTCTTTCTGAGGAAGGTGCTGGTTGACTTAATCTTCATGCTTAATTATCCTTGTCAATGGACGTGCAAAGAATTCCCTCATAAATGAACTTGTTAAGAGCACAGATCTGGTTCCAGATCTTTAACCCAGTTTCCTCACTGCCATTTCCTTTTGCCACATTTAAGTGGCATTGCCCTGAACATGTTGGACTCCTTTCTTGCCAGGGAGATAGATTTTTGTTAATCAGTGATGCTAGTGAGTGCTGGAAAAAAAAAATTAAATTGTTAAATATTAGTTTTTGATTTGTTCTGCCAATAGCATATACTATTACTATTTTTAAATTAAGCTTTTTATTGTGAGGCAAAGTTACAAGAAGAAGGCAAAGACATTTCGGGTAGAGCTTACTTCCATTTTCCCTGGTGGTAATGTATGCAAACTGTAGTATAATATCACAGCCAGGGTATTGACATTGATGAAATCCACCAGTTCTCAGATATTTCTAGTTTTACTCATAGGATCTATGAAATTTTACCACATGGTAGGTTTCTGTCCCTGGCACCCTGGTCAGGATTTAAAACACAAATACCCTGTGATATTTTCTTGTGATTGTCCCTGCCCACCATCCCCAGTCCCTGACAACAACTAACCTGTCCTTCCTTTTTAAAATTCCATCTCCAAGATGTTATATAACTGGAATCATATAATATGGGTCTTTTGGAGTTGACTTTTTCACTAGCAAAAGTTATTTGGATACATCCAAGTTGTGCTAATAAGTAGGATACTACTTTTAATTGCTACATAATATTACGTATTGTGTGTGTTCCATAGTTGGTTCAACCATTCACTTGGGTGAAGGACATCAACATTCTTCCAATTTGAGGCTATCATGAATAAAATTGCTCTGGATATTCATGTATAGCTGGCTATCAAATAAGGTCACTTAATTCTGTCTGATGACAAAAACCAATCCTGGCAGGCACTGAAGGGAATGATGTTAGTACAGGAACTCCATTTGTTACTCATCATTTTGCTTAAAGTCACAGTTTCCAAGAATCTATCAATGATGTTAAGTAAGGAGTTCTGCACGTTTTTGTATGAATATAGCATTTAATTTTTCTGGGATACATATCTAAGAGTATAATGGTTGGGTTATAAGACAACTGTATATCTAGTTGTATAAGAAGTTGCCAAACTGGGCCTCCCTGGTGGCGCAGTGGGTTAAGCAACGCACTATGAAGCAGACCGCAGCCACTGCAGCATGAGTTCGATCCCTGCTGCCGGCCAGGGAGGGGACCCACATGGCGCGACAGACCTCTCCTGCTGTACCCGCTGCTCCCCTCAGCAGTGTACTTCAGTTGATCTGCCTGTTCTGCTTCCTGCTCTCTGTGGTGAATCCTCTCACCCCCGCCCCACACATCTGACCTGTACCCCAGTGCTTGTATGCATAAATAAATAAATCTTTAAAAAAAAAAAAGAAGTTGCCAAACTGCTTTCCAGAGTGGCGATAGCATTTCACATTCCTATAGCAATGCATTAGTCATCTATTTCTTTGTATCCTGCAGTAGTTTTTAATCTTAGCCTTTCTGATAGTTGTATAGTAATAATCTTGCACTTTTTTTAAAATTGCACTTATCTAATTGCTAATGATGTTGGACATTCTTTTATTTTTCCATCTGTACATTTTCCCTAATGAAATGTCTGATCACATCTTGTCCATTTTCTAATGGAGTGTTTTGGGTTTTTTCACTATTAAGTTTTGATCATTCTCTAGTTTAGATATCAACCCTTTGTTGAATTTGTATCAAAAACTTTATTTCTCAGTTCATATTTTTGGTATCCAGTCCAAGACCAAGATCTTAAGGCCTCCCTGGTGGCCTAGGGGTTAGGTCTCAGCAGCGCTATCACCACTACAGCCTATGTTCAACCCCTGGCCAACGAGCTGACCCACATATGGTGCAGCAGACCTCTCCTGTCTTGTCTGCTGCTCCACTTAGCAGTATTTCAGTAAAAACACCCGTTCTACGCCCCACTCTGTTTCTGGTGAATCATCTCATCCCCCGTACCTCTGATCTATACCCCAGTTATTCTATGAAAAAAAAAAAAAAAAGAAAAAGAAAAAACCTAAAGATCTTAAAGATTCTCTCACAACATTTTCTCATAGTTTCACAATCTTATGTTTCCCATGACCCAACTAAGTTTTCATATAAGGCACGAAATTTAAGTCAAATTCATTTTTTTAACCTATGGATCTTCAGTTGCTCCAGTATCATCTAATGAAAAGACTGTTCTTCCTTTAGAATTGCTTTTGCATCTTTGTGAAAAATCAGTTGAGTATATTTGTGTGTCAAAGTGAAAGATCAAGTTGCAGAATAGTATGTATATATGGCACCATATGATCTATGGTACACATAATTCCCAATTGTGTTTACTGTGTTTCTCAAGATTGAGGTGGGAAGGTTTTCACCTTATACACTTAAAGGTAGTAACTAGTTTGTTAAGTGTTTATGATGTGACAGGTGCTATTCTGTATTTCATGATTAATTAGAGTGCTTTTATAATAAAATGATGATAATTATTACTGGATTATTCCTAACTCTCATTTACACATGCAAATACTTTACATATATCCCTCTCACTTAGTTACCATAAGAATTCTAAGAGTTGCTTTCTGTCATTACTCTAACATCATGCTAAGGGGACAAAGGCTTAATGAAGCTTGAGTCCAAGGTCACAGAACAAGAGAGGTACAGAAATTGAAACCACAGACCTCTGATCCCTTGCATTATACTTTCTGTGTGTTGTTTGAAATATTTGACAACATTATTTCATATTTTTTTAATTACAGAAGGAAAACAATTGCTTAAAATAATGCAACATGATTTAGAAAAGACATGCCTCTTCTTTAAACAATTTAGCTGCAAAATCAACTCACCAATTATATGAGCCTATAATTTATGTATAGTCTTCAAAAATATTATACTTAGGATTTTTTTTAACTATAAACAAACTTCCAAAATATTCTAATATCTTATAGTTTTCAAAAACAAATCATTTTTAAAAGAAAAATTTTCTTTCTTTTTTTTTTTTTTAAGATTTATTTATTTATGCACACAAGCACTGGGGTACAGGCCAGATGTGTGGGGGAGGGGGGTGAGAGGATTCACCACAGAGAGCAGGAAGCAGAACAGGCAGATCAACAGAAGTACACTGCTGAGGGGAGCAGCGGGCACAGCAGGAGAGGTCTGCTGCACCATGTGGGCCCCTCCCTGGCTGGCAGCAGGGATCGAACTCATGCTGCAGTGGCTGTGGTTTGCCTCATAGTGTGTTGCTTAACCCACTGCGCCACCAGGGATGCCCAAAATTTTCTTTCTTGAGAGTTTCCCTTGGCTGGTTTGAAAGGACTCCTGAGAATTAAGTGTTCCCTACAATGTCTCTTCTGTATTGCAAATAAACAAGACAAAGTCAGAAAGCTCTGTGACAGGACATGACCCAAACATTCAAGGCTTTATAGCCTAAAGCCTTTTCAGAATACATTCAAAAGCAAACAGAAGGCATTCTTTAAGTATTTCTGGGTTTAAAAAAAAAAAAGGCAAGCCTTTATTTTTTCCTTTATTAAGTATCAAGACCCTAGAAAGGAAATAATAAGTATGTGTTAAAAGCACCCTTGAAACCCTAAATCCAGAAAATAAGGGAAAATAGAGGCTTGATGCAAAAAATTCACATTGCTTTCCTTCAATCTCCTTTATTTTATACTTTTCTGATTCACCATACCTACCCACCCCCCCACACACAAAGAGATAAGCTTCAAGAAAATTTAAAAATAAAAACTCTGACTTTTTTCCCCAAAGGACTACTACTTCTACCTTGGGTATATTTCCTCTATAACTCACATCCTTTCTGTTCTGATAGCCACTGTCTTAGCTTAGGGTCAGGTCACTTATTTTCTTTTTTTTTTTTTTTGGTAAGAGAAATGGTTTCACTTTATAAAAATGTGGTAATACAGCAAGATTTGATGAAGGTCACTTATTTTCAAGTGTATACTTATAGTGACTTCTAACTAGTCTTTCTTTTCCAATCCATCCTACCCACATAGTCAGATTAACTGTCAGAACACACATCTCTGGCCATGTGACCTCCCCACCTCACCCATCCCCTGCTCAAAGATGGTTACAGCTGCCGGCTGATACAAATCCAATCTCCATCATTTGGAATTTAAGGCTATTCAAAACATGATCAATATGCTATATTTTGTAAGTTTCATATAGTCTATTTTCTCAGAGTGCTTTTGCTGATTTTTGGTTCTTTTGTAAAACACCTGTCATCTACCTATGGTTGCAAAAGATAGGTGGTGATACTCCCAGATGAGTTTATTGATATTTTTGACGACATTAACGAGCAAGATGAGAGTGAAGTGAGCTAGGATGATACTTATTCATTAATGATGTACATGAATTCTTTTCTTACTTGGATAACAGTTTTCAAATATTGCAAGAGTATTTCCTAAAAAATCTGTGCCATTCACAATTGTCATAATTGTAAGCATGGTACAATTTTAAGGTTAATATGAATTATTAACGTTCTTAATCTGGAAAATCAAAATGATAATCAGGCCTTAATTTGGGGCATTTGCCTACTTCTATGGTATAAATATTTCCATCCTGGTTGATTTCAAGCTACCAAGCTGACATCAGAGTTGGGAAGAGATATACAGTCATGGATCATTATATAATATTCCCACCATTAAGGTACAATAGGCATACAGAAATTAAAGAAGGTGGTTAGATGTAAAATTATTAGGAAAGGTCAATTAATTTTCAATCAAGGGCTTAGAGCAATTCAGTGGGAAAGGAATTATGTATATTGGTGGAAAAATGAACTCAACCGCGATTTCATATCAAAACAAAAATCAACTTGAGATGGTTCGCAGACCTAAGCATAAAAACAAAACCTACCAACTTCTACAAGGAAACTAGGAGAAGAATATCTTTACAACTTTACATAAGTGAAAGTTTACTACAACATAAAAAGTAGAGCCCATACAGGAAAATACTAATTCAAATGGACTTCTTCACAATTAAGCCTATTTGCTTTTCAAAATAACACCTTTAAAAATAAATAGGCATGTCACAGATTTGGAGAAAATAGTTGCAATACAGCTATCTGAACTAGAGTTCATATTCAAAACATATAATAATATAAACAACCCCTCAAATTCAATATTTAAAAGATAAATGACAGTTTAAAATAAAACGACAGAACAATCACATAAGAACAGAGAAAAGTATCAAATGATCAATGAGCACATGAAAAAACATTCAAAATTAATCATCAGGAAAATATAAAAATTAAAGCCAAGTAGGAATGCTATAATAAAAGAGATTGACAATACCAGATGTTGGTACAGGTCTAGTGGGAGTGGAAAATGGTAGAATCACTTTGAAGTTCAGTCCAGAAACATCATAAAAGCAAACATACCTACCCCATGAGCCAGCACTATCAGTCTGAAATGTTTACCCAAAAGAAATGAAAGCATATATAAACAAAAAGACTTGGACAAGATTATTTGTAGAAACATCATTAATAATACAAATAACTATAAAGAGAGCCAAAATGTCCATCAAAAGGAAATAAACAATTTGTGATATAGCCATACAGTGGAATATTACATTGCAATAAAAAACAGCAAAGAGTTAATGCACATTATCACATGGATGAAATGAACTTCAAACAATTATGCTGACTAGAAAAAGTGACATACAAGAGTATTACTATGTTATTCTGCTTAATTGACATTTTCAAACAGACAAAACTAATTACTGATGAAAAACAAAATGTTTTGAAGCTTTTTTTATTTTTACCACCAAGAATGCCAATGCAAAACCCTTAAGTCAGTGTGTGCGCACACACACACAGACATCACAACCTTCTGACAGATGATAGCAAATCTGACTTAGGCTTCTCCTTCACTAAGATGCAGAAATTGGATTTTTCCCCCTGCTAGTACAGAATCCTATGTACTCAAGAATGCAAACTGTAAATCAATACCCATGACTTAAAGGTGACATTTCAACAACTGTACATCCTGGAGCCTTTCAGGATCTTAGGATCATTTTGTTCTTGTCAAATGTCTAACTTTGTAAATAATTTATGAGCATTCAACTCTACATCTTGCAGTGAAGTCTAAGCCTTCTTCATTTTGTATGTCTATGCTTTTACTCAAATAGCCAGGCATTCAGTCACTGAATATCACTGAACACCTGCTCTGTGCCATGCACTGTGCTATGCAATGTGAATATATATTATAGAAAGGACAGTTAAAGCCTGAACTTGGAGGTTATAAGGGGGAAAAAGAGATTGTACCAATAATTGTTAAAATATCAATGGTAATAATGCTTGGGAAAAAAAGTATTGTACAGCATAGGCTTCTTATGACTACATTTACTAAGAAGTCCTGATCTTGTCTTGGATGGACAGAGAGAGAAAATATCGAGGAGTGCTTACTGGAGGAAGAAGTTTTTGAGCTGGGTTTTGAATGGGAAGTAAGAATATACTTGGAGGAGGTTAATATTTCAGGTGGCAGAAGCATGTATCTGTGGTCTTGATGAAAAAGGAACATGTTTTTAAGATCCTGAGAGGAAGCTTATCACTAGAGAAATTAGAGATATAAAGTGAGTGGTGAAAGCCACAGGGCTCTGGTGAGAATTTTTGCTTTATCAATAGAATCATTCAACTATTAAAGAGATTTGCGCTTTGGACAGAAAAGGTCATCTGGCCTCAGCGTGGAGAACAGACTGGGAAGTAATTACAAGTGATGAGGAGCCTGGCTTGAGGCTGGTATACGACATACAAGCACCCTTAGTAATTTCCAGTGAGAGACAATATCTGAATTCTGTGGACTACAGAGGTAAGTTAGGAACTTCTACTTTGAACAACTAGCAAATATGAAGGCACCACTTCTCTGACAAAGCACAGAGCTGAGAGGTTTAGCAGAGGGAGTTAAAGAGTCAGCCAAGAAGAGGACACGATGGAAGTCCAAAGAACATTCAGAAGGCAAACACTGAGATACAGGCATGTGCCAGTTGTATTTTTATTATTTTTTGAATTTAGTCAGCAGTTGAAAGCTCTGCCTTCAGAACTGCACCAAGTGCTTTATATTTATCATGGTGAGTCTCCCTCCCACTCCCCTGTTTCTATAAGGCATGTCATGTCATTAATTATATTTCCACAAATAAAGAACTTGAGGTTTAGAGAGGTAGTGCACCTGAGATCTTCTAAACACTGGCTCTTTCACTTTGGTAACCTCTTGCCCCAGTTCTCATTTACTCCATTCCCGTTACATTTGGGCACAATTCTGGGTTCATTTCCACTTAGCTACAAATACATAGGACATTAGGTCTAAAGGTGTCTGAGATATCAGTTTGGCCAGTTGTCTGTTGTTCAGCAGAACCAGGCTGAGGTCCACACAGGTCCCCTAGCAAATACTGGTAACTGAGGTATAGAACCCCTTGTATTTCAGTAAAACCACACTACTTGTTCAGCTCATCCACTCTCTGTGGGGATGATTTGGGAATTCTATAATGGCAAAGTTTTGCCTTGGCTTGGCAGTTCTTACACACTGGTCTGTGAACAGAATAACAGTCAATGTGAATTTGAAGAAAGAGGAAGAAATGTTACTTGATATGTATTAAATGTTGAACATTTAAGATCTTGCAGCTGTACTTGTGGCTTAATTATTTACAGATTGCTTAGGGTCAAATGTTGCCTTCTGGGGAAAGAATGATTCTTTGGTTACCTACAACCTCCAAAGCAGATAGGGAAACCTAATTTCACAAACAGCAAAGGAACAGCCCTCATGAGAAAGAACACTGGACTAGTTAAGATTTGTACAAAGGCAATTTGCTATGTGTTTCAAGCTATGCATTGGTACCTAAAGCAGATAGCAGCTAGAAGATGAGGTAGTCTTACACAATTAAATGCAATTAATGTGTAGCTAATCCAAATTCTGGAACAGAAAACCTCTTAGCAATTTTGTTGTCGGATACAGTTCCTGGTATCCATAATGATCCCAACTGGGAATGGTCAATTTGGGGTAGAAGGCATCCAAATGTGGCGGCAGAAAACTAAGACTCAGGGAAGATACTTCACATCTCCAACAGAGGACTCGGGGCTGCCTCTTGTGAACAGGGGTCTTTGGGGAGCCCAGGGTGTATCAGAATGCCAGAACGTGATTCATCACATTCAGTGATGCCATCAACAGTCTCTGGGTATACCTGGAAAGAAATGATACCTTCTGTGCTCTAATTGAATTAATTTTATATTTTTAAGAGGCAAAAACATTAGCTTTTATAACCAAAAGGAAATTTCCACAGGTAGCTTTTCTTACATCTCTGTCATAAACCTCTTCCCTCTGATGTAGAATAGAAATTTCCTAATTTCTGGCCCAACAAAATATCTTCTCAACTTATGGAGAGAGAGAAGATTCTTTCTTCCTCCTACTGTATTAGCACTCTGACTTTTCCCTAACTTAACTACCTATCATGGAAAAACTCATTCAGAGTTGTGGCTAAGAAACAAAATTCCAGATGTATTTTAAAAAGACTGGCTAAAGTAGTATGTGGAATTTGGATTAAGCTCAGAGTTTTTTAATTCCATCTATTTACTATTAGTGTGACCTTTGACAAGTTAAATAACTTTTCTGAATCTTAATTTCCTCATGGATGGGAACATTTTTTCAGGTTATCATGACGATAAAATGAGATCTCTATAATAGAGTAAGTCTCGAACAGTTTCTGGCAACAAATTGAACCCCAGGATTATTCTTTTTGTATAAAAAAAAATGATCCCAAGGATATATGTCATTTTACAAATCCAGAACAGCTCACCTTATTTCAAATATGACACTGTAAATTTAGAAGGAAAGATAAATAGGGCAGAAGGTTGAGAAAGTTACTGAATCAAAACAAGATACAACCAACAATAACAGAGGATTTAACCATAATCATTTCTGAAAATCTTTCTTGAGTAATGCAGGGCTCTTGCACAACAGCCAACTGTGAATCTGACAAACGGAATGATTGTTTTGGTCTGTGGTAGGTCAGAGAACAGCAGTAGACCGGAAGGCCATGGAAGGGATTGAAATGAGGTAAATCCTTCACGCTCTTCTGGCAAGTTGAGTGTAGTCAACCTCGATAGAAACTGACAGTGAAGTGGTAACTTTTGGATTTCCAAGGTCCCCCATCCCTCCTGCCCTAGCCATCACCACCACAGTATGGCTCCCTGGATGTTAATAGGCACCATAGTAGTAAGAGAACAGAATGAGACCTTCCCTAGATCCTCACGTGGAATCACTTCTTGAATTTCACTAAATTGAGGAATGAGTTTTGAGACTATGACAGAAGGTCATAATTCCTTTTCGGTGAACTGCTAAGCCAGATTTTCAATTTAGACTTAACACATCCAGAAGAAAAATCATGTGCTACTTAATACATATTATGAACCTATTAGAGTGACTCTTTTGCTTTTATTTTACTCCTCTGGTTTCTATGCATACCTCAAAACACTGGCAATTACCATGCTCATTCATGGTAACAAACACAGATGAAATCTCAGAGGCTTGCATTTCTACTATTAAATAATGAGGGAAGAAAGCACTGTATATGAATTAATGTGTTTCCTACCACCATATGATATCAGATGAAGCAATGTCATCAAGAAAAGCAAGGCCAAAATCAGGAGTGAAAACTCCCAATACTAAATCTGAAGGGGGAGTCTCACTAATCATAATAATGATGATGATGATGATAACGACAAAGGTTACATTATTTGCTGAGCACACAGGAAGAACTGTGATGAGAATTTTGCATACATCCTTTTTGTAATTTTCGTAATAATCCTATTGTGCACACAATTTTATATGCAAGGATACTGAGGTTGAGAAGGATTAAGTACTTTCCCTGGGCACATAACTGGGAAGTAATAGGGATAGGATTTGAACCAGTGTCTATAAAGTCTTTTAACTACTGCAAGGACTGAGATTAAGATTAAACTGTGTAAGCTAGTTCTGTACATGGCCATTTGCTTATTCAAGGATTATCTGCCTCATGTTGACTATACCAGCACTGGGATGGACAATGTGAATACAAAGACAAGCTCAACCAGCAGTACTCCCTTGGAGAAGCCAGAGAGCTAGATACAACACAGAAACAAATCATGAGCACTATATGGTAAATATAACAACAGGTGTTGATCAAGGACGAGTTGGAATTACAAACATATTCCAGGGAGATTTAGAGGAATAAAATCACATAGGAAAGAAGGAATAAGTAAGGTGTGTGTGAGGAAGAGCCCACAGCTGGTGTAGTGGAGAAGACTGAGAGGGAAGATGAGAAGACTGAAAAGCAGGTCAGATGAGAGCAGAGTGTGCCTTGGAAGATGGCCTCTGTCTAAGCCAGGGGTTATGGAATGTTGATTCAGAGTAGGTTTCTAGTGCTAAAACATCTCTGACTCCAAAGCATAAGTTAGTCCAGAGAGAGACAAGATTCAAGACAGAAAGTCAATTTAGGGAGGTAGTAGAATAGACCAGGCAAGAGAGGATGAGGGCTTGAGCTGTGGCCATTATGAAGGACACTGAGTGAATTCATAGGGGATTTATAAGGTCACTGCAGAACTTGGGAACTACTTTGGGAATGATTAGATGTGGAGGGAGAAAGGAATGAAGGGGGCCTATAGCTGCATGATATTGGGGCATAGGGTAGCCACAGACAATGCTAGGGAGAAGTGCCACTGAACAGGAATGCCTTGCTCCTCTCTGAAAGCACTTGGATGTCCTGACTTTCCTGGAGTCCTACTTCCCCATGATCCCATAGAGGTCCAGAAATCCGGGGTGGAAAAAGAGGCTTGTCTCTGCACCCTTCTGTTGGTCCATGAGAGATGGTATGATTAACATCTGCCTCATTTTCCAGTGCTGCAGCTAAACCACACCCTCATTTTCAGAGAAACCATGGTAGTAAAACCACAGAATCTGTCTCCTACCAGAGTCACCAGGCTTTTTCCTGCTTCCAGGTACCACAATCTATGGACAAATGAGTCATATCTTCCCAGTATGAGAGGTTGAAACAAACCTTGTTTATAAGCAATTACTTTTAACTCGTATGTGTTGAGAGTCTGCCTCGCCATTCCTAACAACATGCAAAAACTTTGCTTTGGGCTTTCTTACCCTTCCCACCACTATAACAAACTAGCCAGTATGGTTGATTCCTAATTAGCCAGGAGAGAAACTGTCTTTATTGCTTGATTTTCTTGAAACTTGGGAGATACTTTGCTTCAAATCCCAACTCTCTGTGGTCTCAGATGACCCTTAAATTATTCAGTCCATGGGGTCCTTCCCACCTACTCTCAGTAATGGAAACTGATCTGGGGATTGTCTCTACCACAAGTGACCTGATCTTCTAATCAGAACATCAGGTTCCCATTCCCTAACCTAGTAGCAGCTCAATTAAGTAATTTTGCTAGATTCTGTGTGTGATCTCTCATTCCTTACTTTCCTCCTCCTTCTCAGTCAAGGAAGGGCCACCATGGGATGTCCAGCAGAAAAAAAACTTAGACCATTATCATGAGCTGCAGGGAGCAAAACCTAATGGACTGCATTCACCCTGAATTGCTAGAGCCTGAAGCTACAGAATCTAGAGAATCAAAACACATACACATACAGAGGCACATACACAATTGTTCGGAAAGATTATACCAGAGAAACTGATAAGTGTGTCTGCCCAGCTTGGTGGTCCACAGGTAGGAGGCCTTGCAGACTTAAGCAGAACCCCAGCAGAACTCAATGGACGATATCAAGTTCACTGCCTGAAAATGCCTGGCTGTCTTTCTCCTCCAGACCTATGCATACACTACCTACTTTGCTGGTTAACCCTTCCCCATCCTTCTCATCTAAGCATAAGCAAGATTTTGGGGGAGAAATATCTGCAGGTATCTCCAAATTGGATTAGGTTCCCTGTCCATGTTCCCAGTGTATGGTTCTGTTGTAGCACTTTTGCCCTGTGTTATGCTAGTCATTTTCCTTTCCATCTAATTATCTTAGGGCTCACAACTTTTAGCTCTGTACCCCCTACAGTACATATAGTATATATAGTAGGTGTGAAATACATGTTGGATACTGTAAGGAAGAAATGGGAGGACTGGTCTACCCTTGTCTTTCACAGGCAACATGAAACCTGAAGGAAATTGTAACCTCCTTTCTGAGGGACTCACTCTATCTATTGTGTCACTTCAGTAAGGACAGAGAAAGAAACCTTATCCCGCACTTCCCAACCAAGGTGGGTTTCTTGTTATGTTTCAGGAATCACCACTCATCCAGAGCCTAGGGTGACACTCACCTCATTGAGAAGATGAGGCTCCAGTTTGGAAACTGGTGAAGTATCCTCAAAAAAGACACAGGCGTGTCTTCCCCAGAAACAGAATATGCTTTCAAGTCAAGGTGTCAGAGAGAAAACCCAGTTACCACTTCCTCTGTGCTAATGCTTCACGTTGGCCATCGTGATACTGCTACCACTTTGGGCAGCACAAATCACAGATACCAGCCTTTCAGTTCAAGCCTTAAGGTCACTGGGGCTGACTCCCCAGTCCCCAAAGTTGACTGCGAGTATGCCCATGTTCAAGGATGCCCACTAAATGCCAAGGTGGGAAATGAGGGCACATTTAGATTATCATCTCCTAGGCCACTCCTCTTCTGGAGCTTCCAATATAGCCTTACATAAAACAAATTTTCAAAACAAATTGATTTTCAAAAACAAATTTTCTCTTTCCCTTATTGATAGAGTGGGAGTTATTTCCAACTAGAGCCTTTAACACACTTGTCTCTTCTAGCAAGGTACACATCTACCCATCCCTACCCCAGGATACATTATAGCAACAATATAAGGTTTTCCCTCTCCTATAAGGTCCTTGAGGGCATACACCAAGTCTTACTTTTCTCTACCATCTTGGTAGGAACAGAGCACCATAGGCTTATACACATTAGCCAATTGCTACATATTTATTAAAGGAAATGGATCTCAATGATCTGGAATGAATAGATTCACTAAATGAGGCATGATTTGGTTAATCAGCCATCTGCAAAGGAATGTAGATACTCAACAGGCATTAGAAGTCTTTGACTCTTTAAAATGGCCTTGATAATAATCTACTTTTGGTTCAGTAAAAGGAAGAATAAAAAATTAAAATGCATGTAAAAATCCTTGTGACTGTAACTTACTTACTAGAATGGCCAATGAGGAGAAAAGGAACAACATCAAGTGATGGTAAGGATATGGAGCAACAGGAACGTCCCTACATGCTTGGTGGTGGTGAAAACCACTTTGGAAATATGTTAACAGTTTCTTAAAAAGTTAAACACACATCTACCTAATGGCCCAGCAATTTTATGCTCAGATATCTATCTAAGAGAAATGAAAACATAAATTTACATAAAGCTTTGTATAGGAATGTTCAGAATCACTTTCCCCATAATAGTCAAACACTGGGGAAAATGAACCAAATATCCATCTGTGTGAAACAGATAAACACACCATCATATACTCAGACAATGGAATATTACTCAGCAAAAAAGAGAAATAAATTACATATACGTGTTGCAACAACACAAATGAATGTGCTGAATGAAAGAAGTCAGACACAAAATTACATACTGTATAATTCCCTTTACATAAAAGTCTAGAATATGCAAAACTAACCTACATTGATAGAAATTAGATCAGTGGTTGCATCTGGGGTGGAGAATTGACTGGAAAATGGCACAAGGGAACTTTTTGTGGTGATGGAAACATTTTGTGTTGTGGTTGGAGGCAGTGAGCTTACATAAGTATATGTGTTTATCAAAACTAAGTCAACTGAGGAGTATTTCGCTATATGTAAATCATATCTCAAATTATGAGAGTCATTGTGGATACTGTTTCTCAAGTCTCAAACAAAGAAAAGTTCAAATGGGGATAGGGGTGTGGTGTGGAGGTGAGAAAGAGACCTAGAGAAATCACCATTGTGTAGACAGGGAAACTGAGTCTCCAAAAGATGTGGCAGATCATGCAGACTTGAAGGCAGATGCAGGAATAGAATGCAAGTGCCTTAATATATAGGAGGGCTGGGAGTCTCACCCAGTGACTAGGCTCAATTGGGATGCTGAGTGTATCTACACGCTCCTTACTTTATGTCATCAGTTGAACACACGTCTACCTAAGTCTGGACCTAGGTCAGCCTTATGTGCCCTCTAGCCAACCCCACCTTCTTGAGGCCCCTCTATAATCACTTCTGAATGCACGTCACCAAGAGGTATAAGTTCCTGAGCTCCATGAAGACTGGAGCAGAGGAAGGTTAGCTACAAGGAATTAGATTTGCATTATCTTTGGATACAGAGGCTCTGGATTTTAGGTCCACTTTAAGCTAATATATAGTATATAAAAGAGATTTAGCAACTCTAAGGATAAGTAGAGAAAACCTAAGTAGCAAGAAATCAGAAGTATCCTACAACCAGATTCAGGAGAAACCCAAGCTACTACCGAGACTGGGGAGGGGTCATCGAGTCAAGAAGAAAAATGGAGCAGAAGAAGAATCCACACATCACCTCCAGGCCAAAGACAGCCAGCTACTCTGTTTTACACTGTCTGTCTCACCAGACTCAGGTTCCTGCCAGTGACCCTCCTTCCCACATCTGATAGTGTACCCTTCACTTTAACTAACTTAATAGCATGGATAACCATTAGAATAATGGAGGGTGGTCAACCAGGTAAGATGTGGTTTCAAGGCCACCTCTAAAGAAGGCAGGAGAAGGGGCCCTAATTACCATGGCATTATCCTGCGACAAGATGTTCTCCATCTTAAAGGTATCAGGATCTTTAGGATCTGGGCATGCTGCATATCAGTTTCTATGGACTGCATTGGGTCTGGCTGTCAGCTTCTCAACTGCTCCTTCATCAGATAATAAAACTCTCAACTGGGCATCCACTCTATCTCCCTTGCTGAGGACACCTGCATGTCCACCTACTGAAAGACCAAATCCTAGGAAGGCAGCCCATGAGTTCCCAGTTGAAGAGTGTCTCCTGGAAAAGGAAAAACTAGGCAGCAGCTTTGCAAAAGTTTTTGTAAACTCTTAACGAGCCGCCTCTTATTTCAATACCAGGCACTTAGTAGATACTTTAAAAATATATTGATTGGGTAAAAAATGAGTGAACATCTGCTCTGGCATCTGTGCACTTCATCTCAGTGTATTCCAAGGAAATAATCAATTTGAGCTTTAGAACTCTGTTGATCTACACTAAAGGTCATGGTTTATCATGGGCATAGCACATGGCTTCTCTGAGCTTTAACTTGCTCATTTCTACATGGGGACATAATAACACTTAATGTGAAGAGGGGCTTTAGCTTGCAATTCATGAACCTTTAAGGAATCCTTAAAGTTGAACGAATTATTGGTACACATGTATTTTTATTAAAGGAAGAATGTTCAGTATCGTGAAATTCTTTAAGTAGGTCAGTGACTTCTTTCAAAAAATTTTTTGAAAAAGAAACTATGGTGGCCTTAGTTATTTTTAATTTATACAAAGATGGAGATAACACATAAATTGCCTGAGAGCATGAGGACTTACTGCAGCCTCTGTACGATTCCTGGTTTGGTGGACTGAGCCTTCTGAGCTTTGTATCAGGCTGGCCCACACATTATGCGCCTGCAGCCCTCAAGACATATCTTTTGAGTGAGGTTAGGTCACCTCAAACAAATCTTTGCCTTTCTCTGGCCTTGGTTCTGGTGTGTGGCATCACACAGGTGGATGTGGTGTCCACCCAGCCCTGGCAGATGTTACATACTGACTCTGCAGGTGGATGACAACATATTAGCTCTGTGCTTCATTTTCGAGAGTGTCAAAAGAGGAATCTTTCTACTTCTAAGAAAATAGAAAGCTCAGCTGGTGAATGGAAGTCAGTTTCGGTGAAAAGACAAGTGGGAGCCTGGGAAGTGGGGGTGGAGGTCGCATCAATCTCAGGATTGTGTGTGGAGCAAAGTTGACTGGGCCTTTGGGCTTCTCCGTTGGGGTAGAGATACAAAGGTCTGGGAGGAGAACATGGGTTCCGATGGGCAGAGTGCAGGTGGAGTCACAACTCCTCTGCTTTCCTCCAATCGCTCAATCAGCTAAAAAAAGGAAACTGAGATAAACATTCAGGTTTGGAGGGCAAACCACCAATTTGCATAGATTTAGGCAAAAAAGAACCCCTTTTGGCCTCTTCCTCTTTGGCTTACTTCCAGGGGCTCTTGAAGTTCTCCCTTGAGAAAAATACACCTCCTGTAGGCTCCAAACTTTCAAACTCAACCTCTAGATGACTTTGGTGAGAAGCATCCCTCTCCCACCCTTCATAGCTACATCAGAGAACTGGTTAGGTATCTAGGGGAAATATGCAGAAAACCCAGTCATTTTTGGTCTGGTCTTATATCTGCATATTACCAGATTAGGCAGAATTTCTCAAGAGAGGAGGCTGTGGGTGCCCTGGGAGAGAGTTTTCCACATGGGGGCTGTAGTCAAAGACCCATCAGATTCTCACACCAATCTAATAGTAAGTCCCTAAAGAGACGAAGCTCATTTAAAATGTGGTAGGCCTCTTTGACCCTGGTCCACACTGCCTAGGTTGACCCAAGCTCTTCAACTGACCAGCTCTGTGACAGTTACAATGGTGGTCAGGTTACAATCTTACTGAGCCTTACCTAGGGAGCATAATAGAACCAATCCTAAAGGGTCAAAAAATTTCCAATGCAAAAAGGGCCTAAACAGGGCCTACTATTAATGTTAGCTGTTATATTATCTATGTTATTGTCTATTATATTATCTATGAGTTATCTATTGCTACATAAAAAAATTACCCTCAATTCAGACTTGAAACAATTATAACCTCACATTTTCTCAGGAATCCAACATGGCTGTGCTGAGTCTTCTAGTTCAGGGTCTCTAACAAGGTTATAATCAAGAATACACTGGGGCCCAAACTCCCTTATATGACATTTAGCAGGACTCAGTTACTTGTGGGCAGCTAGAGAGAATCTACTCTTAGTTCCCTGCCATGTACCCTCTCCCTAGGACAGCTCACAACATGGCAGTGGCTTCATAAGAGCAAGTAAGAAAGTGACAAATGGAAGTCATGGTTCTTTGTAATCTCTTAAGTGACCCCATCATTTTTTGCTGTATTCTATTAATTAAAAACGAGACACTAGGACCAACCTATATTCAAGAAGAGATATTTACACAAAGATGTAGATGTTAGGAAATAAGGGCAACTTGAGGGAAATATTAGAATTATTATCCAAGATGATGGAGAAATAGTGCTGCTATAGGACAAAATGAACATTCAATTAACAGGAAAAACTCTTAAATTATCAATTCTCAATGAACTGTTGAAACATTGAGTAACACAAGTTGAGTGATAGCCCACTGATATGCCTGTCTATTTAAAACTCAAGTAAACTGGTGTGGAGTGTCTATTTTCCATTAGCATCTCACCAAACTCCATCCTCACCCTTGCTTTTAGAGAGGGACAATGATAACAGGTGAACAAAATCTGCATCCAAAGAATCTTTAATAAGGTGAGTAATAGCAAAAGTATCCTTAATATGTACATCAAAAGAGATGAAAAATACTCTGGTTTGTAAGAAAAAACTGAAAACCTAAAGAGGATTGTGGGAAGAGAGTGTAAGTAGGGGGAAAAGAAGAAAAGAAAAGGAGAACAAAGAGAAAGGGGAAGGGGAAGGAGAAGAAGAAAAATTAATCTGGTTGTGTTCTGGTCAACAAGAGTGGTCAATATAAAGCAAGAGTAGCGTCTGACTGATGCAGAAGGGAATGCAGATGTGGGATGCACTGGCAGAAGTAGAGTCTTTTTTTTAAAAGGTTTATTTATTTATGCATACAAGAGCTGGGGTACAGGCCAGAGTCACAGGAAGTGAGAGGATTTACCAGAGACAGAGTGGGGAGCGAACAGGCAGATTGACTGAAATGCACTGCTGAAATGCAGGCAAGGCAGGAGAGGTCTGCTGCGCCATGTGGGTCCCCTCCCTGGCCCAGTATTAAAGTTGCGCTGCTGTGCCTTGGATGCTTCACAGTGCAGCGCTCAACCCACTGTGCCACCAGGGAGGCCCAGAAGTAGGGTCTTAAAACAACAAAGGTGAGGATCTTGTTGACCTAGTACAGAAGGAATTGCAAGTAGGAAGATGCTCAGCAGATATTACACAGTAGGAAGAGAACCAGAAGGAAAGAGTTAAAGAAATTAATGCATAATATTTGGAGCCTTCCTACCTATAGCAGATTAAAATTCCTTATCACTAGAGTCTCCAAGCACAAACTGAGTGACTATGTTAAACAAACTATATTAGATGGGAAATTCTTGAACAGTTAGATAAATTGGAGATACCATCTGTTTTCAGGATGCAATGAAGTTCTGCTTTTCTCTGAACTGGATACTTTAATATTAGGAGAGGCTAAGAGAGTACTCTACTAATGTATTTTGTTGCGTTAAAACACAATGTGTTTAGTAATTTGTCAACCCAGTAAGTTTTCTCAATGCCAGGTCTCCCTGTGGAGGTAAGGGCTGTGTCAAATTCTTTGCCATCTAAATGGTCATGGAAGGAACATCCCCAAGAGGAACCACCCCATCCACTTATTTGTCATATGTGGCAAGTGAGTAAACCTGGGCACCTCCACATTTATGGGGTATGGGGGTGGAAACTGCCCTGCCTGATAGTTTGGCTGCTTTAAGTCCCATCCTACACAGGACTGGTAGCTCCCTAGGAATTCTCATAGGCCTGGGCCCCCAAAATTGTTTGGCAGACACACCCACATGGGCAGACTGTACCAGCCCACCAGGCACTGGATTCCATGACCGCACAGCCCTTCTGTAATTGCTGGTGTCTGCCTTGTCCTGCCGGCTAGATTGGAGGAACTCTATGGCACATCTTGGTCAAACCTATCTTCTTCTGGGGTGCTTCCCAGGCCCGCCGCTCCCCCTCCCCCATGATTCCTGTCCCCAGAGCTCACATGGTAGGTCTCTACTTCTCTCGCAGTAGAGGTCACTTGCCATGTCCAATTAAGCCATGTATACAGAGTTGACTCCTCCTCTCCTGCTTGTTCATTCCAGGGTCCATTTCTTTCCCATTTTAATTCTCTCCTTTCCTAGAATCTGCTTGTGGTCAATCTTTATGTTCATTTGGTTAATATACATCTAATTTGTTGAGTATTCAGCCTCAGTCATGACTGAGCTCAGAGTCTAGTCAGTGAGGCAGACTGTGACCAATTCGTATGTGAGGAACCATGCCTTCCACCCCCACTCCTGTAGGGGGAATTAGGATGACTAGAATTTGAGCTGTAGGATTTGAGCTGTGCCAGTTCAGCTTTGTTGTGACCCCTAAACAACTAGAGTATCAGAATTAAATAAAACCTTGGAGTGTCTTGCATATTCCCTAACCCCTATGTAATTACATGGAGTGTTAACCACATATATCATAAATGAGTATATTTCTGTTGAGCAAGAAAAAAGCCTCCCACCCCCCCCCCCAAAAAAAAAGATGCCTGCACTCCAAACTCAGAACCTGTGACTATGCTATCTTACATAGCAAAAGGAAGTTTGAAGAGGTGATTAAGAATCTTTACAGAGAGATGATCTAGTTGAATCCAGTGTTATCATAAGGGTCCTTCTAAGAGGAGAGATGGAGGAGAGCAAGCCAGAGGCAAAGAGTGACAAAAGGAGGCTGAGGTCAGAGTCACACAGGGCAAGAAGCCCAAGAGCAGAGGCAGCTTCTAGAAACTGGAAAGGGGATGGAATGGATTCTCCCCCTGTCTTCAGAACTAACCCAGCCCTTCCAACACCTGGATTTTAGCCCCATAGACCTATTTCAAATTTCTGACTTCTAGATTTATAAGGTAATCAATTTGTGTCATTTTAAACAGCAAAGTTAGTGGTAAATACATATAGCAACAACAGGAAAGTGATCCATAATTTCAGAATGATTATTTAATAAAAATATGCACTGTACTTACATAGTATAGGTCTCTTCCTAGTCTGTCACAAATAACAGTTCATCACTTGAGCTGCATAAGAATTCCTCTAGATAGATACTGTTAGTGCCTTTATTTTACAGATGAGGTAATTCAAGCACAGAATGTGTAAGTAATCTGCCTCACAGGCATGGCCAGGATTTTAATCCAGATCATGTGGCTTGGGAGGCCCTGCGGGTCTGCTCTAACTGATTTTCATATAGTGGCTTTGGTGACCCCAAGAAGATCCTCACCTTTCTCAAGCCTGGAATATCATCTCTGCTTTATGGTGCTTTGAGCTCACTCAGACCCATACCCGAGTTGGTAGACCCATGGACACTACTCTGAAAAGGCCTCAGAAACCATTATGTCAACATTGAAGCTAGCATTTGCTTTCCCTATCTGAGGGACGATAGAGAGGTACAGAGAGAGTCAACCTTTTGCCTTCATTTTATAAAGTAAAAAAACAGTTTCATAGACCTAACAATTCACCTATCAAAAAATTAACTTTTAAAAAAAATGAAGAATGGTTTCAGTATATTCACAGGTAGTAAATATCTCCAAGAACCAATTTCAGAAAATGTTTATCATCCCCCTAAAGAAACATGATACCTGTAAACACTCACTACTCATTCCCCTTTCCTCCAGTCCCTGGTCTCACTAAACTTATTTCCTCTCTTTGTATTGCCTAGTCTGGGCCCTTGCTATAAATGGGATCACCTGGGCCCTCTCTGGTGGTGCGAGGATTAAGTGTCGGCACTATGAAGCTATCCTCAGACACTTGCAGCACTAGTTCCATCCCCAGCCAGGAAGGGGGCCCACATGGTGCCGCAGACCTCCCTTGTCTCGCCTGCTGTTCCCCTCAGCAGTGTACTTCAGGAGATCTACCTGTTCTGCTCCCCGCTCTGTCTCTGGTAGATCCTCTCAGCCCTGCACCTCTGGGCTGCACCACAGGTTTGTATACATAAAAAGTCTTTTAAAAAATAAAATAGATAGGGTCATTTAAATGTATGTAGCTTCCTTCACTTAGCACCAGGCTTTTGAGGTTCATTCATGTCACAGCACGTCCCAGCCCTTGGCTTCTCTTCATGACTGAACAGTATTACACAGTATACATAACACAGATGCGCTTATCCATCCATCAGCTGGTGGACACTTGAGCTGTTTACACCTTTGAGTGATTATGAATAATGCAGCTATGTAATCAATTTTATCATGCCCAGTTAGTAGAGATTCCTAGGCAGAACCCAGCAGCTTAGAGAGCTCTGTTGGGAGAGCCCTGATGGAAGCTGCTATTGTCTGTGTCCATGTCCTTCATGTGAGATGGCCACAGGCCCTGGACATGTACCTAGGGTCCAAGGAGAAATGGGTTCACTGAAGGGATGTTTTGACCTGAAGGGAGTAGGAGAAAATCTAGGAGCAAGACATTTACATCCTGCTTCTCCCTCTCCTCCATTGTGAACCTGAGGGCCTCAGCTTCCCCATCTGTAAAAGGAAAGGCTTCATGAATGGGGCGGGGGGATTATACTTGCAGAGGGAACAGACCCCCTGGTACCCTGCAGGGTACTCCTCTCACCTGCAGTCAGGGTTACCACTGATTCCAGACCCACATGCAGGCACGATGGTGCTCAGATTTACAGTGTGCAGTTGTACGGGTGACATCCATGGAGCAAAATACTGGCACCTTTTAGAGGTATCATGATACGTGAGGATAATGACTTCTTTGGGTTTGTTTTCCAAACCTGAATCAGTTCATGCCATGTATTTTGGGGCCACCTGGGAAGAAGGACAACAGTTCTGCCCCAAAATTCCTGTAACCAAGAACTGTGGGCACATGTTTTTGTCAACAACAAAGAAAAGCTATTGAATACCTTAAAATAATAGTAACAAAGAAGCTATAAAAGGGCTTAGGTCTTCCAAGTTCATGTCTACATTGACCCTGACTTCTTCATTCTCTGGGGAAGCACATACCTTGTGCCTCAATGTACAGCCAAACATTCCAGAACGGTGACCACCACCCCCCACTTGTCCAAGTGCACCCCAAAGGACAGGTCACCCAGCAGCAATGTTGTAGACAGCAACACAACAACACCCATTTTGGTAACATATCAAATAAATGCTGTTTTCATTGCAAACTCAGTGTCAGGAATCAGTGAGACAGTGGCCTTTTCCTGCCCCTATGCAAGTTAAAAATATTGCCTGCTTCTTTGCTAGCTCCCGTCTTAGCCCCGCACATTTAAAAATACACCCGTCAGTGGCTCTGCATTTGAAAATGTATTTTGCATCTGATAATTATGATGCATTTAAAGGGCAAAATTAGAAAGCGCAAAATTAGGCTGGCAGGCTTAATTAGCCCATTCTTTTCGTTAATGGGTGGAATCTGGGCAACTGTCTGCTCAAGGGGCACAAAGACCCCTCCTCGGGTTGGTGGAAATTCACCGGTTCCTCTGTCGAGCCAGTCACTCAGCAACTGGGATGGGGATTAAGTGTGCACAGAGAAATGTGAGGTCCATGAAGTAAGAAGATTATACCCTCTTGTCCTCAAGAAAACGACGTGAGTGCGATTACAAAGTAATCTATCAACAGATAATAGAAGGCCGTGCACATGGCTTCCCAGAGGCCTGATACAATCGTGGTGGCAACACGGGTTTTTATGTAAAGAGATGAACTCCGCAGCTGGATGCATCTGCAGGGTAATTACTGCTGGGATATGTACCTGAAGATCCATTTCCCCCAGCCCTGGTCTTGCTAAGCAATTGTTAGATGCCTTCCTCTGTGCAGGTAGCTGTCTGCTGCGCCCAAAGCTTGCAAGCTATTCAGAGGGGAGTAGCAACAAACTGGTCAGGACAGGACTGGAAACGCCCCAAGACCCTCCACACACTGCAGACTGATTTCTCTGAATTTTGATTTCGCATCCCTGGGTAAAGTTACCTTGCTGACTGTGTGGAGCTCTCTGCACACAGATGGGTGGATCTGTCCCCAGAACTCAAGAGGGGAGTTTTCTCTTTTCAAGTCGCTGTGGCCCCGCACAAGCCACAACAGGCCGCGGGAAGCCGAGTGGAGGCGAAGTGCTCCCAGGTATGAGTCATCCTGATGAATCAGACGTGTCCCAGCTTTTTTTGCTCAAGCTGTGGGTTTCTTCACCACAGAGACTGTGTTGTTCTTTTCTGCAGTCAGCTCAAGAAGAGCCTCTGCGTGCTGAGAATGGAGGCTCCACTGCATTGTATTCCTCAGAACCCTGAAGGGCCTCACGGCTCTAGTCTGCGTGGGGTTTCCACCAGTCTGTGGGACAATCTCGGGCTACAGGAAGGGTCTTCAGAGTCTTAGATCCTGGGTGGTTGCAGGCAACACATCTCACTGCTCTGAGGTGAAACCTTGAATTTGTAATAGTGCCCTGCAATTCATTCACTGAAGAGAGAGTGGCTGTCACATTGCGGTCTGTGTGTGTCCTAGTGTTACAGGGCAACCCTAATATAAAATGGGTTTGCCTGACTGGGTCCTCACCCGCGCGCTCGAACGGCACTTAGAATGCCCCAACTGCAGGCACACACAACAAAGGTTAATAAAGGG
>JAGFMF010012167.1:1291987-1308939 GCA_019455555.1 Galemys pyrenaicus | reverse complement strand
GTAAATATCCTACCAGTTCCTTGGAGCTGGAACCCAACGGTGCGCTGAGAGCTGACTCCCAAGGAAAAAGGACCCCCCAAGGCCCATGTGTCTGCTTTTATATTCAGCCTGGCTGCTTAACTCCACCCTCAGGTCCCAGTGATCCGCTCTTCAGTAATGACCTTATGGGATTTGTAGTCCTTGGATTTTGTAGGTTTGGAATGGTGGTCGAAGTCTATAACCTAGTTGTATAATTCATTCAGGAGGGTCTTTCTCCCTAACACTAGGGCGATGTTGGGCAATGTTTGGAGACCTACTGGATTCTTACAGTAAGTGGCATCTTGACTGCCCTCTGTGTAGTATGTGGTACTGTGGAAAAATCCTTGAAGTTGCTTCCTAACAATCATTGAAAATTCAGGCATTCCTTTTAAGATTTTTTTAAAAATTTATTTATGCATATAAGAGCTGGGGTACAGGTCAGAGGCATAGATGGGAGGGGTGAGAGGATTCATCAGAGACAGAGTGAGGAGCAGAACAGGCAGTTTGATTGAAATACACTGCAGAGGGGAGCAGTGGGTGAGGCAGGAGAGGTTCCCTAGCTCCCTGGCTAGGGATGGAACTTGTGCTGCAGTGGCTGCGGAAGCCCCACAGGGGACGCTCAACCCATTGTTCCACCAGGAAGGCCCCCAGGCATTCCTTTTCAATATTGCAAATCTTTATTTTAAAAAATATATAGCCCCAACTTACATAGACAGATAAGGAGATGAAGCAGTGGAACCCGGCTCCTGATTCCTACTGTCAGTGTTAGTGGTTACCTGGTTAACATGTCCTCAAGACAGTGTTTGGCCACTGTCTTCCAAAAATCCAAAATAGAAAAAAGAAATGGGGGGAGGAAGGAGAGAAAAAGGGGAAGGGTGTGAGAGAGAGAGCACAAACATGGGAGAACCACTCCCTAGACTATGTAGACAGTATTTCAGTTACTAAAGCCTGGTAAGTGAATTTCCCCAACTTTGAGCAGAATTTCTTGCCCAGAGTCCAACTAGATGGCTCCAAAATGGTAGCCTTTACCAGAGGGGGGAAGAGGAAGAGCAAGAGCGAGAGAGAGACTGACTGATTCAGGAGCTGCACACAGTCAATCTGGAAGACCCCAACAGGGGTGAGAAAATTCCAGAATATCTTATCAGGGACCCCTGACTCCCTGCTGAGACACCTTCTCCTCTACAGTTCATTCACTTCCCTCACCCTGGTATCCGCAACACCAAAAGCAGTAGAGTTGAAGACAGAGTTTTCTGATTGTGAGGAAGAAAGAAGAAACCCAGCAACAGCCCGCCATGGATAAAGAGAGCCCAGGTAGGTCATGCTAGAGATTTCCACACCCATGTTTTAGGGTGTTTGATTTACTCTTCAAGGGAACACAGCCGTGAAGAGATGGGCCCACAGCTCCTGCCCAAGGAGAGGACAGAGCCTGAACAAGGATGAAGAGGATGGTCTGAAGACTACACTGTTAAATCAACCTGCTAAATAGTTCCCCTCGTGCTTCCCTGCATAAAACAGTTGTCTTTTCAGATGGATTATTACAAACTCTCAGAGAGAATCCGTAAGTGTTGTTTATACAGTGTGCTAATTACAGTGAAGGGACCCATCCCAGTCTTACTTAGCATGAGTCCAGTTTTCCTTCACGTGCCTCCTTGTTCAGCCTATTTGTGGTTCTTTCTCTCAGCTCCCAACAATGAGCATAAATGGAAACTATGTAATTATTCATTTTATCGCTATTGATGCAGCCAAGGCTGAGTGGCCATAGCTGTCCCAGGCTTTCGGACATTGGGGACACTGTCCAAGTGGAGTAGGCTGTCTGGAGCCAGAATGACCTTCTCTCAGGGTAGGCCTGAGGCTCCCTGTCACCAGAGCTGTGTTTGCAGAGCTTTAGTTTGGGGTTAAGTTCACACTGTCAGGGGGAACTGTTGCATTAGCCCCTGGTAGATGTTTTGCCCTAAAATTGGCTGGAGGAATCACACTCTTCCTTTAAGCAGCTGTCCATACCTTGGGGAAATGCAGAAGAGTCAAGGCAACCAGGTGCACACACCCTTGCATCATGACCACTGACCCTCTGAGAGTGCACAGTCGGCGTCCACTCACTGGTGCTTCTCGTTCAACATAACTTTAGCCAACCCTATTTGAATGCAAGCGTCTTGCCACCTGAAAACCTGGCTCCTGTATCCATTTTTGTGGCTGTCATAACAAGGTACCGCAAACTTAGCTGCTTAAAAAACACATACCGCCATTCTCTTTCGGTTCTGAGATCAGAAATCCAATACAGTCTCACCAGGTTAAAATCAAGGTGTTGACAGAACTGCATTCCTTTGGGAGGCTCTGGGAGAAGTGACGATCTTGCTTTTCTAGCCTCTAGAAGCTGCCCCCAAGCTTTGGCTCCTGATCTATTTCTCCAACATTGGAGCCAGCAATGGTGACTCTACTACTTCATCAGCCTGACTCTCCTTTTTTTGCCTTTCCTTCCACTTTCAAGAAAGTAAGCAATTATACTGGACCCACCCAATATAATCCAGGATAATCTCCTTATCTTTAAGTCAGCTAATTAGCATTCTTAATTCCCCTTTGCCATGTAATCTAACATACAGTTTCTGGTAAGTAAGTGGAATGTGGACATCCTTGAGGGTCATTATCTGCCTACCTCAATTCCTCTTCTGATGTTCTGGGGCTCACCTCCACTTGGTAGTTGCACAACTAATCGTTCCAGTAATACTCTTCTGACACAGTCTTAGATGTCGGGGCTTTTCTGCCCCTAGATGTACACCTATACATATATCATCCATCCCAACCTCCTGGGGGAACTAGAACTAGAATTCAAGCTCTGTTGAGGACAGATTTGGGACTGCATTCTGTTTAGGGTAGCCCCTGGCATTGTGTAAACACTCAGTAAATCTTGCTTGAAAAAAATCAGCTAAATGCAAGAATAAGTTTCAGCCTGGGAGTGGAGTAACAAGATAGTGCCTGGGTCCTCGAGTCAGATACAGAGTTCAGTTCATACCTAGCTACTCAATAGTTTATGACCATCTCAGGGAGCCTCCGTGACCAATCTATAACTTGAGGATAAAGTCACCTGTCTTAACAAAGCTGCTGCTGTGAAGGTGAGTGTGTGCTAAGTAGAAGTTCTGAACTAGAAGCCAGCATTGTCCTCCTTTCTCTACAGTTGCCACGTGGACAAGAAAGCACACACAAAGGACAAGTAAACACACACAAAGTGCCTCGAAAGTCAGAGATGCTCCGGGGGAAGTGCATCTGCAGTCAGTGGGAGACAAAGAAGAAGAAGGTCAGTTTCAACAGCCATACAAGGTATCACGTGCAAACACTTGAACTAAACCTGCAATGATGAGTAGGTGATTGAGGAGTGGGAAAGGGGAAGACGACAGCATGAGCAAAGGTCCAGAGATGTGGACCAAACTGACATATTCAGGGCTTGGAAGGACAGAACAAAGGCAGTAATGGGTTGCGTGGGGCCTGCAGACAATGGGGCTAGCGTGCAAGAGGGGTGACTGGGCTTTGTGTGATGCGCTAAGGCGTTTTGATGGTTGAAGATGGCTATTGACAGGCTGGTGTGCCACAAATGGTTAACACAACACATTATCTCCAACTCTATGCTTTTTCTCTCACTCACACATACTGACACACATATTAGACACACATAAAGTGGTTATGCAAAAAGATAGATGCAGTGGGGCCTGCACATCCACTGGTGTGCACTGCAATATCCCTGCGAACAGGACAGGTACATTTTGGGCCTATACCTGTATTCATAAATACTCATAATTCTCTCACACACAGACAGGCACACAGGACATAAACCAAAAACCCAAAACAAATGCAGTCACTTACCATGTGACCAAGCATGCATGTACACCAGAGGACATACATGTAAGCATCACATGCACATGTACTGTCTGTGAACATGCAGGTAATATATACAACACACACCCAGAAACATGGAAAAGCACACACAGGCAGTACAGGCATACAGGCAGACAGCACACTGAACATGCACAGCTTCCTATTCACTTGTTAACAACACCCACACTCCAAATAAGCACACACACACTGAGCATGTACTCATATTGAATATATCCCCATACCATGTGCACACACAAATAACATGTGCAGTGGGCCATGTACACCTCATGGGCAAACGTGGGATACATACACACATGCATGCTAGACACGAGCATGCAGTGCACACACCATATACACACCCACCAAACACATCACAGATACTACATACACATACTGCAACCATTACACACACAGACCCAAGCTCCTCCTTTCTTTCTGGAAATTGTTTGGCGTAAGGGAGACTGATTATCTGCTCAACCCCGCAGGCCAAGCAGCTGGAGCCCTATTTCAAGTACAGGCTTTATACCCACTTCCCTCCCCAGGAATCAGGGCAGAGTGTCCCTGAGCACCCAGTGTCCGTCTCCCTCCTACCAACTGTCCCCACTCCAGTCCCCACAGGCCATAACATCAGGAAAGCATTGCGGGGTCTTTTGCAAGAGTTCCTCATGTGAGACTCACTCTGAGCTCTCCCTTCCAAACAGAGCTGGCTGGCGGGGGGCCAGGCCACCCTCAGGGAGGAGGGGGCAGTGCCGGGTGCAGGCAGCTCCCAGCTCGCTGGGGCCCTCATCAGCTGCTCTCCCCAGGGTCCTGTTTGGGTGATGAGCCAGCCAGCACTTGAGCTCTGCAGCGAGGACTCTCGCGCAACATCTGCTTGGCCTATCTGGGGCCAGTCAAGCACAGCTTCCTCTTCTGCCTGCGCTCATCTAGGAATTGGGTTCCAATGAGCTGGAACCTTGTGCTTTTGCCTGGAGTTTTGACAAGTTGTTTTCTGGCAGCCGCCAGGATGGAGCTGTGACCTCCATCTTGGTTAATGAGTGGAAGACCCACCAGGCACCCAGCACACGTCCGGTTCACTTGCCCTGCTCTGAGGAGCTAATAAACAAGATCATGCCTCATGGTGGGTGCACGGCCTCCTCCTTGGGGACCACTTCAAGCCTCCAAGTCAGAGCAAGCCTCAACAGATGTAGACCAAGCCTCTACTTTTTGTGAGACTAGGAGAAAAATGGAGATAGTACTGCACACTAACCCAGGGGAGTTGATAATGTCACTCAAATGTCATCCCTAGCTGCTACTCCTTGGAGATTTTTAATTTATATTAGTCCAAACCCTAATGCCACAGATTTTTAAGAATTAAGAGTCATTTCCGACCCATCCCCATTGCTGTGAGTCACTCCAACAGTTATTTCCTCACCTTTTTCCTGGCTTCTGAGTTCATAAGCACCTGTATATATGTGGCTTCCAATTCTACCCTTACCAACCTGAACAAGAATATTATATTATATTTAAAAAGCGATTTCCAAACTAAATTCACTCATCTGAAACATTCTGAGAGCTGGTTTTACTGAGAGGTTAATCATTACAGGAAAGGGTAATCGAGTAACACACAAGGCCATCCTCAGCTTCATCAGCCTATATACTCTCAGGCCCAGGAAGATTAGTTCCCATCACCAATTCCCAAAGAGACATTTCTTTTTGAATATTCTTCTCTCCTGAGAGTAGATGTCCACCCATAAGAAATTCTCAAGCACAGCTGCCAAGAAAATACCATATTTCTCACCACCTTATGTAGTAAAGCTATGGGTTTAGCACAGAGAAATTCTTCAAACAAAAGTGAATAAAAATCACTAAACTTGAGCGCTAAATAAACTTGAGTGCTACCCAGCTTACTGTAACATTAAGGGAATTGAGTGTAAAGTAATGGTGAAGCAGCTCTTAACCCAAGCAATGGTGAGAGAGTTCAAAATACAGTCAGGAGCCAGTGCCCTACTCAGGCTCCAGGAAATTTCTTTCCAGTTAGGGTCCAGGATGACAACAAAGGCCTAAGCTCCAAACATCCTCTCCCTGCCCCCATCACTGTGGTTTCTCCAGGCCAAGGGGGGAAGAAAGGGCAGGAGCAGGTTACAGGCCTCTAAGAGTTGACTAGGGGCCATTCATATGAAGGAGGTTTCTTTTCAACAAAGTCTGTTTGTTTCATTTCCCCCAAGAGCCCTGGAGACTCTGTGCCAAGACATAATGACTCATGGCTCCCAGGCTTTGCTTGGCTCTGCGAGACACTCCGCCAGGGCTCTTCTCCCTGTGGAGCAGAAGGGTGGCTGTCTTGCCTCAGGTGCACATGGGCTCTCCAGGTAAAAATGCAGCCCTGGGAAGGCTGCACAGGGAAGCCTCAGCCCCCAGGTTTTCTTTCGGAGTTCAAACATGAGTGTGGAGTTCCCCTATATCTAAGGCTTTGCCTTTTCCAACATGACTTCTCCTAAAGTCACTGAGAAAATATTGGCTCACTCAAAGAAACATATAAATTTCATCAATAAAGAGAAGGATCTTTGTTTGTTTTACTTCCTGGGAACATCTTGGCCCTCTAGGATGTTTCTTCTCCCAATCCCAGGCCTTGATTCTGAGGGCACCGACTGGAGTTCTGCTGAAACTATTGTACAAATAGATGACTGATACCTGTTAAAATCACCTGTAACTAAGAAATAAAGTGTTGTGAATCATTAAAAAAAAAAGTGTTCAAACATTATCACTTTTAACAGGAGTATGATCTCTTCCTGGGATTTCTACTGGGGATCTCTGAAAATGATGGCTAACCTTAAATCCAAAAACATGGATCCTCATGTTGGATGGTGTGAACACATCCCTTTTGATATTTTAGAAGCTTCCAAAAAGCTTTATCAATGAGAAAAATTTCTTTCTTTGGATCAGTGAGGATCAATCATAGACACTAGCAAGAAGTGTTCTCTGATGAAAAACTGGGTAAAAAATGCAACCAGTTGGCCTGATTGAGTTTCACACCCATCCATGAGATTCAGGCTATACTTGCTACTGGTCCTACATGATATTTGTGTGCACTGAATGAAGAAGTGGTAACTATCACAGCAGGAGGATACCCCAGACCAAGTAAAGTGCTCAGTCAGTGTCTTTTAAGCACCAGGGGATCGCATCCCTGCAGGGCTTGAGGAAGTGTCCCCTCTTTATACTCATTTTGAGGAAACTAAGGCCTGGAGAGAAATAGCCCATGTTCACATAGTTAATATATATCATGTCACTCAGCACATTATTGGGACATTAAGACAGCAAAAGGCATGTGTTCAGCCAACTGAGAGTCAAAACTGTCTGAGGTTTATAGTACATTAGAAGCAATGCATTAATTAGCAAGGGGCATGCTAATTATAAAGCAGGTTTATCTGTTCATAATAAGTCTCCATATGTCCTTGACCTTCTTAGCCACCAGACAACATATTTATTTCCTGAATCAGTAAGTTATAAACCTCCAAGAAACCTTGACTAGATTTTGTCACATTTCCTCCCAGATAAACATATCTTGTGTATTCATTCAACAAACATGTATCCAGTATCTTCTTTGGGCTGTGCATTCTGTTAAGACTTAACATAAATTGGTGGCCAAAGAAATCATGGATCTTACAATCTGAGGTAGGATAGCATCCTCAGCACAGTCAACATTTGAAGACAGAACAATCTTTGTTGGGGGGGGGCTGCCCTATGCACTGTAGAATATTTAAGAGTGCTCCTTGGCCTTTAGTCTCAGTTCATTGGATGCCAGTAGTACCTGCCAGTTGTGACAACCAAAACTATGTCTACACTTTGCCAATATCCCTTGGGTGCAAAATCATCCTGATCAATGAAGAACCAATGTTCTAGAAAACATAAAGCCCTGACAGCTGTCAGCACAGGGAACTCAGATGACCAGCCCTGATCCTGACTTTTTTGGTAGAGGTGGCATGGAAGTGGGAATGCCGGTCCTGGTGGAGTTAGCCAGGAAAAGCCACTGAGGGTAAGTAAACCTTGCAAATGTATCTCAAAGACAGAGTATGCCATGACCCCAAGGGTAGGGAGAAAGCATGATTCTGATTAGCAGTTGCATCATTCAACATTCATATCAGAACTCTGGACAAAGATGAACAGTAGCACTATTTAGTGTATAGTGCACAGAGTGCAGAGAGATGTGGCAGAATCTATGTTCCAGAAGGTTTAGACAAACTCGAACCAAGGCCAAAATCATGATGCATGAACAGTACCACATGCAAACTCCTGAACTCTGGTTCAGAAAACCCGACCATTAACACAGGGAGAACTTGACTGACATGCATATTTCAGAAGGCTCACTCATTCTTGCATGGGAATCCCCTGGGCTTGTTAAGCACAGGTTGCTGGTCCCACCCTCAGAGTTTGGGATTCAACACATGTCAGTACGCAGAGAACTTGCATTTCACACTCTTTCTCAAGTGATGCTGAAGCTCCTACCCAGTATTACCTTTTGAGAACCTCCAGTAGAAGCCTCAATTTCCAAAGATGTTGCTAGTAGTGGGGTCATATTCATAGAAACATGCTGTGTATTACAAGGAGACAAGAACTTCAGTGCTCAGGCTATTACTGATATGTCAGGAAGAATACTTAACAGCCTATTTTAAGGGGGTTTTTGGAAAACTAGAAGGTTTTGAAAGAAAGGTGACGGAACTAGGTTGTATGAAAAATGGTTGAAGAATGTGATGTCTTTGGTCTGGTGAAGAGAAGTTATAGCAAAAATCTGGGAGCTGCATCAAAGAGCTGAGGGGCAATACTTTGAATAATGGCTTTGATTCATTTGTTGTTGTTGTTCCTCAGGGTCAACTCTTATTAGTTCAAAATAAAGAAAAGTCAGGGACAGAGGTTCTGATACAACCTAAAGTGGAATCTTGTAACAATTACATCTCTAGCACAGCATGATCTAGTAGAAATAAAATATAAGCCATATATGCAATTTAAAATTGTCTAGCCACCATACTATAAAAGAGAAACAGGTGAAATTAATTTGGATAATACAAAATATTTCCAAAATATTTTCACTTTGATGTGTAATCAATATAAAAATGATAAAATTGCTAGTTTATATATATCTTTTTGATCGGACCAACTGTTCTAAATCTGGGGTGTGCATTATTATCCTCACAGCACAGGTCCACTGTACGTCTCGCTCCACACACGTGGCTCGTGGCACCCACAGAGGACAGGACTCCAGTGAGTCAGAATCAGACATCAGACCTGTTGCTCTTTTTGGGATGTAATGCCATTCAGACCCATCCATGCCTACTGTACATTAAAATGAATTTTCTACCTTAGAGCTATTTTGAAGTTTTTGTTACATGTTTTCAGTTATCTGGAAACTGCATTTAGAGACACCCTAAATCCAGATGCCATGGGGACTCTTGCTCGTACATGTGGGAGAAACAACTCAACCGAGCTGGGGAACATCTCTGAGGAACGTACTGGCTCACATTTTGAAAAGTCCACTGGTGACACCAACTTCTGGCTGGGGGCAGATAAACCCAGAGTCGCCAGAGACTTAGTCCTCTGACTCCCACATTCACTTACTTCTGTCGCCGTTGCTGTTTTCCCAGATCCCAGAGAGTGGAACATGGCCACTGAAACTCCGTCTCAAGTCCTCCGTGTAGTCAAAAGTCGTGTAGAGAAAGTGTCTCTTCAAATACGGTCATGACCCGCTATCGAAAGTTCCAGTTCCGCCACTTACAGCTTTCAGTACCAGTCTTCACTCTTCAGAAAGTGCTCCAAACAGGATATGCACATTTACCACAAAAATCGAAAGGCGGGTGGAATTGAGGTAGGGGCAGTGTGGGTGTGGCGTCAGCATGAATTTACGTCAGCTTTTACGACAGCGTGTCTTACGTTAGCGTTTTACGTCAGCGTGGGTTTTACGTCAGTGTGGTTTTACGTCACTGTGTGACCTACGTCGGCATGGGTTTGCTTCAGTGGATTTTAAAGTCATCAATCTGGAGATGGCGGCTCTGTGACCTGGAAGGTCCCCACCAAGCCTTCCCAAGCCCCCACAAAGCCGCACGCCGCACGCTCAGCCTCTGGGCAGCAGGGGGATGCTTTGAGTAATGCGCTGCTGAGGGGTCAGGGTCCCGCGACCGGAAATGACAGTGAAAAGCCGGCGCCCCCCAAGAGGAAAGGAGCGCGGCCCAGTGTAGTAGCCCCGAGCTGTCCTGGAATCTGAGGGCCCGCGGGGGTGGGAGATGCCTGAAAGGGTCGACAGACAGAGGTGCAGCTGCAGAAAGGACGACCCCACTGTGGAAGGACACGAGCTGAGGGCGGGTGGGAGCGCCTCCGGGCGTCGCCGAGGATTGTCCATGGGAAGAGGCGCGGGCTCAGCCTTCCTGCACATTGGCCTGTGTCCACCCTTCCGGGGCCCATGGCCCCCACCTCCCTCAAGGAGTCGTGCCCCAGGAAGTGGGTTGAGGCCTTCATGACCGCCCTCCCTGCCCAACCGGAGGACGAGCTGTGCACGGTGGACACTCTTTCTCTCTTGTCGGCATACCTGGACTCCTGGACTCCAACGCCCAGCCTGGAGCCGCCTGAGGCCTCTCCTCATCACCTCCCGCTGAGCCACGTCTTCGGATTTGGTAGGTGACACTTCGCTGTGCTTCTCCTACTGCCGGCGCCGTGTGCGCTTGGTTCTCGCTCCCCTGCTCGCTGCGGTTTCAGGCTTGTGTATGGTGTGATCCAGTAGTTGGTTTGCTGGGTCTGGGAATGCTGAAAAACTTCCCAGATAAATTGAGTGGCCTTTGTGGTAATTGTTTCTTTATACCATCTCAGGTTAAGAAGAGCTTCCTGGGAATGTGCTACATTCCGATAGCGTGACAAATGTGTAGTTGTAAAAAGTCCTAGGTTTGGAAATTGCTGGTTCAGATGGGTACCGTACTACTAATCAGATGGAGTTTTCTGGAATATGTATTTGGTTAGAGCCCAGGGTGTCAGCCCTTCCAACTTCAAGAATGGAGGTGGGGGCTGGACCCGTAGAGGAAAAGGAAGGCCTCGACAGACATGTCAGCCTTCCATGCAGGTGGCCATTAATGATAGAAGCAAATGGATCATTTTTCCTGAATTATGACTTTCACCTCTTGAGAAGGTCCAGTTTCTCTTGACTCTGAGGCAGTGCTTGGAATGTCATAGGTGAGGAGCTCAATTTAAGACACCAGTCTTGAATGTAGGGCTGCATGTGGGCCTTGCTCAACCTTTAGTCAGTCTGCCTTAAAAAGTTGTGTCTCAGTCACTGTATTTAGGGGAGAGATGGAAATCAGAACGAGGGATGGAGAATTTAAAGAATACATCTAAATCCACACAATTCTAGGAAATTTAGAAGACTCAAACTTGAGTCAACTAGATTGGAGTCTGTTTTCCTCTTTTTCTCCCCTAGACAATGAGTTTTCAACCATGATGGGGACTAAAGTTACGTCAAAGATCTCTGAGGTCAAAGATGTCTACATTCTTATAAGACTCAAAATTTATTTTTTTGAGTTCCCTGAACATCACAAGCAGAAAGGAGACATGTGTTTCATCCAAATACCTGCAGCCAACACTCACAGGCATTCTTTGTGCCACCTGTTCATTCCATTTTACCCACTAATCTTCTCTTTTTCGAGTTGTTTCTCCAAAGTTATGCATTTTCTCTGCTCATGTATACCTGAGTGGACCCCGAGTAGCGGATCAGCTAGTGATAAGGTTATGGAAATCTTTACACATGCAATGAATTTGTATAAAAATTGAGTGTTATAAATTTTTACTAAGACAAAGGACTTTTAGGCACACAGTAGCTTTAGTTATGTAAAAATAGGATTATTGGTCTCAAACTAAGGTTTATTTAGAAGGAACAGAAAATATTACTTACAACGTGGCAGGGTTTCCCCACAACTTTCCAAACACTATCCTTGCCTAATTTGTGGGTGTCTATTCATCCTTCAAGGCTTATGTGCCAAGGGCCCCTAAAACCTTAATGACTTTTCTCTGAATAGTTTTCCAATTGCTGCCTTGTTCTAGAACTTTTCTCAGTCATTGCAGTGACCTGAATCTCTGTACTCATGTGTTTAATGGAAATAGATTGTTCTGGGTTCAAATTTGAGCTCTGTTGTTTCATATGATGAGGTAGTTTTGCAGCATAACTAAATAGCTGTAGGACCATTTTGTCTTAAAAGAGGAAAGAATGAACTGGTTGACAGTTTGGTTTGACATTCCAACAATGCAAAAAAAAGCCACTAAAACCAGAAAACAACCCTTTGCAAACTGTGGTCTTTTTCTGATATGAAACCTGGCTTTACATACACATTTTGAACACATTTCAATATTTTGTATTTTTCGCAGTATGGTCATATTTAAATCTTTTGTATTTTGTTAACTTTATGTGTCATGTTTTCTTTTGAATGTCCTTATTTCTTTCTCATGCTTTTCTTTTTCTGTGGCAATAATGCCTTACAGCCAACTAGTTTTGTGGTGAAAGTGTTTGTACCGAAAATGTTGGCTACAAAACTCCACATAAGGTCATTTCTTGTTTGTATATCTAGAAAGTGCTTTCTAATTTCTCTGGTTTTTCATCTATAGGAAAAAAAACCACGTTTTGGTAGGTTACTTTTAAAAATGCTACAGTATGAAGTAGCATATGAACTAACAACCTAAGTTATAAAGGTCACTTGATACCTGAGCATTCAATAAATAGTGCTATAGTTGCTTGTTGTAAATCATTCTTTCCTAGTTGACTCTGATCTCCTCAAGGGCAGGGACTGTGTCTTATTAAACTTTATGTCTCAATCCAGAGTATAAAGACATACATATATGTTGAAATAGTAACATAAAGGAGTATGTGAATGCTTACTGATGAAGACAGAATGTCTGTCCACCGTCATCGGCCCTAGAACAATCAGGTGAATCCTTACTGGTATGTTAGACTGAATCATGTGAAATAACTCTTTAGAAACATTACCTACTCCAGCCCGGATCATCTCATGTGAGTCAAACTAAGAACCAAGAGTCTTGAGTTAATTTTCATTGTCTTTCAAATATCACCATGTGATTAATTGCCTTAAATATCTTCCTTGTCTACCTCCTTCCTACCACAGAGACCAAGCAGAGACTTAAAATCAAAACAGCAGTGTCTGTAAATTGAAGAGGCCTGCTTGTAAATCAAACTGGAAGCCTCCTAGGCCCTGAAACCACAAAGTTTGATTTCTGCATTCAACTCCATGCCCTGTTTTTGAACTAGAGAGGCTGCTTAAGTATTTTTCAACTAGAAAATAGACAAATGCTCATCCCATTAATACCTACCAGTAACATCCTTCTAGGTCCCTTTAAACTTTAAAAAAAAAAAAAAATGAGTCAGGAAGTTATGAAAGGCACCCAAATCACCTCCCAGCCCAACTGACTCAGAAATAGTTCAGCTGGGCAAGCTCCCTTATAAAAAGTGGTCTAGTATTTGGATTTGCAAACCCCTTCCGTATATACTGTTAATCTCGTCCTAACCATATTTTGTAAATACAAAGCCTGGTTCAGTGGTCCCAGTGAGACCACATTTTCCTATAATGAGGGAAATGGCATTTATGGGAAGACCTGAAACTTTCCTTTGGTAGCCTGCGTTTTGTAAGTTCTGTATGAAACCTCCATGTGGGCGTGACTAATGGATCCACCTAATTAAAATTTTACAGCATTCCAGGGCTGGAGTGTCAAATGTTTGCTTCCAGTTTGTCTCCTTGTAACACTGTCAAATATGTCTCCCATCCTATCCCATCTCCCACACACACACCTTTTTTAGGGACTGTAGGCTGCATTCCAGTGTCATATGAAATCAGAATTTGGTTGACGAGGATGAAGAAATAGATTGCTAAATAGTTTTTGCAAGCCAGCCTACCTTCACCTATTTAGGAGGTTAAAGAGGGAAAAAACAAAACACCTTCTAACCAGGATGGGATTCTAAATGGGGTCTTGAAATCCTTCCCATGCTTAAGATCATCGCTGTTGCTTATAAGTCCTTCCTCTGAAAGACTGGAATGTGCATTTAGGAAAATGAAATTTTAACTTTGAGGTCTTAACTTTGAAGACATAATTAAAAATAGATTCTGTGGACTTCAGGAAAAAGGGGTGTGCTACTGAAGTACATTTTTTTTCTTGTTTGTTGTATTATTGGTTTCAGAGAATGCAGACATATAGGCCATTTGCTCATTTCCTTACTGGGCGATAGGGACTCATCACAAAATGAGTAGATAGTAGGAGAATGTGTCTGGAGGTGCTCCGCAAAAAAGGGAAAAAGAATCTGGTTTTAGTGTGAAGTTGTTATAGGGCAGGGAGAGGAGCACTCCAGAACTACTAAGCTTGCCTTTTTTGAATGGGTTTTGTTATCCATTGTATTAAGATAAACATATAAAACTTTAAATGGAAAGGAACTTTAATATAATTAGAGTGCAATATTGAAAGGACAGAGAACATAGTTACTAAGTTAAGCATTTAAAGTTACCCATCTCCTTTTGGGTAAAAGTTTAGCCAAATAGATTGGCCCAAAGCAAGGCCTAAAAGCCTGCCACATGTCCAAAGGACTTTTTAGTAGAGACCCATAGAAAAGGGTTAGAAAGAGACAAATTTGCAAGGAAAAGAGTAAAATTAAAACCAGGATGAAAGCTGCCATTAACTTTCCCACAGGTTTCTCACCCACTTCTGTTTTAACTAGTTCAAGACTAAAAAGCAAGCGCAGTTTTTTCACCTGTTCTGCTCCACATGCCTCCTTCAGGTCTCCTTGCTGCTCTCCATCCTGCTTTCTTTTTCCTCTTCCTTCTGTTTTCTTTCTGTAGAATCTTTTTTTTTCTTCCTTAGCTCCACCTATTTAGGGCAGAACCAGGATTCTGGAACTTCCCCCTTTCCTGGGACGACCCTGTTACAAAGTGAGTATCAGACTTGAATCAGAACACTGTGGGTTCTGGCCAGTGGGCTCTTCCACACTGGCCAGTGTCCGCTTCTTGGACATAAATGCTTAGCATGGACACATGTCAGTCAAGCTCTAAATGCTATCTAAACTGGAAAATCTCCAAGTGTAGACCTTATCATCTACACCAGAACTTGTTAAAATGCAGATTCTCAGACCCCAACCCAAGCCCTTGGAGTCAGAATCTGGAAGTGGAGATAGGAGCTCTAGGGCAAACCCTCTCAGCCTGAATACAAGTATCCTTGCCCTCAGGCTCTTGGGAAGATAACAGTGTTGGCACTGGAGATTGCCAAAACAAACAGGGCCTGGAGTAAGTGACTAGATGGAGAGTCTTCCCAGGGAACCTGGTCTCTTGTACCAGGAAACTTGTTTTCATTGTTAGAATTTTCTGTGGGTACACAGAGACTCACCCCATGCCCAGGGGTTCTTCTAAGAACCCAGGAAGGTTCTTCTAAGATTCCAGAGCCCTCAGCAATTCCTTATTTGGAGACTCTTCTTCTGGAGTCTTTCACGCTACCTTCCCTTAACAACCTACCCCCAAGAATGTGCTATGAATATACTAGCACAAACTCCCTCAATGGAGTCTACCTCCACAGAAATAAACAGATCTGTCCTGGCAAACAGACATGTGCGTGCATATGATTTGTGTGTGTGCATCTGATCTGTGCTCATATGACCACATACACATGCCTCTCTGTATCTGCTTGTCTACATGTCCTAACACAGAGATGCTATGCTTCAGCTCTCGCTGAGACAGACTAACCTCCCTTCAAAATATTTTTCTTAATTGGTCTTAGGAAAATCACTAACCACAAACCACTCTGAAAACCATTTGCCTCCAAGAGCTCTATCCTAATGTGGGAATCTGTTAAATCCGTTGCAAATGGTTGATTGGAGTCTGAGTAAAATGAGATTGTCAGAAATTTATGATGCAACCAAGCAGAATTCCTTGGCTGCGGTTCCCTCCTGGTCCCTGATCCTGGGATGAACCCAGCACCATGTTGGACAAAGAAATAGAGCAAATATGGTGGACTTGATAGACACTGGAATCGTGGTCCCAACATCAGTGTCTTCTGCTGGCACTGGCTTTATGAACTGGGGCCAGTTATATGGCATCATTAAGTCTGAAGTTTTCTGTAACCCAGAAGTTCATGAAGAGTAAATGAGACCATCGGTGAAAGTACCAAGTCTGGTAGGATACCCAGTAATTAGAATTGTTTGATAACTTGGCCTGACAAAGTACCTATATCCCCTAGTCTTTGGATTCAGAAAGTTACTGACTTGAATCTTGACTCTTCCACCTATTAATTAACTAGTAGATTTTACACAAAGATTCCTAACCTCTCTGAATCTCATATTACTCAGCATAAAAATAACCCACCACCAAACACACAGAACTGTCTGGAGAATTGTTGTCTTAATGTACCCTTCTTTATAGGGAGGAAGGATAAAGATAATTGTTTTCTCCTTAGAGGGAAACCCATAGGAGACTGGATTGAGACAAGGATTTGTAACTCTGAGAGATTGTTCTAGTAGCACAGTTTATGGAATGATATTTGTGAAAAAGTTTATTCCTGCCTCTTATGTCACCTGGACTGAAGGAAGTGTCCCCTTGCCTGTGGTCAGGTTTTGGATCAGACCTCTCTCCTCAAAGGAAGGGATTTAATCACTTGAGCTAGGAGAGATTCTTTTTTGAAAACTTTTTGCTTTCTTGATCATGGAACTGACAATCTTTTGAATCTGGTAAAATGGATTTAGTAAATGTTTAGAACTAAATTAGTCCATTATTCTTATATACTTTATATATCCTTGGGCAGTTGGACTAATCTCTCTGAAACTCTACTTTATTTTGGAAAATAAAGAAAAGACTGCCTGCTCTAGCTGGTTTTCATGGGATTCCCACCTAGTACCATATTGAGCACAGAGGAACTGTTTCAGTGAGGGACAAAAGAGGACTTGTATCAGGTGTCTGCTTCTTTACCCTGCCTGCTTCAGGCAGATCAGTGTGTTAGGGGGAAAGACCCTCCTGAATGGATTATACAAATAGGTTATGGACTTCGACCCCCATTCCAGACCTACAAGATCCAAGGACTACAAA
>JAGFMF010012167.1:1221529-1291737 GCA_019455555.1 Galemys pyrenaicus | reverse complement strand
GTGTGCCTGCAGTTGGGGCATTATAAGTGCAGTTCGAGCGCGCGGGTGAGGACCCAGTCAGGCAAACCCATTTTATATTAGGGTTGCCCTGTAACAAGTGGTGTTTCCAGAGTGACTCCAAGTTTTCCATCTTGGATTAAGGATTGGAGACCAAGATGGTTGTAAAATGAGGACCTTAAAAAAAGTCCTGATTTCTCAGAAAGTTAAAGATAGAATTACCATATGACCTAGGAATTCCACTTCTGGATGTACAACCAAAAGAATTGAAAACAGATCTTCAAGTAAATAGTTTTACATGACTGCTCATGAGGCACTATTTACAATAGCCAAAGGGTAGAAACAACAGTGTCTTTCAGTGGCTGAAGAAACAAATAAAACATACTCCGTTCACATATGGGAATATTATTCAGCCATAAAAAAGAAAGATGTACTGTAACATGGGGTACCTAAAAACATGCTAGGTGAAAAAGATATAAAATGGTCATATATTGGATGATTCCATTTATACGAAATAAGCAGAATGGGCTAAATCCATAAAATCAGCAAACCAATTAATGACTGTCAGGGCCTGGAAATATGAAATGAAGAGTGACTGCTTAATGAGTTTGGGTTTCTTTTGGGGTGATGAAAATATTTTGGAGCTAGATAATGATGACGGTTTCCCAACACTGCAGAAGTTTAAAATGCCACAGAATTATGCACTTTAAAATGGTTGCTTTCGGTTATGTTAGTTTTACCTCAATTAAAACAACAACAACAACTCCCAAGTCAGTGTGTGGGTGTCAATGCCAGAATGAAGAAAACAGAACAAAAAGGAAGCAGGGATTGTCAAAGCTCTGATTAAAAATGTGCACTTTGAGGGCAGGGTGGTCTCCTAAATCTCTTTAATTAAGACAAAGAAGGCAAGAGCTATGGGGGAAGGCGGTTCAGCACACAAACAGCAACCGCAAGAGACAGGAGCCAGCGGCTTTCAGGAAGGGTCAGCCACTCGGGTTTTTCTACAGTTGAGTTGACACGTGAAGTGTGCAAACACCACTGTTGTTTCCTTTGTTCCCTCTCTCCCCAACCCTCTCTACCAGCTCTCTCAGCTTGGCATGCGTCCTATTTTCCGAACAGCAGCTGTGCACAGTTGAATAGTAAATCAAACACCCTAAAAAACCGTTGTTTTAAAACAATGTCTCAGATTTCCCAGATATTTCATTTCTGTTTTCCTTCCCGACAACCCTTGCTTCCAACAGCAGTGGTCGTAAGCTCGTTCAGGTAGTGTTCCTGTTCTTCCATCCTGTTCATAGGCAAGTCACTAGTGAATTCCCATTGAAAAGTGGTTTCGGTGGCAGAATTTACAGGCAAGAGTAAATTTCAGGCCGATCCTGCATGGTGTTAAGGAATCATGTTGTTGACAAATGCTCTTGAAAAGGAAGGGATGGAGTAGCTGAAGTTTTCTGGGGATACATGTCCCCAGGGTAAGCCTAACTTCAAGGATATTAAGCTCATAGGGCTCCATCCCCTTGACTCTGTAAGCCTCTCTTCAGAAACTTTTATTGGCAGCCCCCAGCAAAGACTGCGCAGACTCCAAACTCAGGGTCTAGGTGGGAATGGGGGCCATTTATGTAGAGTGATAAATGGTGATGGTGAGTACTCCCCCATCAGGGCTGTGCAGGTTTCCTGGCAGTCCCACATACATGTACACATAAGCACCCACTCACTAGGGGTGTCCAGCTCTGCTCCAACTTCACCTTATACTTAAGTATTACCAGAGTTTCTGAGTCTGAACACTGAGCATTTGGGACTTAATCATTCTTTATAGTAGGGGAAGCCCTGAGCATTGTAGCATGTTGAACTGCATCGTTGACTTCTAAGAGATTCTAGTAACATCCTGCATAGTGACAACCAAAATGCATATACACGTTTTGCCAAATGTCCCCTACAGGTCAAAATCATCTCCTCTTGAGAAGCGCTGATGTACAGGGGATGTCAGGAAGCAACCTTAAAAAGGGATGGTATTATTAGCGTAGAAGTAGAACCCTGTCATTCCAGAGAGAAACACATGTCTTCCAGAGATGACCTCCCTCTAAAGGAATAGTCGGGTATGAGACCTGCCTCTGGAGTAAAGCAACGCCGAGATGGTAGGCAGTATTTTCACCCATGATTAGACTAACCATTTTATCTGAAATTATTTTACTTAATCATTCATTTATTGTCTCTGTCCTACAACCTGATGGCAAGTACATATGATTAGGAACCTGTTCCTCTAGGTGCTTGTGATATTCCCAGAACCTAGAAGAGTGTCAGATACCAAGTCACAGACTATGAAAGCATGAATAAGTCAAGACAGCCTTCCCTCCTTCTTTTGAAATTTTGCTCCATGATCTTTAATCCTTTCTTCTCCCTTTCTTATTTAACCCTCTTTGTCTTTCTGGCCATATCTCTCTTCTTGTCCATACCGAAGCATACACTCAGTCTTGGACACAAAAATAAACACACTGATGCTCTCCAAACCGACACGCACCCAGCAGCACCCTGCAGGAAGATAGATGCAAAGACCAGAACCATGTCCTTGACTCAATGCTCTGAGAAAATAAAACATAGCAAACCCAGCCCAGCAGGCTGCCGGGCTGGAGTCTGCACCAGAAATGTCAGCCCCCTTTTGAGCCTCTTGGCACATTTTGATTTGTCAAATCACAGGGTCACCAGGAGTCCTGAGCTCAGGCCAAGGAATTTTGGGATCCTTTGCATCAGAGTAACAGTTGTAGTGAAAAATAACATTAAAAAGCCACCCTCTCTCCTCTCACCAAAAAAGAAAAGAAAACAAAACAAAAACAACAACCACAGTCACTCTGTGGTTGTGAAGCCCATATAAAGTGGTTCCAGTCTCTTGGCAAAGATTATTGAAGGCTAGCAGAACAGCCAGAGATGCAGTTCAGAAAACATAATCTTTTATTTGCCCAGATAAATATGATACTTACTACATAAATTTGAGGGTGCTTTGTTAAACACTTTATATGCTGTACTGCACCCAAAAGACCATAACTGCCTTTAGATTGAGGACAGTGATTGGGAAATTGTAAACCAGGCAAGAAAATAAATTATAGGTACTTATGTATCTCTAACATGCTTTTCCAGAGGTGCAACAAGGCCTGTCTCAGGTGATACACACTTGGCAATCTGAAATAAAAAGTGACCTCTTGATCAGGAACAATTGAACTCCTTTTCATTTTCCTCCTGGGCTGCAGCTAAACACCTGTCCATCTGCCATTCTTGGTGAAACAGAGAAGGTCAGACCACAGCATTAAAGCAACACGTCTGTCTCTTCTTCCAAGCTCTGCACAGAGAAATTACGAGGCAAAATCTGACAAACTCCATGAATTCAAACTCCAAACTGTATTTGAGTAGAAGGAGGGACCAACTCATTCTTGGAAATCACATGCCACCCCACACAGGGTGTTGAGTCTAAGAAATAAGGAGAGTTTAGAATTCTTCCCAAATGCCAGCTCATTTCCTGCGGTTAGAAGAAAATGATGTCCCTTGAAGTACTACAGTCTACAGTGAGGAAAACTTCTTAATCTTTCAGGTTCCCTTGCTCTTTTCATTATCACCAGATAGCATTTCTTGAGTGTTTTATATGTGGCTGGTTGTGTTAACCATGTAACTAATACTCTCCTAAATCCAATGAAGTTATCCATCTCTCACAAATATGTAATTTAGACCTGGGAGTTTAGGTAAATCTGCAAAATTAACACATCCTCAGTAAGTAGTGGCAGTGGGACTTGAATCCAGATCACTTTCTGTCACAGCCTGACTCCCTTTAAACTACGACTGTGTTATTACATGTGGATCCTCTGTGTACTTCACATCTTGCTCTCCACACAGGAGACTCCCAACCTCTCCATAACTAGTTATCGCCTCCATGGTAACCATCAAGAATATTTATGCTTCCAGGCCAGCTCCAGTCTCTTGGTATGGCTGCCTGAATCATGGTGCTTAATAGGTAGGCTCATTGGGGGAAAAAATTCCACACTCAATTAGTGATGCCTGCTCTGGGTGCAGAAGTGGAGATTCATGGCACATATACTACCTACTTGCCATCTTCTGTCTCTATGCTGATGATGTTCAATTTCCATCGCTAATGAATACTTTTATCTTCTGAACTCTAGGGCCATATTTTCAACTGCCTTTTAGATAGCTCCAATGGGATATCCCATTGGATTCTCAGACTCCTCAAGACTGGCCTCTTTAATCATAGTCCCTAATCAGATTTATACAATGGCTATTCACATAGGATTTGAGCTGGAAACCTCAGAGTTAAGCATAGCTCTCCTCCCTTTTTCATTCAGTACTCTAATGAATCACACACCTCTTTTCCATTCTACTGTTTAAAACTTTTGAGAACCTACTGTCTCTATCTCATATCCACTCCTTGAGGTTAACATAGGCCCACATTTAAATAATTTCAGTCTTTAGCTAACTAGTGCTCCTGCATCCAGACTTGTCCATCCATTGCCAAGTATTCTTTGTGAATCATGAACTTATGTGTATGATTTCCTTTGACAGATACCTTTGTGGTTCCGCTAAGGTCCAAATTTTTCAGCTGGCCTATACCACCTTCACCATGAGGCCTCATTCTAACTGTTCAGTTATTCCCTTTGCCTTCCATTAGCCATCCCATCAAACGTTACCTGTGCTTCAAATGTAACCACCTTGCTCTCTTATTCCGTCATCATTCATATCTGTGTACCTTTGTACAAACTGTTTCCTCCACTAAGAATGCCCTCTGCAATTTAGTAATTTTTCTAGAGACATTCATGCCCTTGGTTGGCTTGAGCCAGTAGCCACAGATCATATCCTCAGCACTAGGAGGCATTGTATGAAGGATACAGTGAGTGTAGCAATAGTAAGTCCCTCGAAAGAGGGGCTGAACCTCACTCTACATGTCCCTTCTTGAGTCCCCTTAAAAAAGGTGGCTATTAGATTGAGATTTGTAGCCTGTCTGTCTGTAAGCAACAGTGCCTTTCAGATAGTATGTTGTGGAAACTGGATGGTGAGACATGACCCTCCATCAGCCCTATGATGTCACTTACACTCCACCAGCATCCAGTTGCCATTGCTTTCAGCCCACAGCTTTTTAGGGCACACAGCTCACTGTCAGCTTCATAGCAGTGCCCTATGCTTTAAGAATTTACTCCTTGGGGGCAGTCAGAGACATCTTTAGCCTCCTGTTGTACCTAGATGGTATCTGGTAAAAGTCAAACAGTTAAGAAGTGGTTGCTCATCAACTGAATGGAGCGAACCAGCAAGCAGATCAATCAGCCTTAGCACTATCCCTTCTTATCAGGGCGGTCATGGTCTGATCTTTTAACCTCTCTTTGCCTTAGTTTTTCCCACCACAGATCTGGGATATCAGTATTGCCACATTCTTAGATTCTTCAGACCTTATTTTCAGTGGGAAGAAGATGGATGGAGGATAGATGGACAGATGAACTATGTAGAGTGGTTAGGTTACAGAGGGGTGGATGAATGGGTGGGATGTATGGATTGGGTGGATGGAGTGGGTGGATTGGGTGGACAGATAGTGAATATTCCTGTTGATGATTGAGTGGATTGACAGCTAAATAACTTGACAGATTCATTATATTATATAATTAAGAAAAATGTTTTCGGTCACTGTCAAAAGCTATCATATGTTCGCACACTAAATAATATGACCCAAACACAAATGGTACCTGAGGAAACAACAAAATAATGGTTACTTCTGCAGTCCTGGAGATAGCATGAAGGCTCACTTTATAACAGGTTTCCTTCTGAAAGAGAAAAGGGAAAGGAAAGGAAATGTGTGGGGGGTAGAGCTGAGGGGGAGGGAAAAGATCAGCATGCACACACACTCAGAGAAATGACTTAAAGTCAAGTCTTCCTGTTGGGCATTTGAAAATACTGTCGCTTTACCCAAAGCCTCCTCCTCCCCCAGCTTACTTGGGGGGTAATCTGAAGCTCTGCCTTGCTGAAGGCGGTGAAGAAGGATCACTCTGCTTTTTACTTACTCTGTCATCCCGCTAGAACTTATGTATGGAGGACAGATGTAGAAGGAGTCACCCCTAACCTGTTAGAGGTCACCTCTCACCTGCCTCACATCTCTCACCTGTGGCTAGTTCACCCTGAAAACTCAGATCCTCCTGCTGGGGCGCTCTAGGGACCCCAGTCCTGGGCCCCTCCTGGCTCCGCCTTATCAGCTGAGTAATCTCCCTGCACATTCTGACACACAGCTGCAAGAGATGAAAACTGTACTGTTGATAGATGAAACTTTGGATAAGATTACATGGTTTTGAATATCTTGATGACATATTTGTCTGAAAAGTCTTTTAGAGGACGGCCTAATATAAATGCGCGGAAATGTTTCTAATGACTAGCATTTGTCTACAGACTTCGTTGGAGAAATTAGCATTCATGTGTCTCGGGATGTCATTTGCATTTGTATATGAAGACCAACTTTTGAATAATCATTTCTTCCAGCCCAGAAGAGTTAACTGTTTATTCTGAACGCGGCTGATTTCCTTCTTGGGCTATCTGGCTGGTTTGTGGTGTCCAGAAATAGGTGATGATGTCCCAGGTTTAAATCCTGCTGCTCCCGTACTGATGGTACCTTTAAACTAGTGCTCAGATACCTTTTGCCCTGGAAAATATTTGCTTGGCTCTGCTTGTTCTGGCCTCACCCATTCACTGGCTATCATCTCCACCTCCAGAAAATCTCAACTCTTTCTACAAATTCAGGCCGAATAGGTTTAAGTCTGAGAACCATGGGTCATAATTGTGCTTGAGATCCTCCCCACAACAGCACAGATTCCACCAGGAAGCCTGTGAAAAGCAGCATGTGTGTTGCAGGCAGTGTGAGTGCACTTCCCTTATGCAATATCTTAGAGGTCCTTTGACTGAAATCCTGGTCCAATTTTTGCATTCAGTAGAAAGAGAAAAAAAAGGTCTGGATAAAGTCAAGTGGAACTAAGTTTAACAAGACTCCTATCTGCTCTATGATGTCTAAGAATAAAATTAACCTCTTTGGGCATCAGTTTGTTCATCCATGATTTGAGGAGGTGATTCCACGGAATGACCTGAAGTTAAGAATTGATCATGCATGTAAAATCCCAGGTCTTGGCATATAGTAGACATTCAGTGAATGTTCCCTTCTGCCTCACCCCTCCAACATTTCTATGGGTGCCATCAGCAACCGACTTGAGCTCATGAGAGCAGCTGTGGGCAAATAGTGAAAAATGATGTGTGGGAAGAATTCATGGAGGGCACTTCTTTATTTTTGGATAACTGGACAACCATAGGCTCTTGGTCTCCAGTAAAATTCCCCTAAGCTTCTTTGTTCTCTGAGATCTTTCCATGGCCTTCCTGAGACTGTGGCTTTCTCTGGAGGCAACAGGCCCAGGATCAGGTGAGAACCAACTATGTCATCCTGCTCAGGGACCCAGCACGGTGCAGGGCGAGTAGATGTCTTGTAAAGGCCCAGTAAATGAATGGGTGTGTGTGTGTTTGGGAATCCTGACACCACCTCTGCCCACTCTTGACTGTGGATAGAGAACAACGATGGTCCGTGGTCATAGAGTTAAGTAGCTTTGATAAAATGATGAACTTCAACAGTGACCACCGTCATAACATCTCTGGAACCTCAATGCAGGCCAGACTTTGTGCTGAGTTTTAGGTGCCCATCAATTTCAATATACTGCAGGCTCTCCCATCCCAACAGGAATGTGGGTTTGGAATGGTGGTGGCTTGGAAACCCCAGGACTGTTACTCAAGAAGGAAAAGTAGCTCATCTGCAGACATTGTTCTCACTTAGAAATCTTTAAACCCCCAGATTTGGTGGTGGTGGGGCAACTGTGCTCCCAAATGTGGCCAGAGTCAACCTTTTAGAGGTTCTAAGTATTGGAAGATGAAAGAGGATGGTGACCCTACCTGTAATTAAAAATGGAAACATTAGCATGCTAGGGAAATCAATGAAGCAATAAAATTCAGCTTTTCCCATGTCAGTGACTTGGATTTGTGTTTTAAATTGCTGTCACCGGAAATATTTTGGAAGTGGAAGAGGGGCACGGATGCTCTTCAGGTGTCTGCGATACCACTCAGTGCAGGTCCTGGGCCAGTCCCTGCTTCCATCTGCCCTGGGCTTTAGGTCCTCCCGCGCTCTCAGGTTTGCTCATCTCTGCCGCCATTTGCCTTGAAGCCTCCTGTGGGGCAGAGGCTAGTGTTGAGTTCAGGATCTGACACAGAGATGGTGTTGGTGAATGTGGAATTAATTCGTTCATGAAGAATGTCCTCAGTTTGCTAGTATTTTCTACCCTAACACGTGTTCTAGTAGACTGGACTTTCTCCCTCTTTGTTCTCTATATAGCACTGTCTTTTCATTTCTATCTCTCTATTTTTATATGTGTGTCTCTCTGTGGCTCTGCCTTTGTCTCTCTGTTTCTCTGTCTCCTCCATCTCCATCTCTCTGCCTGCCTGCTTCCCTCTCCCACCCCTCCCCCAGTGGTGCCAACAAGGAGGGAGGTAGGATTGAAACCTGCGTAGTCAAATTATTTGACTTGTTTTCCATCTACTCACTGGGCCATGTGTGAACCGCAGGTGCAGCTCTCTGCCGCCATATTAATATCTCAGTGATGCTATCTGCTGGCCCACATCTCATGCCAGAGGCAACGCCTGCTCCCAGTAATCCTGGGCCACGTCCCACCCTTTTTATGTCTGAAGGCAGGTTGGGAAAGGCAAAGTTGATCTTCCTTGAAACCTGGATTGTCGCATTTTATTTTTAACACTATGCCTTGAGAACATTTTTTATGTGCCTCTTGCCAAACCTGAAACTCGGTGTTGGAATTGTTGGTGATTTTCTGAAAAGCAGATCCCCGAACGACACCCGAGCATGCCTGACCACTCCCATACACTCAGTTCCCAGGCGGCAGAAATCTGTGCCTTGTCCTCAGGGTGGGAGTGGCTGGGGAGAACAGCACAAAATCTTCTAGCATCACTTTTCATAGTATCTTGAAAGAAACAAATTGATCTGTGCCTGGCGTCACTGCTGCTTCTATTTTGACTGAGTTGATTCATCAACTATGGCAAACATGTCATTAAAGAATAGACACATAATATATTTATATATAATTGATAGGCATATATACTTTCCCCATGTCATCGGCCATTTCTTTTCAGTATCTACCTGCTGTCTGCAAGTTACGTGGTTCCTTATCACACCACCCTTTGAAACTTGGTCTGATTCAAAGAAAAATGCATCAACACCACCTGCCGCCACCAATCATTACAACCAAGTCCCTTAAGGAAATTCACCTTCTTACAGTTTGGGTCATATATTGTGCTGATGGAAAGGATAAATGACAAAAGTGGGTGTCTCTGACCAAGGTTTAGTAAGTCTGGGTGATACTCAAGAGGAAACACCACGGAGAATATTTCTAATTTGTTACAAACTTTAGCACATGGGCTGGACTGTGAAGATGGGAAGGCATGGAGGGCAGCAGATAAAAGCAGAGTTCACACAGCAAAGAGGCCTGTCGTATATACAAGACACCCATCAAATGTTCCATGGAAGCTTCTGGAAAAGTCAATGGTAGGGATGATTACAACAGCATTATCAACTAGAGGTGTGTTACAGTCTCTTTTTCCTTATTCAGTTTTGTGCACATTCTCAAGCTCCCTTCAAGTCAGATCTATTCTCCATTTTCCTTCACTCAGCTCTGTGCTCAGGGAGGCAGACAGATCTAGTTGGAACTAAGAATGGATATGGCTTCCATTAGGTCAAGCCTATGAGTGACAGCACAAGAGCTTATCTCTTTCCCCTCCCTGTGGCATCCCTGTGGGCTGTTGTGTCCCATAACTAAAGGTTGCATGCTTCTCTGTTTACTTGGCCAGCATCCATATTCCCTTTATCTCTCTCTCTCTCTTTCTTTCTCTCTGAGTTTTGGAACCACTCTCTTTCTTTAGCCCTTATAGCAGGAGGAAGTAGTATTGGCCCCCTGAAGTTTGTAGCTGCAGGAAACTAAACCCTCCCTTGGGTTTTCCTAAACGCTGTGCTTCCTTTGTAAACATTCCCTTTGTTAAAGTTCCCCTGTGCTACCTGGCAACATTTGTCCCTGCTAGAAACCTAGTGATATATTTGTGAACCAAATAGAATTGCAGTGGCTGTGCTTCTGGGAGCCTCCTAGGTGCCCAGGGAGTATAATGCCCTGTGTCACTTCTCCTCTTGGGCCACACAGAGCTGCAAATAGAAAAAATATGAATGACCTTGGAACTCTTCCTGGTAGCAAGTAAGTTGGGGTGTTAGGTACCTCTACAGGGCCTTCTACCCCAACTCACCCCACAAATTCCAGTGGCCTGAATTAGAGCTGAGTTGTGCAAAGAAGCAGAGCCCAGGGCCAGGCTATGGGTCCAGACCTGACTCTGTTCTTTTTCTGCCCTATGACTTTGGATCAAATACATGCTTCCTCCTTGGCATCAGGAGCCAAATGGGGGTGACAGTCAAGTCTAGTTCTCATCAGGTTCTGAAAGGATGGGAAGGGTCTACAAAGATAATTTAAAATTTGTCATGCAATAAACTAATGCATGTGTTCATTTGGTTACTGTAATTGTAGATTCTCTGCACTACTTGGTGTTCTTTAAGTGAGGAATTGTGGCTTGCACATGGTCCTTGATTCCTCTGTAGGATATAGCCTCCCATGCCAGACACTGGAAAAGTTACAGAATCATGGCTGATTAGCAGCTGTTGTTTGCCTTGTGATTTTTTTTAAAGATTTATTTATTTATGCATACAAGCACTGGGGTACAGGCCAGAGGTGTGGGGGGATGAGAGGATTCACCACAGAAAGCGGGAAGCAGAACAGGCAGATCAACTGAAGTACACTGCTGAGGGGAGCAGCAGGCACAGCAGGAGAGGTCTGCCATGCCATGTGGGTCCCCTCCCTGGCCGGCAGCAGGGATCTAACTCGTGCTGCAGTGGCTGCGGTTTGCTTCATAGTGCGTTGCTTAACCCACTGCACCACCAGGGAGGCCCTGCCTTGTGATTTTTGAAAGAAGTAAAAACACAGTTTTCTAAGACCTCAGTGATGCAGGCAAAGAGTGCCAACTTACACTTAAACTCTTAAATTCCTTAAGTGTGGAATTATATCACAATTCTGCAAAGTCAAGTTATATTTTCGTGGCTAGCCCTAAAGTAAATTATTCTAAGGGTAAGCTGTCAGCTACTGTGAACTGACTGTCTTCACTCTTTGCTCTTATCTGCATCTACTAGGACACTGGTAAGCCTTTAAAAAATCACTTTCTAGATTCTCTTGCAGCTAAACTTGGTCATGTGATGGTTTACCAGTAAGATACAAGTATTTCAGTGGTTCCATTCATTTTACTTTTATATTTCTTGGAATACATGGTGACTGGAACCTCAGCAGCAGCTGTCTTTTGAGCATGAAGTGACAGTAAGAAGGAAAAGACATAAGAATTGCAGAGATGATGCCTTTAATGTTATTAAGTCACTCAGCTAATGCAAACTACCCCCAGAAGAATGTGTGTGTGTGAGCCAGAGACAGAAAGACAGGGAACTGTAACCTTTATTAGTTTAAGCCACTGTTAGTTGGTTATATTGTTGCTTATATCCTGAGGCATTCCTATCTAACAATGAATAATGTCAACAGTATAACTTTATTTTCTCCAATACCTTATTTGCTTTGTAAGTTGAAATCTTTGTACCATAGGCTTTGAGAGGGCCCCATCAGGATTTATTTGAAGCTGATTCACTTTAATCCTACCTAATGCACATAACCCTTTCACCCTCTTCTCAGCAAGTCCTGGAGCTCTTTTAGAGCTGATGCCACACTGGAATTTATATCCGTAGATATAGCTATACTACATTTTTCATATAACTGGCATTTGGTTAAAGTCTAAGGCCTATAGAAAGAAAGTATACTTTAGGAAATCCAAAGTTATCAGTAACAAGCATTTATTGAGAAACTAATACATGCAAAGCATAGCCTGATCACTATTTCAGACATACCAAGCATTTTTTTACAGATTACAAACTATGAAACTCAGAGAGTTTTCATAAATTGGCCATGATCCTGAAACTTGTAGTTGGTATTGAAAAAATGTAAAGCTTGTTCTCTCGACTCTACTACAGATATCTTCCCTGTAAGACAAGGAATTCTGATTCTTAGAGCCCACCCACAGGTCTTTGTTTTTCCTGTTTTAGCATCTGAAGATACCAACAGACTCTGCCAGGTGCAGACCTGCATTTACGCAAACGCTGCATTAAACCTTCAAAGTTTCTGATGTTGAACCTGTAGAAGGTTCTGAGGAGGATGTTTAGGGCTATTGAAAAAGTGGCCCTTTCCACTCTAATTTGCATGCTGGATGCCTATTGAAAGTTGCTATGGTGATCCGTTTGACCAAAAGTTTCCGCTGAATCATCCCAACACATATATAAAAACATAAATGTGGTTTGGGGACCCAGAGCCTGGCAGCTGGAGGAGATGTCTGCATTTTTCACTTGTGACTCACTCGTGGGCCTGCGTAGGCTCAGCTGTGAGGTAGGCGAAACCTCTGCGGGCAGGTGTCGCTCCCTGGAGAGATTTTGCAAGGCAGGACACACTGAAATGGCCTCCAGGGAACCTGTAGACTGAAGAAGAGAGTGTGGAAGCCTACCTCTGGCCAGGCCCTGCTCTGCTGACTCCTTCCAGAACTGCTGGTGTGCGAAGCAACAAGCACCTTGATCCAGAGACCCCTGCAAGCAGAAACTGTGAGAGGCACTTGAGTTTAGGGAGGTTATTGGGAGCTGAACCTGGAAACAAAAGCACAGGAGTTAGGGATTCTGGGATAGCAAGGAGGGAAGCCCGCATCTCAGCCTGCCATCTGGCCGGCGCTGTGTGGCGAGCAGCTATCTGCTGTGGGACCTGTTTGTGGACATAATGGTGATGAGCATGGGGTTTGGAGCAGACAGACTTGGGGTCAAAACTTCCTTTTTGCGGAACTAGGCACAGGTCTTGACATATTTCTGAACATTGACATTGATTTCTCTATAGAGGGAATATCTCATGGGGCTTAAAAAGAAAGAATATATATAAAGTGAAGCTTAATGCTGAGTCTAGACTATGGAATGTCCTCACTTAATTTTGTTGTTGTTTTTTTTTTTTCTTCTTTTCTCTCTCCACCATATAGGTTCAGCTAAATGATACTGCTATTTTGGCTGTGAGCTAGGCTTCGGAGTTTATGGACAGATAGTTTTAAAAATTATATACAGCCCTGCGTTGCCTAAAAATACAGGATACATTCTGAGAAATGATCTCAGTGATTCCTCAGGTACGCCAGTGTCATGGAGTGTGATCGCACATACCTGGCTGGTGTAGCTCCCTGTACATGTAGGTCCTATGGCAGAACTTGTGGGCACCAGGGCCATATACGTGGTCCTTTATTGACTAAAACATAAGTGACAAATGACTGGATGAAGATAAGATTTGTGTAGATGTCCCAGAAATGCCTTTTTTTTTTTTCATTTGAAGTAAGCATTATTTGGCATGCGCTCTTCATTTGACATACACATGCGCGCGCACACACAGTGTAAACAGATCAGTGTGTATATGGATCTCTATAAACAAATATAGAGAGTAAAAGTAAAGAGTTGCCTGATTAGTTCTTTTTTTTTTTTTTTAACTACTTGAGGGTATTTGAGGGATGCCATTGAATGAGGGAATAGGGTTTACTTGGAATAAGAATATGGGAGAGTTGTCAAAGGAAATAAAACAAAACAAAACCTAGGGCAGTCCTATTAAAAGAGAGCTAATTTAACTTAAATTTAACTTAAATTGACATTGGTTTCTTAAAACTGTATAACATGTTAAATTATCAAGAGTATAGAAAAATAGATAACAGCTTTTCTGGAAAATACTTCATGATGTCAGAACTCTAAAGTATGAGTAAGGGTCTCCAGAGAAACAAAAGCATGTAGGATATAGGGTGGTGTATATATGACTTATTGTGAGGTAGTGGCTCATAGGGTTATGGAGGCTGAAACCTTCTTCTATAAGATGTCTGCAAACTGGAGACCCAGGAAAGCTGGCAGTATAATTCAGTCCAAGTCCAGAGTCCTTTGAATCCAGAGAGCTGATTGTGTAAATCCCAGTGAGGACAGAAGATAAGGCATGTCCCAGCACATGCAATGAAACAAGAACATAAAGGAGGTGAATTCTTCTTTTCTTTTCCTTTGATTCTATTGAGGCCCTTGATGAATCCATGTTGCTACCCACTTTAGGGATGGCAGTCTCCTTGACTCAGTCCACCAATTCACGTTAACCCTATGAGCAACACCCTTACAGAGACCCCCGGAAATGACTTTATCTGGACTATAGCCCACCAAGTAGACATGAAATTAACCCTCGCAACCTAGTAACCACAATGATTTAACTTATTTAAGTTAGGGAAATCATCAGATATTCAGCAGTCACCTCGTGTACATGGATAGAGATCAAAGCAGTATGCATTTGACTGAAAAACTGCAAAGTATTTTAATGCCCCCAAATAAGCTAAATGATCTAATTATAATCATGTGACTAAATATTACATGGCTCATACAGACATACTTTTAAAAGGATAAGGGAAAATATCAATATTAGATCATAAAGTAAAACATTGTATATAAAAGGTAGATTCAGTCTGACACTAAGCCCATTGAAAATGGTTTTTGTTATGTATTAGCATATTTGTGTGTGTATATACAGATATGTGTAAATATATGTGTATATATATATATACATGCACTGTGTATGTGTGTGTTCATGTGTGTAGTTATTTCGTACCCAAAGAACTTCGGAGAAAACACTATTAACAATCTCACTTTATAAGTTATTATTTTTCCTTATTTCTTCTATTTTGTATCCTCTAAAGTTTCTATAATACTGTCATAATCAGAAAAGAAATGATTAAGGTGATTTGTGAAAATGTTAGGTCAAACTTTAAAATCCTGGTTTGAGTATGACCACTGACCCCAAAGACAAACGGTGAGGAAGGCAGCCAGTTAGAGGTGAGGTGGCAGGCAGGGATTTGTGACTGACTGCACTGAGCGACAGCTGTCAGGATACAGAATGGTGGGTTTATTGTTCTAGAGGACCAAGGGGCTATGGTCCCTTGTGCCTGCTGCCACTTTGGGTGCTTAAGGGTGTGTCTCTGACTGTGAAAGATTAGAAACTAGATGTTCCCAACATCCTGACCTTAATATCTTCTCTGTTTTCTCTCCTTGACGCTGCCTCCATTTCCACACCCCTTCTGTGTTACCCCCATATCTATGTCGTCCATCAGGTTCACCTTGCTCTCTAGAGGCCCCACAGGGCTGCTTCTGCTTGCAGTAGGGTTCTGTACGGGGCAGTCACTGTGTCCTCCTCTCTCCAGCATATAATGTTTCTCATTCTCAAGAGAAAAGGGAATATCCACCACTGGACTGCCGGCACGCTGTGTGTGGACAGCTGGCAGGATTCTGATTGTAGTCAGAATGTAGTCAGAATATAGCTCTGTCTCCTCTATAAGCTGTGTGAGCTTGAGTAGGTTGCTTAACTTCTCTTAATTTCAGTTTCATCACTTATCATCAAAAGAGAACACTATCTGACTTCCTGGATTATCATGAGAACGAAATGAGTCTATTAGCATCAGTAATAGTGAGACCTACGATAGTTTTCTATTGCTATATAACAAATACCACAGACTTAGCAGCTTAGAAGAACACCCACCTTATTATATCACAGACTTGTAGGTCATGTGTCAATGTACTCAGTGGGGCCTCCTGTGGAAAGGCTTATACAAGGCCAAATTTAAGGTGCTGGCTAACTGGAGGCTCTGTAGGAGAGGAGCTTTGAAGTTCGTTAAAATTGTTGCTAGAGTTTACTTCTCTGTCACTATAGGATTGTGCCCCCTCCCCCCCTTCCTTACTGGCTGCCAGATGAGGGCCACTCTCACTTCTAAAATAACCACATTCCCTATATCTTCCAACCAGCAGCAGCAGGTCAAATCCTTCTTGTGCTTTGAATCTCTCTGACGTCCCTTCAGCTTCCAGCTGGAGAAAAACCTCTTTTTAAAGGATTCACACAGATCATAGAAGTCAGTCACTGTGAATCCCTTAGTAGAGTGTCTGGCATTTAGAAATTGGTCATTCAGTGTCACTGTTTGGGACAAATACAGTGGACAATACATAGCAGATTCAAAATAGACTTTTAGGGAATAAATGAATGGTTGCATGAGTAAATGAGCAAAAAAGGGGTGGGGAGAATCAGCAATGTAGTTAGTTGAAAGTTCTGATTTTGGAGGGCAGAGGCGATCTGCAAGGGATATCTCCAACAGGGAGGGGACGTTCTGATATGAATTCCATCCATCCACATGAAGTGAAGATTCAATTAATACAGCTACTAAATAAGGTTCCATCCCGCAGTGTGAGACACCTGGGGTGCATCATCTGAGCCTGGCTTCGCTGCTCGGAAGGCATCCAGCTCCGAGGCCCCAGGAAGTCTTACTGGCAATTAGAGCCAAAAGAGCAAAATTCTGTCTCTAAGCACTTTCCCCCTTAAACTTCAAATTGCTCTTGGGATCTTTATGTCTCTACAGTACAGATTCTGAGCTCAGCGCCCAGCTCCCTGCCCACAGCAGGAGGGGAACAGAGGTGAATACCTGTGTGGCTTCTGAATTCAGGCTGGAAGATTTTGGTAGTTCTGCCCTTAAGTGACCCAAATATTTATGATCTTAGTAGTCCTCTTAACATCATCGAATCTTCCTTTACACCAGGCATCTCTAATATCTGTAAGACAACCCAGCTACCAAAGAGAAACAGAACAAAGGTGAAACCTGGCTTCTGATGGCCGAGACATGGCCAGTAAACTTGCAAGCACCCCTGTCTTCTGCACTTCCTCCAAGAAGTTGTTAAAATTTCCTGAAAATGTTTTAGTGTTGGGTTTAATTAAACATTTAATATACATCATGCAAATTTATTGAGTCTGCCTGGGGAAAAGATGAATCTTGTATTTGGACATCTCAGCTAAGATGACGTGTATGTTCATGGGGGTTACTAATAGGGCCTCAGTTGCACCCCACCGACTTTAAACAGCCCTGCGGGAGCTAGGAAGCATCCTGGATTAGGAAGTCACTGGCACAGAGCAATTGCTTGAATTTCTACTTCTCAGACTCATTCCTCTAAGACTATAGTGAGGGAGTACAAGCTGTTGAAATTAGCATGAAACACTTAAAATTTGGACCTGGTTTTTCATGGGGGTCTCCTTCTCTTAATAACCTGGCCCCCCCACCCCCTTCCCGTTACTATGACAACCCTCAAGTTCTGCTCTTTGGAACAAATGAGCCAGGCAACTCAGAAAAATACTTAGAGGAAATGATTCCCTTCAGGAGCACAGTCTCACTGCCTGCCTCACCCGGGATGATTGGGATCCCATTAAGTTGATATTTATTGACCAAAATTTTGGAAGAATGAGAAATCTGGTAAATCATATAGTCTCATTAACTACAGATCAATCACAAACTCTTCTGGATTCCAACTTTATTGCTAAAATGTCCTCTAAATTCATGTAAGTCTCATTTCCTGCTTTATTTAAGGGGAACTCTTTTTCTGTTGAATAGAGATTAGAATGTGCTGATGAGAAATGAAGGTAGAAAATGCCCTTGGCTATTTTCAGCACCAATATTCATTGACTAAGACAAGAGCTATAAAGCAGTGGCTCTCAACTGGAGGATTTTCCCCTCAAAAAAAAATCTTGGCAAGGTTTTGAGGTATTTTAGGTTGTCACTGGGGAGGTAAGGAGGTTGCGACTGGTATTTCAGTGGGCGAGGCCAGGGATACGTAAATGTCCTACAACTCACTGGACAGCCCCACCACAAAGAAATTACCCCATCTGAAATGTTATTAGCAATGAGGTAGGAGAGGGTGTGAATGTAAATATTAGGTGATCATCTAGAAGAAGAGATTAAAAGCAAAGAAAATCTTTGATATGGAAGGGACTCTGCTATCAACCAGTTGAGTGACCATGAGCAAGTTAATATGTGGACTATACTGAATTCAGTTTATTTATTCAATTTGTTTGGTCAACCTGGTGAAGAGGCGTGTTCTAATCTAGGCAGAAGAAACAAAACACAAGGTACGTACAAAAACTCAATGCATGTCCAAGGCAAGAGTGATTGGAAAATAATCAGCAATAGAGGAGGGAAGCATGGAGCACCTTCGACGTTGTCTAGACTGTAGTAAAGGACCGGGCTTTCATTCTAGGTGTAATGAACTGTTTCAAGCCATGGATTAGTTACAGGACCCAACTTTGCTTTCCTGTCAGCTTGTTAGACAGTGCCTCGTCCTTCTTTTTACCTTAGAGATGGTAAGGGGTTGTTGAATGAGAGACTTAGTGCCCTGCTGCTGCTACACAAAGATCTCAAAAGAGGAAGGGGACAACACTGAGGACAAAGCAAATACTCAAGAGGTCACAGAAGAGCACCAGGAAAAGAAGGTAGAAAAAGTCAGGCTGTCCCTCAGTTAAGCACTATATTATGAGCTGACCCAGCAATTCTATCCTAGTTATAGACCCAAGAGAAGTGAGAACACGTGTCTGCACAACAACTTGTATACAACTGTTTGTAGCAGCGTTATTTATACTAGCTACAAGGTGGAACAACCCAGATGCCCATCAGCAGTCACATGGAGAAGCAGATGGTCTGCCCATACCTGCTATGATGTGCAAGAACATTGACAGTATTATTGATGTGAAAGCAAGCGATCACAAAGGACCATGTTTTGTACGATTTCATTGATATGAAATGTCCTCAAGTAGCAAATCTATAGAGAAGGAAGTAGATTAGTGGTTGCTGAGGGCTGGGGAGAAGGGAGAATGGATAGTAACTGCTATTGAGTACAGGATTTCAGGGCAGGTGATGAAAATACTCTGGAATAGATTTTAAAAACCACTATATTGTCCACTATGAATAGGTAAATTGTATGATATCTGAATTGTGTCTTGGTTAAGCTGTTTTAAAAAGGTGATAAATACATCAAAATGAGTGAGGATAGACTCGAGACAGACCCCAAAGTGGGGTGCACAGGCTTTGGAGATGATAACATGAGATGGGAGAGAGAGGGGGAAGGAGGCTGACCAGTGATAATGCTGCTGCCCCTGATCACCCCCAGCCCTTTCTGGTGTCTCCTCCAATAACCACCTGACAAGTTGCTCAACAGCTGCCTCTTCCTTATCATGGAGTGAGAGAGGACAGAAAATTGGCTTTTAGTAAAGAAATCAAAAACTTCCTTCATGGTGACCTGTTCACTCTTGTTGCTGGGCTTTGACCTCTGACCCCATGGATGCTAGTACAGAACAGGCCCAAGTCTCTGAAACACTGAAAGTGATTTTCATGGCAAGGATGTGGTACATGTTCTATACAGATGCCTTCCCCAGGCAGTCACCAGTGTACACTGAGAATCATAGTGCTTCCTTTACTTAGAAACTTAGTTTAGCGTATTGTATGCATGTAAGTGTGATTTCTGGTAACATTAAAAAAAATTATTTTGTGCTGATGAGAAAGATAGGAAAAAAGATATAATTCATTAACATTGGATATCAAGTTCTCTTTGAGTTATTTTGGCACAGGGGAGGGTGCATTTTAATCTGTTCTTAATTATACTGACCTGTAGTGAACATATGTCCCTCCTCACAGGAGTATGTAATTCTCTTCATTAGATCCAAAGACAAGGAAATCCCACCTGAACTCATAGGCCACCCAAGAAGCACACTCTTTTATAGTCACAGAAATACTTAATTTCCAAAGTTACTGACTTTTCACTCACTCAACTCTTTGATGCCATAAACTGCTTGTCACTATACTTACTTGAAAATAGGAAGTTAAGACTCCACCCAGGCTAGCAAAGAGCTTGCAGGTGTATGGGAAAAAAGACAAATGAACAGGGAATGATACACTCTATAAAAGAAGTTGTCCAGGGGTCACACGGGAAGCATTAGGGGGTTGGCCCATAATGCAGTCTCTTGGAAGTAATAACCATGTGGAGTTGAGTGCCTGTAGCTGCAAACCACAATGCATGTAAGTCACGGAGCTTGCAGAGGGAAGGGGTCAGTGGTCACCTGAGTTATTCTGTGGGCATGTGCTTCCAGGTCTAGTGCCCTGATGAGACACTATCATCAAGGACCCAGTGCTTTCCATGGTGCTCTGCAGTCTTCCGTGGACTTATATGCTAAGTCCTTGGACTTATCCACCCAGTGTGGCCACTCTTTGCAGTGACAGCTGCTGAATATCAGCAATGCCTAATATTAACTACATTTATAAAGAAGCAAGTGGCCTTTTAGAGGGTTTCCATATAGCCTTTGCATTGGCAGTATTAAATGATATGGATCATGCTTTCCTTTTTTTTTATATCCAAGCACCATCTGAAGTCTGTAGTAGAATGAAAAGACCTGAGATTATTTCATGGGAGTTCTCTAGGCTTAGGGTAGACCTCAAGTCTGATCATTCAAAAGCCAAGTGGTTTTGGTGGTTCCATGCCCTCAACCAGACCCCTCTGCTGGCTGTGGCTTCCCATCAGGGGAGAGAGAAGAGGCGTGTTCGGTTTCCCAAGCTTGTGCCTCCTCCCACTCTCGGTACCCCCTCCCCCGACACAGCGCAGTCATCCTGACTCCCCCGTGTGGGAGGTCATTCACCACATGCTGGTGTGAGCCCTGACTCCTCACCCCACAACACTCCTCTGCAGCCTTCGGGGTGACTTGTGACTGGGGAGGCTTCACTGCTGCACACATGTACCCCTTTCCCAGGCTCTGTTACTTCTACCTCTTTGGCGGGTGGCCCATCATGGTTGACCCACAGTGGAGCTGTGATTTGTTCTCTTGGGGAAAGGCAGGGTGCACACGTCAAGGGAGAAACTAAGTTGTGATCCCTCTCGCCATTGCCAGGCCCCTCCCAACTTCCTGGCTGCTGACTTAGAGGCCCAGGAAGCTGCCAAGCCATCCCATCTGAAAAACCAGCTTGTGACCAAATTGAACAAATTTAATACAGAAGTTACCGAGAGAGAATGAATAGGGAACCCTGTGGACTGTATCATCTTCACAGAGTGACTTTTCCCATTACTCTCAGACTTCAACCCAATTAGAACCTGGCTAATTAGTTTTGTGCACTGCACACCAGTTGGGGGAAAAAGTCACTTTGGTATATGATTTTCTTTCTCTTTCTAAGCCACAGAACTTCCTCCAAGGAACAAGCTCAAACCTCCGGTTCTCAGAAAAAAAAAACAAGCTAAGTCACACATTTCTGTGAATTCTCTCAGCAAGTCAATGATTAGCAATAATAGCAGTAGCAGTTCTGCTAGTGATTGAGTGTAGATGGCAGACTTCAGAGAGGCTGTCACCTATAACAGTCTTCCCAAGATGGGGGAGCCCATTTCCTATCTAAGTAAACTATCTGGGCGAGGATAAGGAAGGAACAGTGCTGTCTCTTAGAAGGAGTACAACCAGAAGTCAGGAGGGCTGGGTTCTTGTTCTGGCTCTGGCAGCTCCATCATGGCTTGGGCAAGGCTCTTACTTTCCACTGGAAATTTCCAGAGCACTGTACAAAAGAGCTATTAGCTATAATGATGAAACACATTTGGTGGATAATTTTATCAAAATTTAACATTTTTATAAAAGGGACGAATCCTAGCAGATACAGTGCCCCCTTCCCTTAGCTGCAGTTTCACTTTCCATGGTTTCAGGTACTCAAAGTGAAATGTGATCAGAAAATACTATGTACAATAAGATATTTGAGGGAGAGAGAGCACATTCACATCATTTTTATCATAACGTATTTCATAATTACAATTATTGTTGTTAGTGTCTACTGTGCTTAATTTATAAATTAAACTTTATCATAAGAATGTATGCATAAGAAAAAGGAGTATACACAGGGTTTTGAATTATCCACAGCTTTCAGCATCCACTGGGATCTTAGAATGGATTGCCCCACAAATAAGGGGGCAATAGTGTGTATTAATACACCCCCAACCAGTGCCTCCCAAAATGGAAATAAGATCAAAAGCAAGTATCACATTTAGTTCCCAGGTACCAGGTGCTGTGTGGGGACACTGTCACAGGCTTTGAAATAGAGATAGCTTTAAAACTAAGGATATATCTACAGAATTGTCAACTTCTTAGATGACAGTTTTGTAGCCCTTTGACATATTTTCTACTTTCTCAGAGGAGAAATAAAAGCCTGAGAGCTAAAACAGCTTGCCCAAATGCCTCTGAGCATCCTGTCCTGTCTTTAAAGCAAGGTCTAAGTACTGATTCCCTTAGAACAATGAGAAAAACCCCATCACTGAATATGCTGTCAGCAGTTATTCCTTAACTTTGTAAATTATATCAGGGCATCTGTTTATGACAACTTCATACCCATGAACTTCAAGATGCAGAACAGCACCCTGACCCAGTTCTTTCTGTCTTTGACATCTGCACCATGCTGTCACCTCTTCCTGCTCTATAATATACAACATGAACTCAGTTTTGTTAAGCCCCAACTTTATTCTTCCCTATATCTCCATTCCTTTTCTCATCCCATCATCTGGGTGCATAATGTAAGAATGTGTACATGATCTGTATAAATAAGAATTTTGCAATAAGGGCACTTGTATGAGAATACATCACTATATTTGAAGAAAGTGAATGACTAGCTAGTTAGGCTTTATTCTAGTACCTGGTAAAGATCAGCACAGAGCAGAATTATGGGAGCATCTGTCTCTGGCACACTCTGGTTTCAGGTGAGCACATCAACCCTACATGGGGCACAACACTCACTCACCTTTAAACCTTTAGGGGCATATTTGATTCCATCCTAATCTCTTGGATTTTCATGAACATTATTTGCATAGGAGACTGGTGAGATTAAGCCTACTGAAATGGACTTCTCTCATGAGTTGTGCTTCATCATAAAGAAGCCTAGTGAAAACTTGGTGAAGGTGTTAGGAGAAATGCTATTCTTTTTCAGACAAAACTGAGTAATCACAATACATTTCATATATGTTAGGTTCCTTTAGATAAATCAGCAAGGAAAAAAATCGTGAGGTTTTTCACTTCTGGGAAGCCAAAACACGAATTACCTTCAGGGTTAAGTGACAGGGGCAGAGTAACAACAGTTCAATTTTCTACTCAGATTCTCAAATTTATTTTAACTTAAGGAGGAAAATTACAGTTTTTTTAAAAGATTTATTTATTAATGCATACAAGAGCTGGGGTACAGGCCAGAGTCCGGGAGGTGAGAGGATTCACCAGAGACAGTGGGGAGCAGAACAGGCAGACTGACTGAAACACACTGCTGAGGGGAGCAGCGGGCTAGGCAGCAGAGGTCTGCCTGTGTCATGTGGGTCCCCTCCCTGGCCGGTGGCCAGGGTTGAACTCGTGCTGCAGTGACTGCGGTTTGTCCCATAGTGCGTTGCTTAACCCACTGCGCCACCAAGGAGGCCCAAGGAAAATTACAGTTTTTTTTTAAATCAATAAGCTATTCAATGTGTATTCAGAGTTGGTGTTCTTATTATGTCTCAGTTGCATAGATATGTTTATGCCTAGAAATTGTTGCAGAGAGATTAAAAACTGCATCAATGTCCTTTCATATGCCCCTTGGGGCTGCTAAAATGCTGGATCCTGGCATGGACCTAAAAATGGTTGGGAGGCAGATAGACATTACAGGTGGATGAACAGATGGATGTATGGAGAAATGGACAAACATATGGAATGATACGTAGCTGAGTGACAGGATTATTTTATTCTTTTACTACCCTGCTAGCACAAAGAGTAGACATACAACAGACTTTTCCCAAGTGATGGCCTGAGATTCAGAGATCTTAATAATAAGTCAGTTGGTCTATTCCCTTTCAACACTTGGTCTCAGAGGGAACTCAAAAGTCATCTGACATACTGTAGATATGTTTTCATTCATCTGAACTTTAGGATTCTGCGGACTCCTTGCAGGCATCTTCAGGTATCAGGGCAACCATAACTGGGTATTTGGTGTAATCTGAAGTTCTCTACATTCTGGATTTTAAGTATTGCTTTTTCCTAGAGTCTGCATGTTTCTCCTCCCCCTTCTCTCCTATAAACTGGTAGTCTGCTGTTGTCATTATCATGATCACTGTTACCTTATTACCGAATTACCATTGCTCCAATGCTATTGGAAATGTGAGGATGTGGATTCCTGAATTAGATTCAGGAAGTCTAACGCACCCATTGCTTCACATTAAGTTAAGCCTTTCCTCCTGTGACAAACAGTGGGCAGCAATCTCATGTTGGTGCGCAAGTCTGAAAAGAGATCCCAGTACTAAGAAAATGCAGGGATTGTGCAGTGGCTAAGAAGGACCAGTGCTGAAGCTGCCTTGGACACAGGCAGTTTCTGGACACAGACCTTTCTGACCGATTCCAATAAAATTGGTGGGTGTGAGTTTAATGACTGAAATCATGACACCTGGATGGTAGAGGCGGGGCACCATTAGTGATCTGACTACAGTTGTAAACATAATTTCAGGAACATTATTATCACTCCTCTTATGCTTTAATGAAATCCCTCACATAATATTAGGCTGCATGGTGGGAGGCAGGAGTAATATGAGGAAACCCAACTTTCTTTATTTGCCTTGATATGTATGTTTTGAGAAACCCAACTTTCTTTATTTGCCTTGATATGTATGTTTTGACACCTGGATGGTAGAGGCGGGGCACCATTAGTGATCTGACTACAGTTGTAAACATAATTTCAGGAACATTATTATCACTCCTCTTATGCTTTAATGAAATCCCTCACATAATATTAGGCTGCATGGTGGGAGGCAGGAGTAATATGAGGAAACCCAACTTTCTTTATTTGCCTTGATATGTATGTTTTGAGAATGCCGGCATAGGAATATGCTTCATCATTGAATCAAATACAGAATCTTCACTTTGCTGCAACACTCAAAAGCAGCTGCAATAAAACCAATGTAGGGATAGTTATGGATATTTTTTTAAAATGCCAAAGACATTTTTTTAAAACAGTAGGGAGATTAAATACAAAAGCTTTGTATTATTTGTCTTTGCTATTCAATTCCTTCTCTGTTTCTCTGTAAAAAGGTTTCCTCAGGTCTTTTCCACCTAAAGTGACCAATACTGTAGTCTTAGGGACACAGTCTAAAGTCTTTAAACACCACCACCATTTGGAAACCACAGAGGTGTAGGTCTAGAAATTCCAGCTCACCAGATCTTCTCTCAAACATTGCCCTTTGAATCATTCGCTCTTCTTGTGTGACCAAAATAAGCACGGGATGTAATGATGATGTAACCATGACAGAAACAAGTTTCTAAGATAAAAGGATTCACACTGTACATATAAAATGATTCATTTGATCAGTTAGACAAAACTTATTTGGTATCTCCAGTGCTCCCTGCTGATAATCGATGTCTCAGATTGGACGTGGAGAAGGAGCACTTAGCTGTGCCCATCCTCATGTGATGTGATAGGATACTGTGATGTGCAGACATGCAGTGCCGTACTCTTTATAAATAATGCATTCTACAATGCGACTAGATAGCATATTATACTACAGCATGTAGTATACTACCCTATAGTGTATTATATTAGTTTTATATTATAATATAATACATATTTATTTGTTTATTTGTTTCTTGTCTGCCTCCCTCTTCCAATAGATAATAAAGGAAAATGGTTAGAAGTGATTGTAAACTTTGTAGTCACACCTGGATTTATGCCTGTGCGATTCACCAGGCAAGTGACCTTAGACAGTCTTCCTTAATATCTCTGTACCATAGCTTCCTCTTCATCAATTGGAAATAATAGCAGTACATATCTCACAGGGCTATAATGGAAATCCACTGAATTAAAACCAAGAACAAATCTGAGACACACAGTAGGGGAGGGGTAGTGACAAGGGATCAAAACCGGGGCAGGAGGAACACAAGGGACTGTGGTCATGGGAGAACTAGAGGGGCTACACTTAGGAAAGGAATGAACTACTGTCTAACAATTAACAATGATCTAAGAAAATAAAATAAATTTAACTTAAAAAAACACTAAAGAGAGGACTTTGGTCACTGGCAGGTATATGTTGGCTGTTAGTACAAGTATTTAATGGTGAGCACCATGTAGTCACTGAGACTCACAGAATCCCTCAGGTCCCCTTCCCAACCCTTTCAGAGTCTGAGTCTTTAGTAAGCCTGTTTCATCCCTTAGCTTCGGGATTGGTCCAGAGGTAGATGGAGCCCATCAAAAGGATCCAGACCAATTCCACCCACAGCGCAGCTTGATTTGCCCTACTTAACGTCCATTGGGCTTGCCCCAAGGTGAGTTAGAACTGGAACTACAGCTGTCGTGCTCTCCGGGGAGCCCCGGTGTGGAGTCTGCACGCTGAATGCCAAGACAAAGGGTGAAGAGAAGCCAAATTCAGTGACATCATGTGACTGTTGTGCCCAGCCAGGCCTGAACCAGCTCTTTTCATGCACCTGTAGGTTACATGGCTTAACAAGCTATCTTTCTGCTTAAGCCAATTGAGGTCAGACTTTTTTCACCCACCATTCCAAGAAGGCTAATTGGCACTCCATTATATGGTGAAGACTCAGCACATGGAGAACTCCAGGACCACACAAATAATTGCGGAACCCCAGCTTGACCCCTGTTCTGCCTGATGACTATAACATGCCGCTCCCCAAAGCTGTGGAAGGTTCCAGAGAAAGATCAAGCTACAATTGTGGGGACCTACAAAGAAAGGATGGGAGCGGGAGCCTGTGGCATTCTACTGACGACTAACCTTTATTAAATGGTTGGCAGCTGCCGCTCCCTGGGCTCAGAGACTTGTCTGCAGCCTCACACATGAGTTGTGCCTTAAATGAGTAAGCCAGGCTTGGGCCTGTGGAAATGGGGGCAGGCTGGGATGCTTATTAGAAGATTACAAAATAGTACCCATGGGACTTCAGACCTAGGGGAAGCTGCTGTGACTCATAACTACAACAGGGCTCTCTTCAGCAGAGGCATTAGTACCAGAATATAACAGCCTGCGTTGCTTATACCCAGGTATTCATTGGCATCCCTCCATTCATCTGAAATTTCATCCCAGTAAGATTCATGAATATCCACTTCCAGTCCAGGGCCCACTCATCTCAACCATGTTTTCCACCCAGTTGCATGTTGGGAGGATAGAGGCTAATGAGGAAGGAAGATAAGCAGCATCCTGGTAATTGAGGGATGGGCCAGTTGGAGCAGTGAGGAGTGAGAGGTCAAGAATATCTGTTGCAATATAGCCGCCAACTGCCCTGCCCCTATGAAAGCCCTGTGTTCTGGGAAGCTTGGTAGGGCATTCTATGTGAGCTCCAACTTCAAAAAAGGGAGAGGAACTTGAGTGTTAGCTTCATTATTTTAACTAACATGTATCAAGTACCTGCTGAGTGCCAAGCTCTATAGTAAGTGAAGGAGACAGACGAGGGACTACACCCTGGCTTCACAATGCTCACAGGGCAAGCTGAGGAGTGGATGTGGCACCACAAGAACCTTAAAGCAATGAGTGAAGACACTGAACACCTTGGAAAGTAAGTCAGGCTTTTAAGAGAGCCCAATATCTGAGGAAGAGTCAAAACTAGCCAGGAAAGATGACAGGGTAGGGGTGATGGGGAGGGGTAGAGTTCCGGTAACCAAAATCTTACAAAGACTCAAAAGAGAGGGAAAGAAAGAGGAACAATGCAAGGTTCCAGGGTTAAATATGACTTTAAGACAGGAGCAAAAAAACAGCGGAAGAAGGGGAAAGGCCCACAGTCCCTGGCCGGCCTGAGGCCAGGCAGTGGACTCAGCTTGTGCAGCGTGCTCTGTGGCACAGCTGGCTGGTACGTTCCTTGGAAGTCCATGTTCTGCTTCCTCACTGCCCTGCTGTCAAAGGTTGTAAACACTGTTAACCTAAAACCAAGGCTTCCTCTGGTCTGGAGATGTAGGTGGGTTTTACTCTGCCCTTATGACCCCAAAGATAATGTGACTTTTCCATTAGAATGCTGCATGTTGTACACCAGCCCAACATATCAGCCGTCTGTGTCTGTGGCTATCTTGTTTATGTTCACCTACCTGTGTTCAGTCTCAAGCAGCTGAGAACATTCTGTCCATGCAATCCAGATTTTTTTAGATCTCTTCATATAACGCAGTCCTTTCGTAGCCTAAAAATTAAGTTGGGCGAAGACAGTGAAGAAATTTTCTGAGGCCAGTGGTGAATGAGCAGGAGAGCCAGGCACTGATTTCAGAGGTTGTCTCTGGACTGGCCCATCTGCTTCCTATTCACCTTGCCAGCACCCACACCGTGCTTCCGACTCAGCAGCTCTTTGCTGGGCCTGGACCACATGCATTACAGTTAGGGATGCATGCCTGAGGAGTTCTGTCATTCTCCCTGGGTCCTGATCACCTGGGCTGGGTCTCGGAAACAGCCAGCACCAAGCTCGCAGGCAGGACACAGCCCACAGACAGCAGGTCATAAATAACTCGTGGGCTCCTTCCTGTCTCAGGCCCAGGTTTCTCTAAAAGGGGAGAAATGGGCACAAAGGGTAGGTTTTGCAAAAGCCGGCACATTTAGTTCTTTCAAGAGAGGCCATGGGGAACCCAGCACAGCTCAAAGGTGGACAGAGAAAATTCTGAACTCTCTGTCCAAGAAAACTCCTGGGAGCCCTCCCAGCTTCAAAACTTGCATCAGGAAGTGGCAGGAAAGGTGATCTAAACAAGAGGAAAACCAAGAAGGGAAGAATTGATTTCAAGGCAGCTTTCAGATATACACTGAGCTTTGCTGCCTTGTTTCTCTAGGTTATATCTTTTTTTTTATTAGTCTCTGAGATCCCAACTTTGCACAACAACTATATATTTTAACAAGTCAAAGGTTTACAAAGATCAGGGCAGGTAGATACTTAGGAAGCTCAGTTATCTGTCCTCTTCAATAGAGAACCTTGCCAAGACCATAAAAAAAAGTTATTTTAGAATTGATTAAAAGTACATGTAAGGACATCTAGAAAAGATAATTGTGTGTAAAATTACATCAATTACTTAATAGGCAGATGCAGGGTTTTTTTTTTTCAGCTTTATTAGGATATAATTGACAAATAATCATATTTAAGGTGGATAACATAATACATATGATGCTTAATGTGTACAATGTGACATATCACAATCAAGCTAGTTTACATATGCATAACCTCACAGAGTTAATGTTTGCATGAGTGAGTCTGTGTGTGATCTTAGCAAATGACAAGTGTACAACATAGTACTATTAACTGTAGTCACCATGCAAGACATTAAACCCTGGAATTTATCCTGCATAACTGAAACATTGTAGCATCTCCTCAGCATCTCCCTACTTCCACATCCCCTAATCAGGGGTAGCAGCTATTCTACTCTCTGCTTCTATGAGTTTTGTTTTGTTTTTTGTTTTTTTTTTAGATTCCAAAAACAAGTGGGACAATCAGTATTTGTCTGTCAGTTCTGGCATATTTTTTTCAGCATCATGTCCTCCAGGTTGATCTATGTTGTTTCAGTGGAAGATTGCCTTCTTTTTCGAGGTTGGATAATATTCCATTGCCTATGTGTTATTTTTTGATCCTTGTGGATGGGCATTTAAGTTTGTTTCTGTATCCATACTATTTTGAACAATGTATCCGTGTATGTGGGAATGCAAGCATTCCTTTGAGATGCTGATCTCATGCGCTTTGGGTATTTACTCAGACTTGGCATAGTCAAAATGAAACACGGTAGGGTGGTTTCTCAAATAATTAAGACTAGAAAAGATCCAGCAATCCCATTTACATTCTCAACAATGAATACAAAGGTCTCTTTTCTCCGCATCTTTGCCTACACTTGCTATTTTTTTTCTTTTTAATAATAGCCATTATAACACGTGTACGGTGATAGCTCATTATGGTTTTTATTTGCTTTACCCTGACGATTAGTAATGTTGTAGATCCATTCAATTAAAATGTCCACTAGGGGAACTGAATGATCCAGTGGGTCAGCAATGTAATCACTGGAGGTTGGGAGGGACAGTTAGGACTAGGGTGGCACAGGGCTCTGTCCCTTCTGACCATTGTAGTCCACAACTCAGAGGGACCAGAAGAAATGCAGCAGGATAGCGGTCAGCCACGTATGGTGCTCCTCCACGGTTTTGCACCATGGGAGATGTTCACAGGCACAGAATCTAATTCTGACAATATTCCATTTTGCAGATGAGGGATGTGCTTCAGAGAGGTTAAGCCATATAAAAAGCACATCAATTTCATTTGTCACTGGCGCAAAGCTGGGAAGCAAATTAAAACTCATCGGTGGCACATTCTAGATCCAAAGAGATTTTGACAAGCAGGGAACAGGCTCAGTCTAATGAGATGAAGCCTGCTGGGGATTGCTGCACGTTTCTGTGCTCGGGTTCAAAAAATAAGCACACAAATGGAGGATGGGGGAAATGTGAGAAGAAAAGGCCTAGGGCCGGCGCGATGAGTCACGGGTGTTAGGTGTCTGCTGGAGAGCTTGTGAAATTATGGTCTGAATAGGAGGAGGCAGACTGTGGCTGCAGGAGGCAGAGGGCCTCGCCTGCTCTGTGATAAGAGGCACCTGCCTGGGCACCTAGATTCAGTTCTGGGGCCTGCAACTTCAGAGTAAGCAGTCTGGTGGGCCCACATGGGAGTCAGCATCCAGGAGACTGGCACTTGAAATACAAGCAGATACAGAAATACTGAAGGTGCCATATTTAGAATGAAAAACAAAGGCAGAAAGAAGATGTGATGTTGACAGTCTTCTATTTCCTGGAGACCCTGGGGATGTAAGGACTCATCGCACATGACCTTGTGAGTATATGAAATCAGAACTCGTGTTTAGAAAGAGATGTGACTTCATTTTACACTAACAAACAGAAAGCTTTCCTGACCAACTTAAGAACTGCACGGAGATAGAGGACAGAAGGTAAAACTGCTAAGTAGCTAGCTCCCTGCCACTGGGGTGATCAAGTATATGTTGTTGAAGCCACATCTAGACTTCTGTGGGCACTGGCTACTTTGGTTTACATGGACCCCTTCTTCCATAAACTATATAAACAAAACTATATATGTTCAATATATACTATGTTGAAGAATAGATATAATTCATGTTGGGTTATAATAACTTCTTCTTAATTTTAAAATAAACTAAAATGTTTCCAGGCCCCAAACAGTATAATAGGCATTAAGGATTGTGTCTGCTGTGCCTGGCAAAGTCAAGTTGGCCCTGTATGCTGTCAACCCGCAGACCAGTCAGACAGTTTTAAAGCAGGTTCTGATACATACACTGGTTGGAAGGAAGCTGTTAAGGCCAAATCTCTATCCCTGCGTCCCCTTAAACATACACTCCAGTTTTTATAAGTAGTACCTAGAATCTAAGACTAGGATAAAGGGATTGATTGGGATGTCAATGAGAAATAGCAGATTTTTTGTGTAATAGCTTCCTATTTCTGCCTTGCCCAAAGTTCATAATTAACAAACAACACATATCACTGTTATAAAACTACCAAGTAATAATCAATCCCAGCAGAAGGTTTATCCACTTGACTTAATTTTTACTTGATGATGGTAATAGATGGGAGATTTAGCCCAATTCTGTTTCTTGCCTGACCCAGAATACTCATGATGGATGATGCCGTGAGGTTAGCACTGGACATGTTTGTGTTTTCAGTAAACAAATAAGCACCTGAGAAACCTCAACAGACCCCATTGTGCAGCCAAGAAGTAAGGTGTAAACCAGGACCACAAGTGCCCCTTTTTTCAGGCCACTCCCAAACAAGCTTTTAAGTACACACACATTCAGAAATCGTCTGTATTCGTATACACTTCCCAGTAATCACACCTGCATTGAAGTTTGGTCTGTGTTTTCTGGAACTCCAGGTTCTGTTTCCCAGGTCAAAAGGCTGCTAAATGCTTCTGGATCTCCTCATCCAAGGAATAGGCAGGAGAGGTAAGAGAAACTTTGCCGATCTAGCACCAGGGACAGCCTGCCCTCCAAGTTACCCTGCATAAAAGACATAGCCTGCAAAGGGCTGGTTTCAATATCAGGTTCCCTTTATAAGTCCTGGGTTTTGTTGCTGTTGTTTTTACTCAGTTCTGATGTCTGCACAACAAAAATCTTTGAAGGACTGAATGATTCTGAGACAAACTTCCTCATGGGTATAGGCTGTGAATAGGACCAGAAGGGATAACAAAGGAAGTGCAACTCATAAGCAGTTCCTAATTGAAGGGAAAGAAAAATCTAAAATGATGTCTATGTCCTGAGAAAGAAAGAGGAGGGGAAAAGAGAAAAGCATGGAAATCTGTTAAAGGAATAACAGAGTGAGGACAGAGGTCGCATCGCTTTGTATCTCTGTCTATTGTTTCAAACCAAAAGAAGTCCTTTCATTCAAATGTGTGAGAAACGCACAAAACTATTTATTGAACACCTCTCTGCAAGGCCATGTCAGGTGTCTTTATTGAAGAAAGGGGAGGAGAGCTGGAGTAAATTTTGGGAGACCTTCACAGGAATTCTCACTTAGAAAACACCTGGGATTTGCATATCTCTAGTACAAAACAAACATTTTATTAAATACTGTACTATGCTCTAAGGTAGAACTCACAACATAGAAACAAAATACACATAAACAAGCAACATAAACATAAACAAAACCCCAAACCCTCTTAATGCTTTCACTTGCTATCATGGTCCGTCACAAATCTATAGATAGCAACTTACAGATTTGGTCAGAATCCACATTCCATGTAGAGACCATCCCGTAAATAATCGAAAGAGCCTAGTACCTTCTGCATTTTCCCCCTACAGTCCCCCAAGCATGCATCCTCATCTAAATGATACCCCCGAGAGAAATCTACAAATCTCATTTGTCTATGTTTGGCTTTCTCATGATTCCTCCCATCACCTTGCAGCCCAGCTCCCCGAAATTGAATGTTCTTGCTCTCTAACTGCACAGGAAAATCAGAATTTATTGTACATATGTTTGTGTTCCACTTAATAAAAAACCCTATATTTTAAGATAAACTTTGTTAGTAATTCATGAGGTAAGTGACTATTTATGCTAATCAGGCAGAAATATATTCTCAAGCATAATGCATTACATAAATTTGAATGCAAAATGTTCAATTATGAAGTAAATACAGGTAATGCAAATAATAAATTACCTCTAATAAAAATTATAAAAGATGTGTCTTCAAAGAGAGAGCGGCTTTAACTTACAACTGTGAATTGCTTAAAGAGAAAAGAATTAATAAATGCTGAATTACTCTGATGATTATTTAGCACATAATTCACCTATTCATAACGACTCCTAGTAATCAGACTGTTGTTTCACATTCTCCAATATGAGGCAAGACTGTTTCCTCAGCAATTTTGCCCTGATTAGATTATCTCGTCTGATTCTATTAATTTTCTTCCATGAATCTGCTAACCGTGATTTCTGATTTACTTACCCTGCTAACTAAAGACTGTTAAAAGGATTTATCTAACACTCAACCCAAGAACAGTATATGCCTTATCATTCAGTGACTCTGAACAACTCTTTTCTCAAATCAATTTAGTTGGTTTCATAGGAAAATTTAGTGAACTCTGGTTTAGTTCTGCATCGTAAAATCGGCTCACAGATAAACGAGTTCAGACACTGCACTTGATGTATCTTGTTCTTTTCAGATTATATATGTCTGACTCCAGCATGATATACCTGAGTTGGTGTAACTCACAATCAGGAAAAATACATTCTTTTTACCTCTTAATCATTGTAATCTGGACTTGAACTTTTTTCCCTCTTTTTGCATGAAGTCATTTTGTATGTACTGACATGAAACTATAATTGTGTTTTTGATGTCAGGTTTCACAGCCTTCTACATGATTTGACCTGTGCCCTCCTCACCCCCCCAAAAAAAAAATCTTCTATAAATATTCTCTGCTTTCAGAAACTTTAATGCTTCTGGTTTGAATTGGTCAATAATGACAAATGCATGGTTTCTAAATTACTCTATATTGTTCTACGGAGATTACTAGAATATATATAGCAAGGGGATATTAAGCAGTAAGAAAACACAGTTCACATTGTATTTGGATTAGATTGGCTTGGAGAGAAGTGTGGAACAAACAATGTTAGCAAAGAAGTCTAAAGAAATGTGGCCTGCTGTAATTGTAGAGAATCAAAAACCTGAATAGTACTAATTAAAATGAGAGAGCTCAATTGTTATAAAAGAAACACTGCTAACAGAGAACTGTAAATGTTTAGACACCCCTGTGAATCACTAAATAATAAAGTAAAAAGTACAGAAATGAGAATTAAGTGATAAGCCTGAGAGCATTATTGCTACATTTCTAAAAAAGAATATTCAAGAGAATTTTTTTAAGAGAAAATGGGAGACTATAAAGACTGCAATAAGAGAAAGAAAAACACCATGGCTTAACAGCAGCGCACAAAAATACACACACACACACACACACACACAAAAGATGTGTAGTTAATAATACACTTAGCTTTCCAAACATGGGCATTTAATTTCTAGGAATGATATATAATTGCAACAATTGGGTGCATGACCATGAATCTATATAGCATGGTCTTTACTGTTAGCAAACTTTGTCCATAAATGTAGTTTATTTATAAATGTAGCAATTTCAGTATTCCTGGCTAAAAATATTTCCATGAGAGGCAGGGGTCATATCTTCAAGCTTTTAATAACAAAGTGATACAAAGGAATAAAATATCATGAATTAAAAAATGAATTAATTCTTCCTAAATATACTTAAATTCATATTTTACATTAAAAATGAACAAGACATTTGTGGCTAATGATAATAAAAAGCTTAGAAAACTATTACTGTGGACAATGCTAAATGACATAATATGTTTATGTAATTTAAACATGGCTTTTCCTCTGGATAGAGACCCTATATAATCCCTTAATTTCATTATTGGTTAAAATACGGTTTCAGAGGACGAAAGCAAAGGAATTCTGTTAAATTGCATAAATATTGACATAATTGTCACGCTTTCGTCCCTTAACTGGTAATAGACATACTTCATTCCACCCCAAAAAAATACTCCCATAAAACCAAAACTACCCTTCTAAACAGCTTCTCTGCAGTAATGATATAAAGAAAAAGTGCTGTTCTGGAAAATACCAGCAGTGCCGACCTTTTAGGGTTATGATGTGCCTGAAAGCCTTTTGGGGGAGGTCTCTCATTAGGAAGGCCAGGCTTGCTGAACCTGAAGAAATGCCAGTATCAAAGAAATAAACACAAATCTAATCTGCTGTTTGAAGCCAGTGAATGACACCTCAGGCCTCCTTATAAATAGTAAAGTATGCCAGGGGTGGGTGAGAGTGTCCTGAAGTGCAATGTTCAAGAAGCTGGCTTAATATATGACTAAGTGTCAGAAGTCAGGTTTTCTGAGAATTACTTTTCAGATAAACAACTTTATAGCACTGCACTTAATCTTACTTACTAGAGACATCTCATTTATCACTGAATTACAAGTAACTTTAATTCTATTGATATTGCCATAAAGCTTGTTGAAAATCCATCCTGGTACTTTTAAAGGGCCTGGGGCCCTGTTACATGAGATCCACTTGCAAAAATCTGCCAGAATCCTAATCTAAGGCTTAGTGTCCCCTGGCCTCTTTGTCGACAAATGGGGCAGTGGGGAGAAAATTACTCCCGCACCTGCCTACACTATGTCTTTCCCCCTTCCTACAAGGTTGGATTTTTCTCATTGAAGTCAAGCTAACTTTCTATGCCTTTTTCCCTCCTCCCACCTTGGGAAACCAGCTTCTTTTCACTTTATCACAAAAATTGGACACGGATCCATTTCAACTGACCTTTGCCGAAAGGTGGCGCTGTTGAGGTAAAAACCAACTCGGTCCAACAATAGTTTTCACTCTTCGATCCAGTTGCAGGCTTTTCAGAATTTTTTTTAAAAATGCACCCTCCTATCATCTCCCCCTCCCATAAAGTAAAACAAATAAGATTAACGCCAAATGCATTTCATTAAGTGGAGGAATCAACAGTCCAACATCCAAGTGGGCAGTCTTGTCTTCCAGATGCTGGGTCGGCTTCACTCTTGCTTTTCCCCAAATAAATCTCGGCTTCTCCGACTTGCCTATCGCTTTAAAATCTTAGAAACTGTTGTCGGTCCTTCCTTTTTCCTTTTCTTTTCCTTCCTTTTTCTTTTTTGCATAAGCTTTAAACAAACATATGGAAAATCGAATAGTTATTAGCATCTGCAACAGGGAGGGGGAGAAGCAACCCCACCCCCACCCACCCCACCCCCACTCTGAGTTTCCGGGCTTGTCCGAGAAACCGCAGATTAAAATTTAACCCTTGGAGGGTAGCTGGCGAAGACCTGGGTGTTGTTTTTGCCCCTTGTTCCTTGCCATGATCGAATAGAATAGGAAGTAACTAAGTAAAATGTAAAAGTAAGCAGTGCACGCAGGACCCTGATAAACAGGGGTCAGATTTCCTAAGAGGGTGTGTGAGTGTGTGTGCCTGTGTGTGTGTGTGAGAGAGAGAGAGAGAGAGAGAGAGAGAGAGAGAGAGAAAAGGACTTTCAAAAGCCAAACTTAGGCCAGAGTCGGAAGCTTTCCCGGAGTTAACTAGCTTAGAGGATTGCTCCCCTAAGGGCACACTAAGCCAACGGGCAGCTAGTCCCAGGCGCGGAATGGCCCCTGAACAACTAATTTCATCTCCTTTATAAGAGGGTGATAAAACGGGCTTTTTCCCCTGCGGACTCCAAACTGTCCCTCCTTCTCTACTCCCCACCTCCCGCTGGCATGCAGCTGGGAGGCATCTAGCATGCAGTAGGACCCCAGCACCTCCCTATGTGCGGACACCATTGAGGGGGACAAAGAGTTGGGTCAAGTTTGAGCACCAGCATAGCCAGGCCCCAGGCTCAGGAAAGGAAGATCCCCCTGGCAGACACCTGGGTACCAGAACTGGACCAGGAGGGAAAACTGCCAATGGAATTCACAGTCCAGGGCAAGGGGAGCAGGCAGGGGAAGGGAGTCAGGCCAGTCCTAGTAATGAGTGGCCAGCAAGCTGGGGTTCTGGAAGGCAGGCCTCTCTCACGCTGCGAAGTGAAGCGAACCTTCCTCTCGGTACTCCCAGGTTCCTGTAGACCTTCTGGAAAACTCCTTCCTCTCTTGCGACAAACTTTGCGCCAGGCTTTGCTCCCTCTGGGGAGGCTACGGCACCGGAAGGGTTAAGCCAGCCCGTCCCAGCTGACAGTCAGCTGATTGGGCCCTGATTGACAGCTCCGAAAAGTTTCCTTGTTTCTATACTATTATGCTAATCGTGGCAGCTCTCATCGCCTCCCATTGGTCCAGAGTACCAGTCAATTTCCCATTTGGACCTGACGTCACAAGTGCTTATAAAACTCAGCAATTGCTTTAAACTCTTCTTGCTGGATCAGAGGCTTTAAAATCTTTTTTCATCTTCGAGCTGTAGCTCAGGCTGCTCGTCGGCTCGGTCTCCCCATTTTGCTTTCTGCCTCGCCTTTCCCCAGGACTTTGCTATTTTGCTTTAAAAAAAAAGGCAAGAAAGAACTAAACTCCCCCCTCCCTTTTCTCCAGCCGGGCTGCACCTCTGTCTTGCACTTTGCACGGAGGAAAGAGCGCGCCAGGGACAGAGAAAGAGGAAAGAAAAAAAAAATAATAATAAAAAAGCCAGGCAGAAGAGGAGGCGAGAAGCATGAAGTGTTAACTCCCCTGTGCCAAGGCCCGCACCTCCCGGACAGCCGCCCTCCGCGGCTCCAGCCCGGAGCAACCGCCGCGCACGCCCCGCCTGCAGCCCGGGCCGGCTAGGCGAACCCTCCTTATGCAAAGCGCGCAGCAGCGGAGTGCCGAGCTGGGGACACCGCGCACCGGGCCGGGTTCCTCCGGCTTCGCCACCGCCGCCACCGCAACCCGGGGAGGACCTTCCCGAGCCTGAAGCCACCAGCTCCAAGCGCAAGGAGGCGAGCAGGCGAGGAGGGGCCGGGGCAAGCAAGCGAGCACATTGGCGTGAGCAGGGGGGAGGGAGGGCGGGCGCGGGGGGCGCGGGCAGGGCGGGGGGGTGTGAGCGCTCCGAGGTTTCGGCCAGCCACCACCGCACGAGCTAGAAGCGCCCCAGCCCGGCAAGCTGGCTCACCCGCTGGCCACCCAGCACAGCCCGCTGGCCCCTCTCCTGCAGCCCATCTGGCGGAGCGGCGGCGGCGGCGGCGGCGGCGGTGGCGGCAGGAGAATGGCATCAGAACTGGCAATGAGCAACTCCGACCTGCCCACCAGTCCCCTGGCCATGGAATATGTTAATGACTTCGATCTGATGAAGTTTGAAGTGAAAAAGGAACCGGTGGAGACCGACCGCATCATCAGCCAGTGCGGCCGTCTCATCGCCGGGGGCTCGCTGTCCTCCACCCCCATGAGCACACCGTGCAGCTCGGTGCCCCCTTCCCCCAGCTTCTCGGCGCCCAGCCCGGGCTCAGGCAGCGAGCAGAAGGCGCACCTGGAAGACTACTACTGGATGACCGGCTACCCGCAGCAGCTGAACCCCGAGGCGCTGGGCTTCAGCCCCGAGGACGCGGTCGAGGCACTCATCAGCAACAGCCACCAGCTCCAGGGCGGCTTCGATGGCTACGCGCGCGGGGCGCAGCAGCTGGCCTCCGCGGCAGGAGCTGGCGCCGGCGCCTCCCTGGGCGGCAGCGGCGAGGAGATGGGCCCCGCCGCCGCCGTGGTGTCCGCCGTGATCGCCGCGGCCGCCGCACAGAGCGGCGCGGGCCCGCACTACCACCACCACCACCACCACCACGCCACCGGCCACCACCACCACCCGACGGCCGGAGCGCCCGGCGCCGCGGGCAGTGCGTCTGCTTCGGCCAGTGGCGCGGGAGGCGCGGGAGGCGCTGGCCCAGCCAGCGCCGGGGGCGGCGGTGGAGGCGGCGGCGGTGGAGGCGGAGGGGGCGCGACGGGGGCGGGGGGCGCCCTGCACCCACACCACGCTGCGGGCGGCCTGCACTTCGACGACCGCTTCTCCGACGAGCAGCTGGTGACCATGTCGGTGCGCGAGCTGAACCGGCAGCTCCGAGGGGTCAGCAAGGAGGAGGTGATCCGGCTGAAGCAGAAGAGGCGGACCCTGAAAAACCGCGGCTATGCCCAGTCCTGCCGCTTCAAGAGGGTGCAGCAGAGACACGTCCTGGAGTCCGAGAAGAACCAGCTACTGCAGCAAGTCGACCACCTCAAGCAGGAGATCTCCAGGCTGGTGCGCGAGAGGGACGCGTACAAGGAGAAATACGAGAAGTTGGTGAGCAGCGGCTTCAGAGAAAACGGCTCGAGCAGCGACAACCCGTCCTCTCCTGAGTTTTTCATGTGAGTCTGACACTCGATCCCAGCTAGCCACCTTGATAAGTGCTCCGTGGGGGTCCGACGCGGGTGTGGGCTTGCTAGTTCCAGAGCCATGCTCGCCGCCACCTCGCCCCCTCCCCTACCAAGATTGCCCTCCTTCATTGCCCCCTACACACACACATACACACACACACTGCTCAGAGTTGGTGGTTGTGGTGGTGGCTATTTTTTTAAGTTGGGGAGGGAGTGGATGTCTGACTGGCTCCCAGATTGCCAATCTGCAATTCTTAACTTGCTAGCTTGTTTTTTGTTTTTATTTTTTTACCCCCCTTCAACCCCAACATGCACAATGTGTAAAGATCTCAGCAGAGTTCTTCGTGTGAAACATTGCTCATCTTGAAGCCTGCATCATTCACACATATATTTTTTTTTCCTTCTTCAGTTCTTGAGCTGGTGTTCATTTTCTGTGTGTGTGTTTTATTTTTTTAATGTACTTTTTGGAGCTTGCTGTGTTGCCCTTTTCCCAACCTTCACCCTCACTCCCTCTCCACCCATCTCCTCTGAGATAAAAGAAAAAAAAAAAAAAAAAAAACTAAGTTTTTTTCCTCCTCCTGAGTTCTTCATGTGAGATTGAGCTTGCAAAGGAAAAAAAAATGTGAAATGTTATATAGACTGCAGCGTGCTGAGTTTCATCGGGTTTTATTTTTTAGCACTGTCATGCTAAAATAGAGGAAAAAATCCTCATGAACCTGCCACAATCAAGCCTGCATCAAACCTTCTGGGTGTGACTTGTGAGTTTTGGCTTTATGATGCCAAATTTGAGAGTTTAGTCTGCCATTAAAAAAACTCATTCTCATCTCATGCATTATTATGCTTGCTACTTTGTCTTAGCAACAATGAACTATAACTGTTTCAAAGACTTTATGGAAAAGAGACATTATATTAATAAAAAAAAAGCCTGCATGCTGGACATGTATGGTATAATTATTTTTTGTTCTTTTTTTTTCCTTTTGGCTTGGAAATGGACGTTCGAAGACTTATGGCATGGCATTCATACTTTTGTTTTATTGCCTCATGACTTTTTGAGTTCAGAACAAAAAAGTACAGCCCTAGAGCCTTCTTCCCATGAAAGTTTGCATCTGCTTCAAAACTTCTTTGAGTTACTCAGAACTTCAGCCTCCCATTGTAAATGCACTGAAGGCATTCCTTGTAAAAGAAGCCAGGATGGGTTAAAAAATTAACATGGCAAAGATTAAAAAAAAAAAACTCTTTGTTTTTTAATAAGAATGACACCCCGCTTTGGGGGACTAAATTTGTGCTGTTGCCTAAAGCAGTCTAAAATTTATTTTTTAAAAGAAGAAATCAGCCCCATTATTTTGGTTTGTTTTATTTTTATTATTATTATTATTTTTTTTGGCTTTTGGTCATTGTCAAATGTGGAATGCTATGGGTTTCTAGTATATAATTTAATTCTAGTTTTTATAATCTGTTAGCCCAGTTAAAATGTATGCTACAGATAAAGGAATGTTATAGATAAATTTGGAAGAGTTAGGTCTGTTTAGCTGTAGATTTTTTAAAAGATTGATGCACTAAATTGTTTATTGTTGTGATGTTAAGGGGGGTAGAGTTTGCAAGGGGACTGTTTAAAAAAAAGTAGCTTATACAGCATGTGCTTGCAACTTAAATATAAGTTGGGTATGTGTAGTCTTTGCTATACCACTGACTGTATTGAAAACCAAAGTATTAAAAGGGGAAACACCCCTGTTTATATCTGTAGGGGTATTTTACATTCAAAATGTATGTTTTTTTTTTTTTTCAAAATTAAAGTATTTGGGACTGAATTGCACTAAGATATAACCTGCAAGCATATAATACAAAAAAATTGCAAAACTGTTTAGAACGCTAATAAAATTTATGCAGTTATAAAAATGGCATTACTGCACAGTTTTAAGATGATGCAGATTTTTTTACAGTTGTATTGTGGTGCAGAACTGGATTTTCTGTAACTTAAAAAAATCCACAGTTTTAAAGGCAATAATCAGTAAATGTTATTTTCAGGGACTGACATCCTGTCTTTAAAAAAAAAAAATGAAAAGTAAATCTTACCACAATAAATATAAAAAAATCTTGTCAGTTACTTTTTTTTTTTTTTTTACATATTTTGCTGTGCAAAATTGTTTTATACCTTGAGTTACTAACTAACCACGCGTGATGTTCCTATGTGCTTTTCTTTCATTTTCAATTCTGGTTATATCAAGAGAAAGAATAATCTACAATAATAAACTGCATTTTTTTTGATTCTGTACTCAAGTTTCTTAGTGTACAGTTTAACTGGACCCAACACTGTATTAGAAGTGTAAAATGCATCCTTTTCTCCACCGGAAGGATTAATGGAGGAATAGAGAGGTAATAATTCAGGGAGAAACATAGCCTGTTTAGTAAAGAAAGAAGCCAATCCCTTTTAATAATTAGCAGTATTTAATATAAATGTAAATTATAACCTCTCAACTGCCCCCCCCCAAAGAAAAAAGTTATCAGTTTTCAAATAAATTGAGCCATCATTGTTGCCCTCTGGTGCAAACAAACAAACAGAAATTCCAGCCAGAGAGCCAGGGTCTTGGCCCTGAGCTTCTGATCCAGCAGCAAGCCCATGGAGAGGAAAAAGAGGCAAGCCCCATAGGGCATGGTACAGGGATCCTGGCATGTAGGCATTTAATGGTAAAGATAAACAGTTTTTGCCTACAAATGATTATTTTTCCTTCTTCACCATAATTTTCCTTGCACACCATAATATTCTTGTGAGCAAGGCCTGATAAGATTTAATATCAACACTCTGGACAAATCAAAGTTGTGTTGTTTTGTTTTAACTTTGAAGGTCATTTGTGTTAAATAGGAAAAAGAAAAATCCAACCCTCACTTAACAAAACTCCTATCCTCTTTAAACTGTGCTATTAAATCCTATTTCACTTTGAATATTTAGCAGAGGGCTTCTCCACTTAGATGCGCTGGTACTGATTTCAGATCATCTTAGCTCCAGAATTGCAAGCAAAAAATAATGTCTTAGTGAAATAAAGGTTGTGCTTTGATTTATTGGCATTTACGCCCCAAACAGGTGGTACGTGGGGGCTAATCTAAAGATCACTGGGAAAACCTTGCTAACAGCATTGACCTATTTTAAAATGACACAACTGATGCACCTAATGTTACAAATTCATGCAGCTTGTACTTCTGAAGTCAACTTCCTCAGAAGGCTAATAGAATGTTAGACAGAGCCACCACTGTTTTGAAAATATAGCCAAACACGGTGACTTTTGTTTTATTTTGATTTTCGTTCTTTAAAAAAAAAAAGATAATATTGCAACTCTGAAGGAAGGCCTTATTTTGAAAAAAACAGGTTGTGCTTGGGCCTGATGAGTTGTGGCCAGTTTATCATCCTATCTCCTTCTCTGTTTTAAAGAATGTGAGGACAATGTATATACCCTCTACATTTTGACCTTTCTTTACGAGCCAGTTTGGATATGGGTCTAAATTCCTTAATTTTGTTTAACGAAAGTCTTAATAGTAAACCTACTTCCATATGCTGGAAGTTCAGTGTTCTCCTCCGTTCAGAGTTTTTTTTTTTTTTCTTTTTTCCCCCTCTGATTTCATTCCAACCTGATTTGCAACCTCCCCCTGAAGAAGCAGAAATGGAGATATCACTTATACAAAATGCATCAGATGAAAGGTTTTTAGGCAAACGCATTCTCAGAATAAGAGAGACATCCAGGATGGAATTAGTGCGATTATCTCATGAGGAATGCAACTTGGGAGAAAAATACAGTTGTGCAACAATTAAGTATTTTGATAGGACCATATAGGGCAGTTCAATGTAATAAGCAGGTTTGGGCCCCAGACATTAAGGAGCAGGGGCTTGGGTGGCTGACTTTAAGAGATGGGAACTTGAAGTGAAAGCCATTTTTAGAAATAACCACCACTTAAAAACTTTGAAATGTAGTGTGAGCAATGATCATGAATATATGCTATTTTTTTTACAAAGAAATCTTAAATCTTGCCTAAGTGTCCTTATTACAAATGTATCTGTAATAAGTCTCTAAACTAAAATAATAAGAAGACATCATATAAACAAATCTAGCTTTCCCTTTACCTTTGGGTCTTTGTCTAAATAGTGTTAAAATTCCTTTCATTCCAATTACAGAACTGAGCCCACTCGCAAGCTGGAGCCATCAGTGGGATGTGCCACATTTTGGAAGCCCCATCAACGTGTCCTTACCAGTGTATTCACAAATTGAAATTTATGTGTGAACTGTACATTAAAAATATATTATTATAACTATTATTTACAGTTATGGATTACAACCTGCCTCTGAAACTTCTGTTTAGTCTCCTTTTGAAAGAAAAATAATTGTATTAGTGAAGAAGGCTATTCCATATGTAACCTCCATACTGATTAGGTTGCCTCTTGTCGGAGGGGGTCAATACAGACCCACAGAAAGCTCACAGTAACTACTCACTTTACAGTGCACAGAACGGAACAGGACTGTTTTTATCAGTCTGTAATAGTGAACATGCAATCTTAGTTTTCAAAATCCATTGAAACTTAAAATATATATGTATATGTGTGTGTGCATATAAATGTATGCACATATATATATACACACACACGTACAGTTATATGAAGGGGAGCTCCCGGAAAGTAACCACTAGAATTTTTAAAGCCTGTGTAGACGTGCACACCCTGAGTAGTCCTTTTACACTTCATTATTTCTCTGGCAGATAATTTTACTAAGAAAAAAGAAATGGACTCCCCCTTCCCCAAGCAGATATTATGGGCAAAAGCTATTATCAGAGCCCTCTGCGAGGTCCTGGCTCTGTGATGTTAATTCATACTCATTTCTTGGACATTGTTGTAAATGAAAACAGTGTGTCATAAAATGCAAAGTTACACACCCTCCCTGTGCTCTTTCCACTCTCCTCAGTTCCCAGGATTCACAAAATCCCTTTAACTTCCCGGCTTCTTCGTGCATGTTTCATTTTTCAAAAACCGTGTGGCAATATTTTTCTTACAGTGTATCTGATATATTAATAAATTGACATCAAATAGGCAGAAATTCTACTTCCTGATCTCAGGGAGGAAATGGTGTGTAGGTATCATATTTATCTGCCTCAGTGTTATAACCACCTGGGTCCTCTGTGCACACGGGCCGCCCCAAGGGGAAATACTCTATTTATTACTGAATGCCTGATTCTTGCACTGATATTTTTCTCCCTTATACCTTTACCTCGGTACTTAGTGACATCAATTTAGATACTTCTGTTCTTAAGTAGGACCTCCCACTCCCAAACCACCAGCTTTAAAACTGTAAGCAATGAACAGAGGACAAGTGGTGGCTGCCCTCGCAAACCAGTGGGGCCCACTGTCTCGGCAGCCACACTCAGGGGCATCTCCTCATCTTAATCACTGAAGTTGCTTCTGACACATTCAAAGTATAAGACGCGGAGAAAGGCTCTTGTCATTGTGACTGTTTTTGTTTAGGCACTTTACTTCCGTGTTCACACACTCTTGGCTTTATAAAGTGTAACTCCCCCGGCATGCTCAGCCAATTGATATATTTAAAAGTCTTTCTGCACACAGGTAGCTCTGTTTTGCCTATTGGGTTAAAGAAAGCGATAGGTTGGGAGACTAAAATACGGTGACACCTTCAGCCTTCTGATTTCAGTGCCAGTAAAACACACAGCCCAGCTCATGTCAGCTTGCAGTGGGAGGGGATAGGAAGCCAGACTCACCAGCTTCAGGGAGCTGATTTACAAAGCTCCCCACTGTGATGTGCTTTCTTTTGATTTTAAAAAGTAATAATTTAGCCCCTTTCTTTGAAAAGTATCTTTTATTTTTTAAGAGAAACTTTCTCTACAGTAATAGGCTATAATGTTTTTACCACTTCAGTTTATTCCTCGTGTTGAATGTATCATGTACCTATCTCGTTTTGAGGAAAATAAGAAAAACCCCAAAGTTTATTCTCACTCTTGGCCCACCCTAAATCTAAACGATAACCCAAGTCCATGGCAGGGCGTTCAGTCACTTTGAGGGAGGAGACTCAGGGTTCAGCCATCTGAATCGGAATTTGTTTGTATTTGCTTTTGTATAAAAACAAATGCAAGCATCTGTTTGTGTCTTAAACCACCTCTGGTAACACTGCTTTTTCTCATTTTCGATACAAATCTTCAAAATCTTAACATCAAACAGCCCCAGAAAAGGGGACCTCTCTCCAAACATTGTTCCACCCGGTCTCCTAAACAAACCCAGCTCTGTGTAGCAGTTTTTTCTGGCGGGGGTAGGGGACAGGGTGAGAGCAGTTCAGTCTCCCAGGCAGTCTCATGATTATCGGGGCATAAAGGAGTACAGTCCCACCATAATGTGGGAACATCTCTACCCTTTAGAGAGGGACAAAACAAAAAACAAAGCAAATCAAATTGCTCTGCATGAAAGCATAGCAAAACCCCTGGCTCCCAGTTCCTGCACCATCTGTGGGAGGCGAGAAATGAGGGACCCTGGCAAGTACCTTAGACTAGCGACCATCCCAGTGGCTGGTGTAGAATTCACTTGCTCACTGGCTGAAGTCAGAGCCCTCACATAGGCCAGGTGTGAACGAGGTTCATGGGTTACAATATGCTCAAGTGTTTTTCCGTTTTGAAAACAATTTTAGAGCTCAAACCCCAATAGAAAGATCTGGGGAAATTGTTAATGTCTTAACTTTAGGGGCATTTGTGACTATGTCAGTCTGATTTTACGGTGATGACATTTTGGACCTGTCACACGTTATTTTACGTGATCACCACAACGGGTTTGTGTCATCATGACCATTTTTATTGTTTAAATTTGAAAGCCTTTGTATTTTTTTTTTATAAGTTTGTCCAATATAACAAGGCTGAGAGAAAAGGAGCACAGGAACAGCATATAGAAATCAGGTCTTGATGTGAATCCGCTTCCGAGTTTGGGCAGTTTTAAGAAACTCACAGAACACATTTTCCACCAAGAGGCTGTGATTGGAATGCAGGCTTCTCCCCCAAATCATGATCATCTCTTGAGCACCTCGTGCCTTATTCAGCAGATGCATCTTCTTTTCCTTTCTTTTTGTTAAGAAACATATCCCCTTATCATCTTTGGATTGCAAAATTAAATTCCTTCTTCTCCAGATTCTGGGATTTTTACTGATGACTATTAGAAAGGGGTGTTAATTCAAGAGAGGAGGGTAAGGGAGGGGTGTCTGCTGAGGTTTGGGAAGAGGAGAGGGGGGAAAGGAAATAGCTGTAAGTTCACTCCCACACCCCTCTGCCGCTGCCCAGCCTGGCCTGGGTGTGAGCTGCACACTGGGGATTTGGGCTGATTTCCCTGTTCTGAGGATTCTGATCACCAACCTGTGTGTTTCCAAGCTAAGATTGCAAAAAATGGTTTTTCTTTGTGGGTGGATCTTTCAGTTAGGAAGAAGGAGAGGCCATGAAACCTTATAGAACTAGGGAGGGAGGAGTGAAAACAACTTTCCAGAAGAGAGAATCCCCAACAAGGACAATTATAAAGGAACCCTGGGCTGAAAAATTCCATCAGCCCTATGGATTTCTATTTTGGCAGCCAAAGTTTGCTCTGGTTTTACGTGACCTCATCTGTTTCTGAAAGTGGGTTTTTGGCCTCCTTTTGGGGAGGGGGAGTGTTTCTCCAGAAGGAAAGCAGGCCCAAGAATCTTGGCATAATGAGAATGCTAAACTAGAGAAGCAGAGAACAGGAAGCGGATGCTAGGATTACTGACAGAAGCCAACCTTGGCCTCCTAGTCAGGGGCAACTCCAGGCTGTTTCCAGTGCCATTGCTTCCCACCAGAAATGATCTGTGTACAGAGTGACATACAAGCCACCGACAGCTTGCAAGATCCTGTGATTCCTAAAAGTAATGTGATGTCCATAGCTCCAGACATTCGGACTCTGTAAGACTGGGTCCCTCTCGCATCACTGTGTCTGCTCCATAATTTTCATCTCCTCTTCCTCTGTACAGGGTCACCCTGGGACATCAGAGAGACTCAGAGGTTATTGCCCTCTGTCTAGAAGACAGTCACTGAAGTTCAGGCTTTGGAACCGATAAGTCACTACTGCCCCAGTTTAAGTGTACACAAAAACAGGGATGGGGAGAAGGGATGAGGAGGTGCTGCCAGAATATTCTAAGGCTGGCTGGAGTGTCTGCTGCCAAGAGACACTCTTGCTAAGGGTTCCCCGCCTTGCCCAATTTCCATTTACACACCAGCGCACCCCTGTCTGTATCTTCATTTGCTCTTTGGGTCCCATCACTGCCCCTGTGGGCCTGGTGACTGGGATGAGCCTGCTAGGTGTGCTCCTACCCCAGCGGGCCCGGGCCCTGCTGTCACAGCTGCCAGAAGCTACCAGGAAGTCCCTGTAAGCCCTGTCTGCAGCACCAGGCCAAAACTGAGCCCTTCCTTCTGATTCCAGATAATCTGTCCTTTGGTTCTTTGAGAAGCCTCAGAAGCTGTCTGGCACCTCAGGGTGCTCACTGCTGCTATACCTAGCACACTAGGGACCCTTCATCCACCAGGTACCCCAGCCTGAGCAGGGGACTCGAATTTGTATTGGAATTTGGAAATTAACTATGGGCTTTGCTCTGCTCCCAGAAGTATACACAGATGATGGAGCAGGATTCAGCCCTAAAAAACTCAGCCCTTCACCTCGGTTCCCCAGCCCTCCTGAGAGCCATCAGGAACCTTTTGTCAATAAGATCTTGGGCTTCTGGACATTTGATTTTTACTCTATTAATTTTCTGGCCCATTTTCCAGATCTGTCTCTTTTTTTTTTTTTTTTTAATTTTCCCCTGCTCTGGTTAGAAATGAAATAAGGAGGAAAAAAAAAAAAAAAAAAAAAAAGGAANTTAATTTTCCCCTGCTCTGGTTAGAAATGAAATAAGGAGGAAAAAAAAAAAAAAAAAAGAAAAGGAAGGAATCCAGATGGTATGCTTTTAAATCTTTATAGAAAGCTCAGCTCAGTTGGGGTTTTCCGTGGTATGGTTTGATGCTCTTTATAAAGGAAAGCCAGTCAAACAAACTTAGGATGAAACTATCAGCTCTGCCATGAGGGAGGTGCTTGAATTCCCGGATGTAATGTAGTTCAAATCAAACTGAAGCCACTCGGGAATTGTCTAAGAGGGCTAACTTAAAAGCACTAATTTCTAAGGCTCTCCATGTAAGATGTTTTCTTACAGGGACCCTCAGTTTGGGAGCTACTGGCTTACGGCATACTCCTTCACCTCGTGTCATTGCAACTTCTTAAATCAATCTTCTTTCCCCCTTAGGAAAGGGGTCATTAAACTGAGGATAAATATGTTGACACTAAAACAATGATCTCAGCATCTGAGGTGCTTTTACACTGTCAGATTAACTTAAAATCATTTTTGATTCTAAAATTCTATCTTTTAAAAGGTGATATTTGAGTCTTTCCCCTTTCAGGCAATGGATGCGACATGTTATTTCTTTTGTAGCATGTTTGGTTATTGATCTGTCTATTTACCTACCTACATACCTACCTATCTGTATTTATCTATGGATCTCTTTAAAGTAATGCATTGTAAAGGTGGAAGCTGTTAAGAGATAAATCTGCATTTTCCATATTATGAAATAAAAAGGATTCTATGACAGTAACGGGGGAGGAAGTCTACTCTATACCTTGGTGGGCAGGGGCAGAACTTACCTGACACATCTTTCTTAGAATGTTTCCATAAAACTTTCTCCAGAGTTAGGGGTGGTCAGGGCATCTCCAAACACAATTGACCATCTGTGCTTCATGTTTTAGCATACTGTCAATGTTAATTCTCTGTACTATGTGGATAAAACCCGTTAAAATCTTCCTTGGAATATCACGGCATACATAGTCCAAATCTATTTTTAAAAAATACTATTTAATCATTAGCTAAACAGTTCCAACTGTAAGAAGCTCTGCTGGCAGATGAGTGCCTTGGATTACACCATCCATCATGGCCTAGCTCCAAAATCTTCTCTCCCACCCCCAAGTGAGGCTGTTTGCCCCTTCAATACCTCCCCCGTGAGTTGCCTGGGTGGAGTTAAGAACAGAGAAGCTGCAATGGCTTTTGGACTCTATTCAGGTGTACAAATAGAATCCCTACCCGCACCCCCCCACCCCAAAGTAAATGCTTTGATAATAGGATGGGTTCCCCAGGTGGCCAGAGAGTAGAGGTCATCTTGAAGAAAATGACACCAATGATCTAAAAAGGACATCTACTTTATGAGATATCAGGCAGGATGCCAAATATCACATTTAATGAGGGCTGATTCTTTTTCTCCAAAAATAACAGAGACTCTCAGTGCAATGGTCAGGAAGGCAAAGGGGCATTTTGCAAAGTCTACCTTCAATTATTGCTTTGTAATATTTTTCTAAAATTGAAAAATGCTTCACAAGTATATGATCTCATGTAAATATTCCTTGCAGAAGCTTAACATATGTTTGCAATGCCCCAGAGGAATTACAGAAATATTCTCTGTACAATCTCTTAAACTTTTAAACTCTATATACTTGTGTTTCTGAAAGAATTACTGTTTCTAATTTTTTTTTAAAAAGTAACCTAATATGGGACCTTATATGGGAAGGTTTTTTTGGTATTAGATTAGCCACTTAAAGTTCTAATGGAGAACAATTGATAATACTGATAACACTTCCAGGTTTTATAACCTCAGTATGTTTCTTGTTTCTTTTTTGTTTTCTTTTTGGCATAGAAATAATATATTTGGCAAAAGTTTAATGTGTACTAGTACACGAAAAAGAGTAATTTGTACAGTAAGGTTTTAAGTGCATTTCTAACATGAAATGTGAACGAAGGCACATAATGATTTGGGGGCAACTCTGACAGAGTCAAGAGTACATATCTGTTTAGCCCAATGTTTTAATGAATAGTTAGACCATTTAGATAAAGAACATGTGAAATAATGAAAGAGCTATGCTAAATGCAAATTCAGGTAAAGAAAGATCCCATGCTTGGTTACAGCAGCCTACACATCCCAGCTTATTTGCTCACACCACTTGTAAAGTAATCGAAATGAAAGCGTAGGGGATTAAAGAAAATAACTAAATATCTATGTTGGAAAAAAATTAGATTGACTTACTAAGTGTTTTTGTACACAGTTATTGTACACAGATTTGCTAGAACCATGTTGAATTTTGAAATTAGATTTTAAATATATTTTGACAGTCTGAACTTGTGTAGTGTGACTAACTATAGGGAGAAATGACAGGTCTGCTTTGTTATTAAACTGCTGTCTGGAAAATATTGGACTCCATACAGTAAATGATAATTATTTTGCCACTTACATTAGTACAGCTAATAGCAATAAGGGTTTTTTGAACCATAGAAAGCTAACTACTTTGAATTACTGTGCTTTATTATTCACTGTGAAGCAAAAAGACTTTTTTTTTAAAGCAACCACATTTTCATATCACCATTCTAAGCATCCCCTGCTACTAACTTAAACAGAGAGGAAATTAATAAATAAAGGAGTGGGATCTAAATGGTTCTGTTTGTTAAGAGAACATTTGCAAGTAAGGTCAGCGGTACCAACAGAACAGTCCAGAGCGACAACAGAGGAGGGAGACCAATGGAAGAGAATATGCCCATGGCAGGTGCAGGGAAGCTGGACCAGTTTGACTCTTTGTAGGACAGGCCGCTAGTATGGGCTGCTCTTTGTTTAGAGAGCTAGAACACTTGAACAAAATACTCTCCATTATTTCTTCACATCCAAGGCCCCTTCAAATCTCTAGTTCTCTTTATACTGAGGACAGCTTCACGGCTGATCCAGGTTGCCAGACCAGCGGGTGTCACTCTCTCCTCCTGCGTGGGGTCAGAGCAGCAGTGACCTTGTATTTCACACCATTCTCTTCCATGTGAACCCCTCCTCTGGCAGGGCAGAAGCCAGGGTGCCAAAGAAGGGAAACTAAAATCATTCTTTGAGCCGAATTCTGTCTTTTTCATAGATAGTCAGACTGCCTTTAACATACTGTCTTTGAAACCCTCTTCGTGGTTATTAATTACCCTTTGTTTATCTTAATATATTTACTAAATCAGGTACCCAAGGGAATCCTCTACATCAGTGATGTGAAAAATCCTGTTGCCTGAAGTCAAAGAGGTACATCTTGATTTCTGATTTGCATGTGCTTGTTTCAGTGAGTTTTCAGCAAGGGGGGAAGCAAGCAAGGAATGCTGATAATTCTTTAAATGTGAAAAGCTCCTGCTTTAGTAGTTTTAGTATTGGGATTCATGTGTAACATCAAGGTGATACTAGGTACGGAATAGATACAATGTAGGTGAGAACCAGTCTCCCTGGAGCATACCCAGTTTTTGTATTTATTTCCTTATGTGGGTATGGTGTACAGAGTAACCCAGTTTGAGTAGATCTCAGATCTTTAGTCATATGGACACTCACATACCTAGTCCTTCTATGTGAATGTCAGATAATTGGGGTGAATCGGGACCCCTAGCATTCATGACCCTTAGGAAGCTTTATCTGGGTCTAGTAAACATTGTAAATTTACCGTCTCTTATAATTTACTCCACACTCACATTTGGTGTGATTGCAAAGCACAGAATGTCCTCCCACTTTGGTGTCCAAATGTGACTTTAGAGTCACTCCCTCCCTCCAACTGTAGGTAGAAGAGGAGAGGAGAAGATGGGTGGGAGGCATAAACCTGATTTTCAGCTGCTAAAAAAAATGAAATTAAGCAACTTAAATGGGTTTTCAATTACAAGTATCCCAGTGTGAATTTAATTATGAATCCTCTTCGTTTAGAGAGCTAGAACAACACTCTTATACCAATAATTATTTAGTGTCATCATTTTATGTATTCTTGCTACCTCTTATTGGTTAATGGAAGGACTTTTTATTATTAAAAATTTTGCTTGCTGAGAAATTTGCATGAAATTCAGTTTTTGGTTTCTAGGGAAACTGAGGAGGGGGGCAAAAGTCATACTGTCAACTTGCTACTCTTTGCAAAGCAAAGACATTTTAAGGACTCAGTGAATTGAGTGTCGTAAAACAGGACCCCACTTCCCCCACTCTTCAGAAGTAGGGTTTCTTCTCTATGTTGCTGTTAGGAGTCTTTGAATAACTGCATTGTGAATATTTAACGTAATTTCTTTCATAGCTTTATACAAAATTAACCTTTGATTGTTCTCACACATAGATTTTATTTCAATATATACCTTTGAGATTAATTTGAATGTCTGTGTGTATGTGCATGCAGTACCTATTCTTTATTCCTTTCTTTTACTCCTCTCTTTATAATTGCAATTTGAAAACCATCTATTAAATATGACCATCAAGGCCAGCCAGCGGGTTTTGTTACATTGAAACCATCCATTTGGAGCAAAGAATTAATGAACTTTTAAGACAAGGTCCACATGGACTCTGACCCCCTCCCTGGTAATATTTCATATGAGGTCACGGGGAGGGGGCATCAAATTTCAGCTGTGAACATGATTGACAGGTGAGAGCAAGGGAGGGAAAGGCAATTGGCCAGGTGGGGAATCTGGAGAAGAGAAGGACAATTATTCAAAATTACTGTGTGTTACTAGATTTTATAAGTTGATATATGAAAAGTTCAATACTTGATACTTTTGGGAGAGTTAGTTCATTTTCTGAAAGTCACTTTGGTGGATTTCAGCAGGGGAAGCCAAAAATGGGGAACCTCTAGCTTTCTTCTCTCTGGCTAATTTCAACTATGTACGGTTTCGGCACTTACTTCTGGCAATTTTCTAGATTACAGTATGGAAATTAAATCTCAGGCCATTTGGGGAGCCTTTAATTACCTTCCATTTATTCAGAGAAACACAGTCTAGATTATATTATGGTTCTTGGGCATATTGCAAAGTATTTACCCTAAGTGGTACTGCGAAAAGATTAATTCTCCATTTCTGTAGCGTCCCTTTGATCCTGACTAACATTTCCCATTAGTGCATGTTACAGTTTAACATATGCAAATCTACCAAAATGCACGAAAGGTCTCCTAATACTGGAAATCAACAGAGACATTTGTGTGCTGCTATTTGATGTACATTTTCCATGTCTCTGGATAAGGTGTGATGTTGGCATTGTTGCCATGGAAACAAATGATGCTGTTACTTGACCCTAATACCAGGGGTGGCGCTGGGATTCACCTTAGAGGCTGTCTCTTAGCTTGAATTATCTAAAGGAGATAACACAACTACCCATGATTTGCACAGGAGTTGAAAGAAAGTAAGCCTTCAGTACAAGTTCTTTCATCTTGCCGAAGGTGGTGATGGACCTCCGCCTGCTCATATCTGTGCTCTGCCCATTTCAGATGTTCCTGCCATTGGCTAAGACCCACCTGGATGCAACCAAGCCTTACACAGCTGCCTCGGGGCAGGGCAGGTGGGGTGCATATGTAGGGGACAGACCCCTTTGTAGATTCCCTGTCACGGATGGGAGAAGCTGGTGGAACTTGTTTAAGTAGTATCTGGGTTCTAAATATGCATTAGTTTTTTTTTCTTTTTCTTTTCTAGTCTTATGATTAGCTGAGTGGACATGTTTTATCCTGACTATACCTAAGCTGATATGAATTCCAACACATATAAAGAAGGCTTTATTATTTTATGAACTGAGGTAAAAACCAAATTAATAAATAACCCCAGACAGCAAAAGTACTCAGAAATCTTGTTTCTATTTTGTATAATGTACCCGCTCATGTTACCCATCCTCATCCACAAATAAAATTCAAGCATGATTTCCTGATGCCCACTGTTCACGCGGGTACCTGGGACGGCTGTTTACTTCAAAGGTAAAGATGTCCTTCGCCCAGTTTCCCTTGAAGAGTCCATCAAAATATTTTAGCAGAAGTGGTGAGGCAGGCTTTCTCATGCAAAGGACATGTGAAATTCAGACTCTAATTTCTGGCGCTTCTGTTTGAGAAGCCCAAGTGAGAATAGTGGCTGGCTGTGCCTCTTTCTTTTCTGCAAGCCCCTCGGGGCTTCTAAACACTCAGTTTTTAGAGTAAACTCCCTATTCCCCAAAGATGACAAGGAGTAGAATCGTGCATGCAGATTCGGAGTTCGGACCAACCCATCACAAGTTCCAGGAGTATGTCTTAATGCAGATTACACCCATGGATTTGTCCGCACTGAGAAAATAAGAGGAACTAATTCTATGTAAAGTGTTTTATTATTGGACTTACCTGATTGTTTGTTTGTTTGTTATTGTTGTTTATTTAGATTATACTCCTGTCTAAACACCACTATCCCACCCCCTTCCCACACAAGACTGCTTACTGTTCTTCTGTCTGTGGGCACTGGCCCGCCTGATTCAATCGATTCATTACCACAGCACATGCATGGCAACTGGCCTCTGATGCCATATGAATTCATACTATTTCAGTCAATCCTAGGGAACTGTGAAGGGGTTGACTTAAAGACAGAAATGGTACACATTTAAAAAAAAAGGAAGAAGGGATTTTTACAACAGTACAGCCCTCGTTACTTAAAACCAAATGATGCTTCTGTAAAGAACTTTCCTTGTAAAAGCACATATTCAGTCACCTGTCAACATCTCAGATTTACTGCTGCTGTTCACAGATGCCAATGTTTAAACTCTCTTCACCTGCTGCGTACTGAGTCTTTCATTTCCTCAATCCAAAAATTACTGTAAAGTTGTTGTTGAGTGTCTGCATTTTTTTTGCTTTTCTTGGCAACTAATGAAATTATCAGCAATAAATGAGCTAAGCAGAAGGGTTGGTTTGGTTTGGTTCTCTCTCTCTCTCTTATTTTTTGGTCTTCTTTTTGCAATATTTGGAAAATCCTGGACAAGGGTAAGCCATTGGGGGAGTTCAGTGCACTTCTCTTTCTAGCATCTCCAGGAAATATAATAACACCATTAGCGCTTGTATCATTTCAGATGGGGATTAATACCACATGGGGGGAGGGGAGGAGCCCTTTAGGTGTTAGGTGGGAAATCAGACCAGCTGTGGGAATTACAGGTATTATCACTGGAGACAACAAAGCCACTGAGAGGTGATCTCAGGTAAGATGCTGGAGGCTGTTAACACCTATTACCAACCTGGGGGCATATCCTACAAGGGTGAAGTCAGAACAGAGGAGAGGGGAAGGGGAGAAAACTGGATGGGGTCTTTTCTCCTTTTCCCTTGCAAATATCATCTAATAATGTGTTATTCTAAGCATGCAGCTGGTGACAATTTCTTTTCAGTCATTTTAGTCCTTTAAAAAGAAAAAAAAATATCAGAGTTCATTTGCTAGCAGGTAGGCAAGTGGAGGTGAGAATTGAATTGATCTGAAATTGGCCCCGAGGTTATACCTCCTTTAAATTGGGATCTTTGATAAAGTTTCTTTTCTTGGCTCCTGCCAGCAGCAGAGTTGATTTGGGGTTTGTAATTATTAAAGGAATTCTAACCAGGGTTGACTCCCCCAAGGTACCCAAGTAAATCAAAGGAGACCTTTTGTTACAATAGTAGTTAATTAAAGGGCTTGAGTCTATACATCACCATTGTGTGTCTCTGGCATGTTTATATTTTAAAATGAGATTTGTTTCTGATTTTCCGGAAATGAGAGAAAACTGACATAGGGCTCTCTTATAGGCTGAAAAAATTAAGAGAATAGAATTTTCTGTCTGTTTTCCTATGTCTTCTCACTATCCCTCCCACCTCCCCTCCTTTAAGGAACAGTTAGAATCTTAAAAAAAATGTGAAGGTGTCAGTGATGGATTTACCAGCTCTGGAGTCAGGCATGCTGTTTTTGAAGGCCAGGCCAGTCTGCTGGAAGGGCTGTCGGTGCTGATCTCCGCTCTGCAGTACGGATAGCATGGGAGATCAGAAATTCCTTCACCCGTGTTGACCTGGTTGACCCAAGGGAAGAACTGCTTGCTCATTCTTCGCTTCAGTGGGTAGTACATACTTTCAGTTCTGTCCTGATGCTCAAAGTCTGTTTTGTTTAGTTACTGGTTTTCCCCACAGCTTTAATATTTTAATTTTTTCTTCACTTAAAACCCGGAAGCAGTTTCTCACCCTTGCCTAATGGAAGGAAGGCGCAGAGGGCATGAGCTAGCAGAAGCTGAACAGGCGGGTTTGGAGGCAGCAATCCTGTGCTCCTTGACAGGGAAGTAGGGGCAGGATTCTGTGGGCCTGGAGTATCCCCAGCTGAGGGTGCTCCATGGCCCCCCCTCTCCTGCAGCTCTTCAGAGAATCTGATCTGAGGCTTCTGGGCATGGGGATCTCTATCTGCACTCACTCCACCTGCTCAGGGCTGTACGGACCTACTGGAACCTGTGAATCCGAAGTTACATCGCTGCTCTTCCACAGTCCTGCTCAGCTGTAGGTGACACAAGTGTTGGTGAAAACGTCACGTGGTCTAAACATGACACCTGGCAGCTCCGGGAACCCAGTCATTTAGAACGCTTCCTTCCATTGCTCTGATCCTTGTTCACTTTGCTCTCTTAGCTGTGAACTGACAGTGACAGTGACGCTGAGGACTGAACTCTTGCCTCAGCTGAAGGTAAAAAGGGCAGTGGTCACAGAATAGCACCCAGCTCCTGCTTTCACCCTCCCTGCAGATCTGGGGGCAGATCATAGTCCGCTTCCAAACTGAGCCAGTAAGACTTGGGTTGGAGCTTGTGGGCCTTGACCCCAGAAGAAAGACACAGGGTACAATTTGGTTCCTGTCCTGAAAGAGAGATGTCCCATGTCAGGGCAGACCTGGGAGCTTTTGCAGCAGCCTGGGGAAAGTCGCCTGTTCAGGAGGTGAACCATAAAAGTAAGGGAGGGAGGGTCTAAAGATGTTGATTTTTCCTCCTGTGTTATTCCCGCTGGCCAATAATAGTAATGCAAAACTTTCTACCCCCATTGCTGGGAACTTTGGTTTCTTAAGGCACTGGTGGGATGCAGTGTGGGGAGGGGGTGCAGTCAGTTCCTGCAGGGTGTTTTCTATTTTGACTCTACAGTTTATGGTGCCATTCTGACTCCTCATGCTCTCGGCTTCTTTCCTACCAAAGTGAAAAAGGCATTTTCCCGTGTATGCCACAGTCAGGTTAAAGGATCAGATTTTCACCTTAAGACAGGTGACATCCGAGTGTGTGATTTCGTTGTAAATTTGTCAGGAGTTATTTGCAGAGCTATTGAGGACAACTTATTCTGAGAATGCATCTTTTTACTATTTCTTTAAAATTTAATTGGGATCAGGCCACTGCGTCATTTTGACTCCAGGGTTCCTTTTGCCTTCTTTTCTTTTCTTTTTTTGCTACTGCAAGCTGCAATAAAGTGACTTGTAATTTATAATCAAAGTTTGGTATCGTTAAACTAAACTGTAAAAACTGGCTTTGGGGTTTTGCTCATAAAATAAATATTTGAAAAAATATAGCAATGAGGCTTGTACAGTGGAGGCAGTGGCAGAACATATATATCTGAGTAGATGAATGTGTGTGTGTGTGTGTGTGTATGTATTTTTCCCAGAGACCCTTAAGCTAGCCTGAAAAAGCATCTTAGAAAACTGACTTTTTCTAAACACCCAAGAATGAGACGACACGGGTAAGAATGTGTGCACATTTTCTTTAATTAACTCCTAATTTGTTTTCTAAACTCCGTTCGTAATTCGCATTAACTTATTTTTTTCAGTTATATTATTTTTGCACTTAGGAGTCAGCACCTACGTGCTAGAATTCTGTCTGTAAGCTATAGTGCTCCTTAGCTAGGGAGACTTTTTTTCTCTTTCCCTCTAACAAGGAAGCTCATTTAGAAAGAAATGTTTATGTGAAGTGCTTGTCAGTTGGCATTTTTACTGGTTTGCTAACCCAAAGGTAAAATATAAAGCCATGTCTTTTCCTTGCTGGCTTGTTGTTCCTAGAAGGGTCCCTCCCTTGTTAGCTTGATAAATAATTTTACTAGGGGGACTCTGCTGTATTTTTATGTTTGCTGTCTATTTTCTGCTTGCTGCAAATAAATTTCTGTACTTAGAGGGCACTAAAACTCCAAACACATGGTATTTTCCCATTTTGCTGCCGGTCGCCTAAAATGTTTATTCCATCTCATGTTTTTAATTAATTTCTTAAAGGAAAAAATAATTTGTGATTACTATCAAACAAAATTAGTCATATATTTCTCAGGGCCATTGGGTTTGAACCTGGAAATAGAGCTTTTTGAAAGGCTTTGCTTGCCAAATCCTGTGTCCTGTTTGTCAAGTTGAAGACAAGAGTCATTTAGTGGGGGAGTCCTAAGTTTTCTCATTATACATTTCCTTCTCTCTCTAACTTTAAACACTAAGCTATTAATATGAAAATTGATTAAATAGAAACAAGACACTGCAAAATAGAATTTTTATATTTGAAAGCTGGTACATTGTGGTCACGTGGGAGGAAACTGATCGTGCGTATCAGTATAAATATAGGCATTGATCTAAGTATCAGCATCTACCTGCATCCTGGGCAGTTAGAATGGGGATTCGTTACTACTGAGGGGAGCTTGGTAGGCATCACCGGAGCAAAAGTGGGTGCTTCTCTGCTACAAACACCCTAAAGCATTCCAGTAACATAAAATCAAATAAAAATTAGTGTAGTCTATAAATAATAAACACAATGAACATAGCACACAGTAGGCATCCAGTAAAATGTTTAATGAAGGAATGGCATTTATGCACGTTGGTAAAATAAGTGAGCATTTTAAATGAATGCCAGATTATCACATTAAGTGAAATGAGATTTTTTTTCAAAGTAGATATTTTTAATTTGCCGTAAGTTATTTGCTCATCGGCAATTTTCTGAAATAGAGAAATATTTTTTACATGATACTAAGACAAACATTTAAAACCAGAAAAGGGGATCGGAGAAACTGAGTCTGAAGTTATCTGGAGCCCAGTTCTGAAAAAAACCAACAAATGAACAGGAAAAATGTAGAAAAATGCATGAGTTCTCACGTGACCTTTGGAACTCCAGAGGTCAAGGTTTCAAACATTTATTTTCCTGAACGTTGGACCATAACGCACAATCACAAAATTTTCACTATAGGCACACATATTGGTTACTAACACATGTATGTATCTTATTAAAAATGTGCAGATTTTATTTTCATATCCATGTCTCAGGGATTTCAGAAATTTAGCCAGATCTCAAGCTGATGCCCATTCCCCTGCCCCTGCTCCCACCCCTCATCATTCTAAGCAATGACTGACACTCAGACTTTTAAATACGTAACTGATAGTTGACATTCAGTGTTTCTTCTGGTCACTTTAGGTCTATACCAGTTTGTCAGGAATTAGAGAAAACTTCAGTGGAGTGGGAGACCATGATGTTCCACTTAGCCCTGCCCTTTGGAGGTCATCCAAAGCCTCATAGGCATCGATGACGACAGCTGTCATTGATTATCTCCTGGGAGCCAGGGCCTAGGGCATCTCTGATCCCTCCAGTAACTAGATGGGCAGATACTTTAATCCTCTTGATACAGATGAGGAAACAATTAAGCTAGAATTTGACCCAATTTTTTAGTCATACAGATATTTCTAGATAGACACTATGCCCACCTCTACTCTGGTCCATTTCGTTCGTCTCTCCTTCCCAGTGAAAGGGCCCAGTGATTCACCTTAGGACATGCAGTATCCCAGCTGTTCTCGCCCTGATCGCCCTGTTCTGAGTGGAGCTGAAGTACATTATAATCTGAATAGTATCTACAACACTGGAGTTAGTGCTTCTCCTGGTCTTGACCCCAAGAACTCTTCCAGCTCTAAGAATAAATGAATCTGTGGTTTGATTTTGGTAGGTAACAGAATAGTCTTTTCCTATTTGAAGGTAAAGATTGTCTTTTCAAGAGCACTTAAAAAATAACAGATGGTACGTTTCCCTAATACTCTGTAATGTGTAAAGTGTCAGGTGCACATTTGACACTCAGGAAATTGCTGGATAGTAAAGATAAATCAGCGTTAAATCACTCCATTGAAAGCCCCATTTAATAAAAAGTTGTCAGCAAAATCTGTAGTAACACGAAAAAGAATGCACAGTTTCTGCATTTTTAACATAGGGATAGTCCCGCAAAGGCTTGTGCAAAGTATAAAAACATTAATGAACGTAAAGCATCTGACAATGTAAACACCCTGCCATTTTTTTTACCTTGATTACTATTATATGGAATAAAAAATCTGACCTTGACACCTCGAAACATTTGGTTTGTTTTAAAATAATTCTGTTATGATACTGGAACACACATTCCTGTTTAAAAAAAAAAATAAGTGTTTTCCAAATTGGAAAGTTGGGAAAAACCTAAAACAGTAGTTTATAGCTATTTATTTGTTCTTCCTGAAGAAAAGATAACCATCCCTGAAAAACCTTTTAAAGGTATGCTTGGGGAGGTTTGTGGGCAAATTATTTAGGGAAATTATGGACCTGACAAAGCTAAACCTTTAATTTTTGCTATCACCCACCCCCAAAATTTTATATGCGAATCCATAGCGTGACCCTCTCTGAGGAAGGAACAACATAGATGGTTAACAGAGTCATACAACCTCTTGAAGCATGGAACCTGTGTTTTAATCAGTCATCTCATGAAACTAACATTACATGGAACAGTTTGAAAAATGGTTATCTCAACATTGAAATCTTGTCTTAGTTATTTTATTTAGTACAGTCCCCCACTATAAGAACCCCCCCATGAAACTCATGTTCTGAAGGATTCATTTGTAATTCTGAGTATTTGTTTTATTAATCAGAACTCTCTATTACAGCTATAAGGCTTCTAATCTGCAAGAAAAGTGATATAATTTCATTGATGTATATTTAGTCAAGAGCAAAGAAAACCTTATATGTGTTATCCCACAGGCCCTTACAATCATAGAATGGCTCTTAGTTACTGTTTTCATGGGCTCCTCCATAGAGTTTCAGGGCCAGTTTCTGCTGTGACTTAACAACAAAACAAAACAGAATCGCTGTCCAGTGCAATCTGGCCATTTATAATTGGATGAACCTTCCAAGGAAAGCAGAGAGGTCCATCAAGAATGTATTAATTTTCTAGAGTCTTGGACATAACAACTCTGCCTTCAGATATCTGGTCCTTCACTGTGGGAATAAAGACGTATATTAAGGGCATGAGACACAAACAGGTGTTTAGAGGGCATAGGAAATGGAGTTTAATTCTCTGTCCCTCTTCCTGCTCCCTTTTTGCCTGCCTACTTTATTTTCCCTGCAGAAGGCAGGTTGACCTCTCTGCTTTGGAATGATTCCCACCCTTACCTCCAGGTCAGTCCCTGAACATCTCTTTTCTTTAGTGCCCCAGCTGGGGGTAGTTAGAGACTCTAAAGGCTGGTGCTCAGTAGAGATAGCTGGCTGACCCACCTTGGTCAGATATCTGTATCTCATCCAACTAGGTGGCTAGAGTCCTTAACCAGGTGCCTGTCTAGTCATAATTTTTTGACAGTGCAGTTGGGCAGTACTCGGGATATGGACATCTCCCAAGATAGGGGAGGAACAATAGTATGTGAGCCTCATCTATACCCTTATAGGAAATAGGCAGAGTTAGGACTTGAGCACTTTTCTCAACCTAGAGACTGGGTTTTCAGCCTTGCATGCAATTACAAGATTTTTAGAGACATTGGTGCCTGACCCCAACCAATGAAATCAGAACCCTTAGGGACTGGCAGGGGCCCCATTTTTTAAAAAAGACAATTCCCAGCGATTCTAATGCATAATCAAGACCTGGATTCCTAGTGGAAGAGTTTAGGGATGCGGTTATCTATAGAAACCTAGAAAGTGAAGAGACCACTGGTGAATTTCACATATTTTATTATATCTTACAACTCAGCATTTTCAGGTCCAGTTCAAAATTAAAAGGCTTGGACAATTTTTTCCATTTCCTGCTTCATCTGGGCTTCCCAATCTTCTTCTAACATCACTTATTTTTTTATAAGGAGGCTAAGACAGATCAGGCACCGGAGGGACAGTGAATTGGAGATGGTGTCCAGAAACTTGGGTTTTATACCTGCCCTGCCTGCTAGGCAACCCTGTGAGCAGGGCAGCCTTCATTCCCCTTGTTCTCTCTCTTTCTTTCGGAAGTGAGTCCGTTAAGTTCCAGTCAGAAGCTTTCTCTGAACCTATGCCACCAACTCAGTGTACATTTCATCATTGACCTAGCACATTAACCAAGGGCGATAGTGAGGATTTTGAGCTAGCAGAATGGCTAAACTTAAATGGGTTGGCATAAAAAATATTTACATTGAAAAGAGGATAATGTATTTAGTTATTGAGTTATAAGGATAGATGTAGTCCAAGTGATTTGCACAAATTTTTGTAGCTACCAATGAGATACTTATGTTATTTGTCATCATTACCAACGAACACTTATTTACTGGGTGATCGAGGTTATAGTAGAAACAAGACGGAGGGAAGAAATGGCACTGGCTGGAATTAACCAAGATGTCTGATCACACGCTGTCAGACACATTGATCTTCCACTAAAGCACGACATTAAACCACCCGAAAATGGGCCTGTTCTGAAGGTACTCTTCACTCTGCCTTGTTAGACAATTACCTTCTAAATGTCTCATCTCCTCTAGGGCTCAAAACTCTGTGATCATAGAGTTGGTGTCTCTTTTTTTTTTTTTTTTTTCATCCAGGAGAGCTCCATGTTGGTTAGCAGCACAGAGCATCTCTGTCCCAGATCCTTTCTAGAAGGTGTCAGGACGTACCTAACTAAATAAATGACTCCGTGAACAAACAGACAGAGAATATGAGTCTAATAAGTCTGTTAGATGACATCTTTGAAGTCTGTTAAAATGAGAATTTGTTCTTTTAATATTATCCTGGTTTTTCAAAGACCCAAATCCTGACATTCCCTTGCCACATTTGTGGGCTGTTTCCTTTCCTGGACAGCTTGTTAAATGTGGACTGCACCAGATCTGTTTCTTAGTATTCTGCTTTAGAGATCCATTGGAAAATAGGCCTTTTATTTTAAAGGTTGATTTTGGGTGTTCAACTTATTGTGCTTTAAGATTTTATTCAGTGGACACTAATTGTGGACCACCTATATGCTAGAATGTGGATTTGGTGCTATAGAGGATTCAGAAACAAACAGAACTGGGTTCTTGCTCTCAAGATTTATTATTGATGCAGACAGTTAAAAATAATAAATGCTGGTCTTGTTTAATGAACGTTTTCCAGAAGACAGGATGTTTGCGAGGTGAAGGCGCAAAGGCAGGGCAGGTATTTATGAACATGGTGTGTGTAAGCAGAAGCATCCAGAGGAGCAAAGGGAAACTAGATTTGATTTTCAAACTTGCCATTGGGAAAAATCTTCCTTAGCCTGACACAAAATCCAGATGCTATACAGCAAAGGATTGATCACTTTTACCACATAAACATTTAAAACCTATGTGGAAAAAAAAGCCATATAAAAAAAAAAAAAAGAACAACACAGTGAAAAATTGCAACCCACAAAAGACCTAATTTCCTTAATATGAAGAGCTCTTCAGTATCTGTAATAAAGAACATAAACAACCTGATAGAAAAACGGGCAGAGAAGAATGGACAGCTTTTAGAAAAAGTAAATACAAATGATCAATAATCTTATTAACCATCTTCACTTAGAAGAGTAACAGTAACAGCAACAACAATATCTCTTTTAGGCTGTTAGGCAGTCTCATATGCTACTGTGGGCCTGTGAATTGGGCAACCTCTTAGCTTGTTTTTGTAATAATATCACCAATGAAACACACTTTTGTAGACATTTCAAATTGGGGATTTTAGTTCAATGCAACAGTATGTGGAACACAGCGGGACTAAGTGGAGCATTTATATGTGTGAGTTTCAGAGTTAGTATTGTGTAAAGTGGTCCAAGTTGATAAATAGGGGTCAGATGGAGAAGAAATTGAAAAGTGGGGCCAAAGAAAGCTGGAAAACCCTCAAAAAGAATGGGATGAGCCTGGGTGGCTGGTGCCAAGACACATTGCCGCTTTCCACTCCTACCCGGTATCCAGTTTTACAAAGGTGAAATTATCCAGCTGGAGACCACCTCCCCCACCTCGATCAATGTGAATTGGCTTTGCACACCCACCACATGAATGAAGACTGATTTGTGTTAATTGAATTAAGACCGTTATTGTTCTTTGAGCAGTGACAGCCGCTTCTCTGTGCTAGCCCTTTCTGTTCATCTGCATTGTCACAGCCTGAAGTGTTGGGGGGAAGAGAGGGAGGGGCCCTTTTCGAAGAACTACATAGGGATTTGGTCACGTGTCTGCCATTAACATCAATCACAGGCACAGGGCGAAAATGCCTGGCACCCTGGCACGTTGCTACACACACCTCTTTGAAAAAAAAGTCCCCTCTGGTGTTGCTACTAGGCTCCCCTCCACTGATACAGGATTTGAGGGCTTTGAAGTTGGTTGTGGAAATTTCACTGCTTTCTTTGACTCCAGCAAATTGCTCCAAAATGCTACAAATGTAAAAAAGACTAAGAGAGCTTTAGCAGCAGCTTAGAGGTGGAATCCCCTTAAGCCACTGACAGAAAAATGTGTTTCTTCTTTCAGTTTTTTAATTTGTCCATTGTATTCTAAAATACAGCAATGCAGTTATCATCTTAGGGAGACAAAAAGGAAGACTAAGCCGGGTACAGGGAGGTGAGGCAAGGAGTAGGTTTGCATGTTTGGTTCTTTGACTCGGTTGCATTTGGGGCCAGGTCCTGACTCAGCAACAAAGCTCCCTGCAGAAAAACTGTGTAAAACGGATTTTGTCCAATGTGGCTAAAAAGCATTTTCAATGTGGGGTGGACTGTTTCCAGCCCGAATCTGGATTTGACTGGGTGTTGAGGCTAGCGGTGGATGCCAAGCCTGGAGAAATTGCTGCAAAAACCCAGGAGAGGACAGACCAGGGAAATTCGAACCCACGGCTTCAGTCCAGGGTCATGGTTGCTCACGTGCTTAAAATGTTGCCTTAGGCATTCTCCATTTTAGGGAGAACCATAGTAATTGGGTGTGTTTTCTGAAAATTTCCCAAAGTTACTTTATTCCCATAGCAGGCTAGCACTGTAACGGGTTAGGAAGAAATATGGAGTGGCGGAATGACCGCTAGAAGCTCCCCAGGCTTCAGTTACCACCTCCATAAATTTAAGGATTTGGCACGAATCAGAGGTTTTCAAACTCATTTTATTTTGTTTTGTTTCGGCAGAGGAGCCATTTGTAAAATGAAGGTTTATGTGAAATCACTGTATAAAAGAAACGAGGAGCTGCCGGGGTGGAGCTGGCCTGCTGAATTCTCAACCCTCCTCCCTTCACCCCCCAGGACTGCAGGCTCTCCATGGTCCATTTTTAGAGAACACGTTTGGGAATTGTTCTCTCATACAGTGCCAGCTCAGACAGCTTTGATGGCGCAAAGGCCTATTTCCTCTCCGTGGAAATACTCAGCGCTTCCCCAGGACGAGTGGAGATTCGCCAGTGATGACCACTGAATGGACATCAGTGTCAGGCCTCCCCAGCTTTGTGACTTTGGGAAAGTCCCTTCCCTTCTCTAGATAGGCAGGACTAAACTAGCCTCAGGGAATTATCCTGTGAAACGAACAAGGCCAGGCAGCATCTCAGCGCAGGGCCAGCTGACGGCTTCCTTGTTACTCAGGTGGCAGCAAAAGGGCCAGTGATAATCGTGTCTCCTTTGGCTCAAAAATACTGAGCATCTTTTTTTTTCTCAGGATTCAAGGAAATCCCATCATCTAGCTGGCTAAAGGTGACAGCGCCCTTCTTTTTATCCTCCTTTTCCCTTTTCCCCTGCCTGTCATGTGTCACTTTGGTGCCAGTTTTTTTCCCTTTCTGCAAGACTACACTGTGCCTTCTGGTCCTGTGCTCACCTTTCACATAGCACGAACTCCAGGAAATGTTTGCAGCTGATTGTAGATTGGCAGTTGTGTGCCCCTCTTCTCAGTTCCTCATTGGTGACTTCACATGGGTAGCATGAACTCGGCCAAAGTGGGAATATTTATAGCACAGAATGTTAATGCTACAAAATCAGAGCCCCTTTCCTCCTGCCCCTGCCCACCAGAAAATTGGTTGTGTGGCATCTAGCAGCACAGCCCTGCCTGACATGCCCAGATGAAGAACCAAAACTGAAAAGAGCAGTCAGCTGCCTCTGCTGATCCTGACAGCACTGCTCTTCGGGGAACACAAAGCTGCAGAGGAGGAGGAGGTCGTGGGGGACTGGACGCACTGAGGAAGGATCATGGGAAATGAGCTCATGGGCACCCAGGAAGGAGCGACAAGTTGGTCCAGGTGAGGGGGAACAGAAGGGGAGAGGACACAGCCAGGTTAATAAGAATGCGGCGTTGGGATTTGCAGAGGTCAGGGAGGAGGACAGCTTGCTCAGGGCTGAGGAGGCTTAGGTGTCCCGAGGACACTTTTGGGAAGGCAGTGCCCGGGGTGGGGGAACATTAGATGAGAATGCTCAGGTGTTATTCACAGTTGAACTCCACTTCCGCTTGCATTGGTGACTCCTTTACCCTACAGTTTTGTCACTTGCAAAGCACTGACCTGCTACTTTTAGTGTCTTCTTAGCCTCTTGAGCTGGTGCAGAGTCTAACTAAATAACTTCCAAAAGTCAAAAATTTAGATAACTCAATAGAAGAGCCATCTACCACCACAACTGGCTAAGAGGAACTAGGTTCTTTGGGGCAGTGGTTTGGGTCTGAGAGAGAAGGAAGCAGTACACAATTCTTACTGCTTCTGCTCAGATTTAGGCCGCAGGTTATGGGACCAACCTCAGTTGTTTTTAATTTTGTTCATGGACTTTGACTAGTGCTTCCCTGAGAACTGGAGTCAGCTCCCTCTAGGTCAGTGGTTCTCCATCTCAGCTACCCTAGAGATTCACTTGGAAAGCTTTCAAAACCCCAGTGCTTCAATCCCAGTGCAGATCAATGAGGTCAGAATTTCAAAGTGGTACCCCAGCATCAATATCTTTTTTCAAAGTGCCCCCCAGGTGATTGTGGTATGCTACCAAGGCTGCCACCAGCTCTGGCTGGTGAAGGCCGTGAAGCTCTGGCTTCCGTGAACATCCAGCACCTGAAGGGTTTCTTAGGTCCCTAACAGCTCATTCCCAACCTAGAACCTCCCATTCAACTTCCTGGGAAGTTACATTTCAGAGTCCCCAGTGATGCTGGAGTGAGGCTACATTTCATAGGGTCACATTGTCTGAGGTAGAAGAAGAAGCAATTAGAGAACCATTGAATGGAGGAGTTGGGGGCTAGGGTCCCTTTCCTGTGTTCCCAGTGTATTGCCTCACCCACTGATTGAGAGCAGTGGGTCTCATTCAGGAGGGGACATTTCCCCCTGAGGGATTTTGGCAGTATCCAGAGACATTTGTCACAACTTGGGGTCTGGGTGTTTTGGACATCTAGCGGTCAGAGGCCAGGGATGTTAGAACCTCCGGTGCACACGACCGCCCTGCACAGTAGAGCACTATCTAGCTCAAGATGTCAGTAGTGTTGAGATTGAAAAACTTCCCTTAAATAGCCTCTGAGCTTCTTTGGCTTCATCTAAGAAGTGAGAGTCAGTTACATCCCTCCCAGATCCTACGAGAAGGCAGTAAGTGCACAATGAACAGTTACAATTCTTCACTTCCCTGCTGAGTCACAGTGATGTAAATTTGGCTGAGAGATTTGCCTATCTGATTGGGAAAAAGCTGTCTCATATTAATATGAATTTCTCGATTATCAGTGAGCCAATTATTTTCTCATGTATTTATCAGCCATTTCTTCCTCTGCTGTGATCTATCTTGATTTTAGAAGGGAATCTCAGCTTTGAAGTTTCTCCTTGTAATGGCTAACATCCGTTGAGAGCTCACTCTATGCCACATGTCGTACTAAGCATCATATTAACTCGTATATCCTCACAGTCACTGAGATGGGCTTTACCTTTAACCCAGTTTATTGGTGAGAATTTGAGGAACAGAGAAGTCAGGAAACTCACCCAAGATCACACAGCGGTAAGTGTACTTAACCATGACACAGTGCAGCTTTCCAATAATAAAACTGCCAATTTTTTTCTGGAAGTTTGGGAGATATGACTCATTTAGAAGAGTATTGGGAAATAATCACAACAGTCATTTCTTTTCTCTAAAATGGGCACTATTATAGGACCAACCTTCTGAAAAGCAGTCGTGAGGAGTAAAGGAGACAGTTTGTGTGAAGTCCCGAGAAGCACTCACTAACCCCGTCTGTTATCATGGTCTCTGTATCTTCACACAGTGTTTGACGCCGAAGGCTTCTTTGGAGTCTGAGATGCTCTCTTACTACTTTCTACTTTGTGGGTCGGTAATACAGGCAGGAAGGCAGGGGATTCTTAGTTGTAAGGACTCAGGTATGGCGGCAAGAATAGGGCAAGCTTGTAGCATCACAGACACAAGATTACTAAGCTAGAAGTTGTTTCCAAAGAGCCCACACATGAATGGTCAGAAGAAAATGGTTTTAATTTTCCCTTGTGTGGTTCCAGCCTTTGAACAGATCTGTTTCATTGAGAATTTGGTATTGAGACATGTTGAGAAGATAAAATACCCTAGGATCCATATCTCACAGGTTGGCAGGTGTGAAGGCAGTAAATAAGTTGGGGTGGCTCCCCTCAATCCTCCTCACTTTCCAGATGGAGCAGGAATTTGAACCCAAGTCTGTTTGATTCCTGCACCTCATCTCTTAACCAGCCTGTGGCTCAGAGTGGGAGCCACAGAAGGATCCAAGCAGGGGCCGGGCAACAGGGAGTCAGCCACTGACACCCTATCCTGCCAGACTTTTTTTTTCTTTGCAGAGTCTCCTGCTGCTACCTGAATGGCAGTCTCAGAGGCAAAATGTCCTTTCTCTAATCTGCACATAAAATGGATTTTCCCAACTGGATTTTATTGAGAAACCAACTCCCTCTTCCCCCACCCCCAGCATTCGAAAACATATTGTCTTCCTTACTGTAGTTCATTTTGCTTTCCGAGGTGATTAATGAATTAAAGATGCAGTGTATTTATTCTTTTGCCTGATTACCATTCTGTAATAAATCTAAGCTCTGGAGTCTGTCGATACAGGAAGGCCAACCTGCCTCTTTGGAAAATAAAGGCTTGTACATTAAGCTCGACTTCCAGCTCTCCAACACAGGAGACAATTCTCCTTTAGAGCCTTATGCAAATAACTAGGAGCTCAGACAGACACTGGCTAGCAGTAGAAGATTCCATTTCTGTGAAGGGGAGGGCACTTTGCACATGCCTCCCCAGCCGTGGCACGCGGGCTGGTGGATGAGATTTATTACTGGGAATGGTGATGGCTGAGGTGGAATGACACCCAGGAAGACTCTGTTCCCGCTCTAAATGCTACACTGATCTCTGACTCATTTGACAAAGCACCTTTCGGTGAGGTTGCTGGGTTGATATCTGGCCCTTTCCAGGGACAATTCCTAGAAGGTGGGAATATTGGTTTATACAGGTGCAGGTACTCCCAGCCTTGTCACTTACTAGCTCTGTGACCTCAGGCACATGTGGTTTCCTCATCAATCCAGTGGGGGCCCACCCTGCCTTCCCAGCTGCTGGGAGATTGGTTGGTTGCCCCCTAACCCGGGTGCAGGGAGAGGACAATGCTTCACTGCAGAAGATCGTGCTTCATTTTACCCTCCTCAAATTTAACCTGCACTAGGACAGAAAGGACACACAAAGAAACAAAACTAGGTTGAAAGTATCATGTCTGCCCTTCCTTCCTTCCTCCCTTCCTTCCTTCCTTCCTCCCTTCCTTCCTCCCTTCCTCCCTCCCTCCCTCCCTCCCTCCCTCCCTCC
>JAGFMF010012167.1:1204857-1221182 GCA_019455555.1 Galemys pyrenaicus | reverse complement strand
TCCTACCTTCCCTTCCTCCCCTCTCTCCCCTTCCTCCCCTCTCTCCCCTTCCTCCCTTTCCTTTCATTCCTTCCTGCCTTCCTATTTTTCTAAAAAAATAAATGTCACTAGCCCCATGGTTTATATGAGTCACTGATTAGACATACTATACATTTAAAATAAATACATTATAAATAAATCACATGTGTATTTATTTTCACATATAAAATGCATGCTAAGGTAGCAATCAAAAACAGATAAAATGAACCCTCCCACTAGCTAATATTTAATTTTAATGGCATCTAGCTTTTCTTTATATGTACCTTATCCAACCCCTTATCCAAGCCCAAGGAGTACCTTCAAAGACTCTAATCTCTTAAAAAGCTGTTCAAGATTCTCAGTCCATTTTTTTTTTCCTGGACAGAGTTCCCTACATTCATCCAAATCCCAAAGGATCCCATAGCTAAGGAGAGTTTGCGAAACAAATCACAGGCTTCCAAGGACTTTTATCTCCTGTGAGGCTGGACTGGTGGAGAGGGGTCAGGAAAGGGGGCTTCTAGGTACCCTTTACCTCTAACCAGGGCTAATGATGTGCTCGTTCTGGGGGTCCCTAACTAGGGACCTGGTCTTCCTTCTGGACAGGAACAGTAATGGGATCCACACTCAGAGGGTTAGGTGGTCAGGATATGAGGTCAGGTGTCAGCAGGAACCTGGCCAGAAGTTACCTTCTGCAATAGTTGGGTTGGCAAGAGGACTCCATGGGTCTCCTGAGAAGCATCAGTAATGCCCTTTACACTGGGCGTTAGCTTGCTGTGCTGGGCAATAGAGAGATGAGTTCCGAACCAAACTCCTGCTCTGCACTCTTTACTTACCAGTCCAGTTCCTTCAGAATTCTGCTGGCAAGTTGAAAGTCTCACTCCAGCACAGAGGTTATTAAGTTCTCAGATATATTATTTTTAAATGAGCCAGAGACCAGTTCATTGCTTCTTCCTCACCTGCCTCAGGGCACCACGTGACACCATTGACCTTATTCAGCATGAACATATTCCTCACTTCTCCTCCCCCAAATTCCTCTCTCCTCCTCCCCTGCAGCCAAAAGAGAGAACTTTCCTTGTCACAGATGCAAGGAAAACGTAAGTGTTCAGTGAGGCAGCCATGCTTCCCAGGACCAAGAGATACTCCTCTACCTCCTCTCCCACAGCATGAAACATTGCACAGGGAGAAGGCAACGGCTACCCAGCGGGAAGTCCCAGGAGGCCTGAGGTGGCCATGGTCACTGTGGGGTGGGGATGGGGCATAGGGAATCTGTTGAAAGCAAAGTATGCTCAGCTTGGAAGGCATCCTGCCTGCAAGGGCCTCCCTTTCTGCCTTGGAAATATTCAGAATTGTGAGCTAAAATAGAAGAAAATTCAAACCCAAGCTAATAATTTTGGGTTGGCTACCCCAGCATCCCAAAATGGCCACAGGTGATTCTGCACCAAGGAGTCTGGATGATACTTTTTCAAAGTGTAAAACTTACAGGGAGCAAAAGACTTGCTCCTCCTCTTCCAGAATTGCCATACCTACCCTCTGCACCACACACACACCCCATTAGACTCATATAGGATGGCGCCTGTGTGTATTTTGCTGGTTATTTATTCATTAAAACATCTAGAACATTGCTGTCTAATAGAAATCTATTGAGTCACATTTTAAATTTTCTAGTAGCCCTGTTTAAAAGAAATGTCAAAAGAAACAGGGCAAATGTTTCTTAATGTTATTTTAAACCCAGCACATCACAGGGCCAATGTAAAGATGTATGCATGAATTATTCCACAATCAGTTATTAGTGCCAAGTCTCCAAGCTTGAATGTGGATTTCAATTTAGATGCTCAACAGTTAATAGGAAAGATGATGAAGTTGTGCTTATAATTTTTTTCCCACTGCCTCAGCTTTTAAATTTAAAAGTAAAGTTGCTAGAATTGAATAAAAGTTAAAGACTTCAGGTCCTACACACACTGGCACTTAGAAATGCTCAGTAGCCACAGGCAGGCAGCAGCTTCCTCACTGGAAGTTATCTGAGTTATCTGGTTGAAAACCACCACCTCCTGGTTTGAGAGTTAGCATTGTCCAGAGTCTGGAAGGTCCAGTGCCTGTGAACATAGCCATGCTCCTTTATGTTTGTCCACAGAGGGTAAGTTCCACATATAAGTGACTAGCACAGCCCTGCACATAATACATACAAATATTCGTAAGGATGGATGGATGGACAGAAGAAAAGATATGGAGGACGTCCTGTCAGGCAGACAAGTGAATTTAAAGCAAGAACCTAAAGGGTTTTGTTCTGTTTGTTTTCTTTTGGGTCTGAAGGCAGGTAGGGCCCTCAGTTTCCTGGTGCAGAGGTAGGGGACTGGATTTGCAAGGGCAAGTGAGGAGTGTCTTAGAGCCACTCTCCAGGTATGCTGATGTACCCTCTTCATCTTCTACTTGTTCTTTTAAGGACTAAGTGCTGGGTCAGAGCCCAGAGACCAGCTTCTTGGTGAGGGATGGGCTGTCTCCAAAGCAGGGAGGCTTAAGAGTGCAAGTTGGAGAGAGTTTAAAAGTGTCTGGGTCCTCAGAGGCTGGGGAATTGCAGTCTTAGGTCTGTCTGGCTTCAGAATGAGGCTGAAGAACATTCAGCAGTGTCCCCTGGCATCCGGTTAGATCAGGCAGAAGAATGTCATATGCTTATGTTGGATTGTTGAACTTCAAAATTTTAAAATGCATTTTTTCCTCAAGAGCCAAGAACTGCGATTTATCTAAGTCCTGGAACAGGGTAAGAAAGTCCACTCTGTCAGTCATTCACCTCCTTCCATTTATTTTAGTCACTCACCTGACAGATCACCTAATAAATGATAGTGCCTGGTAGTGGGATACTAAGAATCTAGAGGGGACCCACTTTGAACGTGCCCATTCAGCTGTTTACATCGAGTGCTTAAAGATGATAAGGCTGATGTCAAGAAGATGCAGGAATGAGGATGGAAAGGGAGCCATTTCCCATGTTCTAGGTCATTCATGTGGGAAGGCTGAAGACAGGCAGGAACTGAAAACTGGCCAGCCAGAGGTCGTGTGCTTGGGGGCAGATGACTCAAGTCGAGGCTGGAGACAAGCCGTGTCCATCTTTGGCACCTTTGTCCTAGGTGGTGCGGAGCACAACACAGTGGCTCAATGGATATTTTCAGGATTAATGGAGACAAATAGTTATCCTCAGGGCACCTGGCTCGCGGGTCAACTCTCGTCAAGCATCCCACACACCTCTTCCTCTATTCTCAGCCGCTGAGGTCCTTTCTAAATTGTGTGGGTAATTGAACATTATTTGGCTTTGGAGAGCATTTTCTCTTCCTTTCCCCACAGCATCAGCTGCAGTCACACATGTTTGGAGAAAAACAAACATCATAGTTCAGGTGATTTTTTTTTTTTATTCTAAGCTCTGCAGCCTACATTTCTCTTTTTACAAAGTTTCAACATGACATTGGTTCAGTTTCACTGGGAATGGCCAGATGAGGGTGGCATGGGTCTCCTTTCCTCTCAAGTCCACTCGATTTCTCTGTTTTAGCCAACTGCATCTCCAACACAACATGTGACTCCTGGAACTTCTTTACACAAGAGTGTCTGTGACGTAGGCATAAGGGAGAAACACAACCAAACCGACCACACCAAACTGAAGCGCTGCGATGGGAGGGGGCCTGTGGAGGACCGGTGTCCTGCTGTACCACATCTGCCATCAGATGTCAAACCCTAAACTGACGTGATAGAGAGGAAAGGGGAAACGGAGTGAAATAGAGCCCCATCAGCATTTTTCATTTCCTTTGGCTCCTCCAAGTTAAAAATGGAATCATGTTTAACATCTTAATTAGAGACAGTAACATACAACAGTTTTTTTTTTTTAATGAACATCTAGTAATTTACTTGCAAAGTAAATTATAGTCAATCTATCTGCAGTGACAAGTCAATAAAACAGAAGCCTCCAGCTTCTCAATCACCCGATGCTTGTTTCATGGTTTTACTCCTGTGGAAAACAGGCAACAGGTAATAAGTGTGTGCAGCTTGGTGGTGGGGGTGGGGGTGGGCTGTGACTTTTGTCATCTGCCCTTTGCAGCCTTGCTCCTTATGGGGACCCAGCTGCCGGGAGTTTAGAATTTGCAGGGTGGAGGAGAAAGAGTGACTGCTTTGGGTTCTTCTGGAGAAGCAGGATGTTTCAAGTGGTAAACGAACTCCCACCTGCTTGCACTAGTGTTTCATTCTAATGAGAATGTCGAGTGTGTGTACACAGCCCTAGTAACTGGAATCGGGGGCCTCCTTGGGCTTTCCTCTTGATGCAGACTTGGTTAATACCTAAGCCCACTCAAACCACGGCCAGTGTCCTCAGGTACAGACTTGGTTAATACCTAAGCCCACTCAAACCACAGCCAGTGTCCTCAGGCACGGCACTTTGTGTTTAACAAGTGTACTGTGGTTTCAGAAACAGCCATTAGATCAAAGTAAACAGCCCCCCAAAGACACACCCAGCTAGCAGGCGAGATGACAAAGACATGCCCTAGGTAGGGGTTTTTGTGGTGCTTCTGTTGGTTCAGAGAAGAGCAGGAGTCCAGCTATGAATAAACAAATTCTGTGAACAATTTGCATGACTTCAGAGTACAGAGAACGGAAGCATGAAGGGTGACCTGTGATTGTCTCTTAATGTTTTAGTGCTTTCTAAGGATGGGGTAGGCCTTACTACCAACCCCTGACTGGGTAAAAATCCTAGAGCCAAAGGGAAAATTACTGTTTTGCTGTTTCCCAAAGGAAGTCACGGGGATGTCACAGAGTCCCAGCTACATGGTGCAGTTTAGAACAGGGACTATCCCTTTGGCTCAGTGCCATGTCCGCAGGGCCCAGGGACTGCGCTCCAACCTGAAACAAAAATCCCCTATTTTGTGCTTTTTCAGGGGGCTCAGCTACCTTTGTGCTTCACTCTGTTTGTATCGTGTAGCTGATCCCCTCAAAAGTTGATCTCTGCCTTCCCTTTCCTCTAAAGTGAGAAGATAAATGATGATACAAAATCAGTTCCAGCAAGGCTTTTTAATTTTAACCCAAAAAAGTAAAGGGATAAACTATGGTCATTTGAAATGACAAATCTAATCAATGTGTTAGTCGAAGTGAAGGCTACGGGACTTTAAATCTTGGTGTTTTCTTGAGATGGGTTGCTGGCTCCTCCCTCCCTCACTCCGCCTCCTCCTTCTTTCATTTCTTTCTCTTTCTGGTTTATATTGTCCAGTGTGCTCTTTTAGTATGGTCTAGCTCAGGCATATGTGGACACATATCCCTTTCACCCTGAGTCCAGCCTTTTCTGAAAACTATCATGCTAATAAAATGCCCCCCATAGACCAAAACCGACCCAAGACCAAATCGATCCAGTTGTAAGTTATGTTGACTTGGATGGTCTCCTGCTGGCTTGCTCCCTGCTGTGGTCAGGTTCCAGGAGCTAGTTTCACATCCTGATAAATGGGAGTGGGTGAGAGAGGTCAAGGTGGCGTCCCCTGAGCAGCTCCCCTCACAATATGGAATGTTCTCTGCCCTTTCTATGTGTAACCATGACCACTTCTCTGGAAAGTTTCTCTTTCCACCCAAATTAGGTGCAGAGGCTGGAATTTATGGCCCCAGACCGCCTGCATGCCTCCTTTGTAGGTGTGGCTCAACTCACTGGGTTGAATCTATATTTCTTCTGGATCCTTGCCTCCCACAGGATACTCAGTACAGACCAGGCATCTAATATGCATTAGTTGAATAAATAAGAGACACCACATATAATCCTCCTTATAAAAATAAATAGCATTCCCAAGGAGGATCCTGTGTAAGCATAACATATTTCATCCTTTCCATGAGCATGGGTCATAATCTTTGTAGTACCCCAAGAGTTGGCCACTGTTTTGATACCTGTTTTGTAGACTGGGGAAACTGACTCAAAAAGACACCAAGATGCCCCAAACCACTTAATTAACAGACAGCAAGCCAGGGCACAAGTCATAGGCTACAGTCAGTCCCAGATCCAAGAGAGTCTCAGTCCTTCTGTGCCCTGAGTTTGGGTTCTACTGTAGATCTATTTCTTCTGACTCACAGTCAGGTCGTTCTCACTCCTTTCCTGTACTTGGAGAGATGCTTTGACAAGATCATTGGCTACATGGGACCTCCCTGGTGGCGCAGTGGGTTAAGCAACACACTATGAAGCAAACCACAGCCACTGCAGCACAAGTTCGATCCCTGCCACCAGCCAGGGAGAGGACCCACATGGCGCAGCAGACCTCTCCTGCCTCGCCCGCTGCTTCCTTCAGCAGTGTATTTCGGTTGATCTGCCTGTTCTGCTCCCTGCTCTGTCTCTGGTGAATCCTCTCACCTTCCTGGGCTCTGGCCTGTACCTCAGCTCTTATATGCATAAATAAATAAATCTTTAAAAAAAAATAAGATCATTGGCTACACGAACCTCCAGTTTTCTCCTCTTCTACCTTCAAACTGCTGATCATGGCCATTGTCTCATTTTCTCCTCCAAAAACAGAAACTTCAGGGCATTATCTTGGCAGAGAACTCTCCCCTAGCTCTTCCCCAGCAGCCCGAGCATCCATATAGCTGTCATAGCAATGGAATTGAATTAAACAAAAAGACTTACTAGCTGAAGTCTGTCAAATGGAATGTTGGCTGACAAGAATTTGTGTTTACAGGGACACCGTGATGGAAAATCATCCACATAGCTGACACTTAGTGATCACCTTTCTGTGTTCTAGGCTTCTCACACATATTAAATCCTTACAGCAACCCCATGCAGTGGTCATGATTAATTAGTTCCCTTTTCACAGGAGTAAGTTGGGACATAAAGAGATGATCTAACATGGCCTAAATCACATAGCTAATATGCAAAGGTGCCAATTATGCTTGGGATGGAGAACAATAGAAAGACTTGAGTCTGCTCAAGAATCTACTCTCCCTGCTCAGCCCTTACCCTATAATTTGTGTTATTATAGTGTTGAGTTGGTCACAAAATGTTACCAACACACTCTCAGGCTCTTACCACTTTAAGGACTATTATTGTAAGGTTGGGCAGTAATGAATGGCCAAGAACCAGCGAGAACAGGAACCAAGTGTGACTTCCAAAAATCAACATGCTGGACCAGATCACAGCTTGCAGACATTAAGGGTAAACTTTGAGGCAGACTCAGGCTAAGTGGCTGGAGGCTACATAGAAGTTTACCGCCCATCCAAAGGGAGATGAGGACATTCCAAGAAGAATAGCATTTGACATGCTGTACTTAGACACAGTGGAGTGCTGGTCACCTTGTAATAGCTCACACAAGCCGCTTGTCAAATTTTCAGGCATTTTGTGAGCCAGTTGTTCAACAGCCATAATTTAAAATTAAATTATACAAAATTACAATGAAAGATGTTATGTTATAATAAGTAATTGTAAGGTAATAAGTAAACAAAATGTTCTCTTCCTGATTATTAACTGTTTATGCTCTTGAGGTTATGAATAGCTATCGTATCTGTTGGGTAGAAAAACTGTGCATTGGTGGGAGGATCTCTTCCCAGCTCTGCAGTGAGTTTTTACACCACAGAAATCAGCTAACACTATATATAAATTAGGGCATTACGCTCTCCCTCCCAGGAGTTGGTTATGAAATGCAGCAGAACACTGTGCAGTGGTGAGAAGGGGCTAGGTACCAAAGGACATAGAATGCATTTCAGAGACCACAGAGTAGAATCTATAGCATTGGTTCTTAGGTCCAAATCCTGAAAATTCATAACTAACCCTAAACACCAATCTGGACTGGAAAGTGATATTTCAGGGCAGTGTGGGCGAGGGATGGGGGAAAATACCGGATGGTAGAGCGGTAGACAGATGAGGCCTTGCCCTCAGGGAGCACCCGAGATGTGTCCTCTACAGCTTCAAAGCTTTAGAGTACTAGTCTCATTTGTAGGAGCTTGTGCCAAGGTCAGTTTTCTGGCCCCTATTGAGAATTCTGGAGCTTTGGATTGTGCTCAAGAATTGCCTTTTCAAATGAGCCTAGGTGTCAGCATGTTGGAAGGGGACAGTGGATCACCTGCAGGAGAGCACTATCGAGCCAGAAGGAACTGCACATCCTCATCTCCTTGCCTTCCTGTCCTCCATCTTAACACATATTTCTTCTGAAATGCCATTCATATCTGTAGAAGTTGGATCCAGTTACTGAGCCTTTTCAGTTCAGATTCCCTTGAGATAGTCTCCCTCTGCATCAGCATCTTTGGTGTGGTGCACATCCTCCCGTTTTCCTCGTGAATCAAGACTGGAATGACTGGGAACCTGGGTGCTTGGTCCCTTGAGCCTTTCTCATGTCCTCAGTTTCCCCATCTGTGAGGAGAAGAGTCTGGTCCCTACCTCACAGAGTAGTTGAGAGGGTGGCATTGGGGAACCCTCTACCTCCATTTGCACCAATCCCAATTAATTGGTAACTAGACACCACTTCATCTGTCATTGTTGGTTTTGTTATTATTTAGCAGATGTAAGAGTGAAGAATAATCATCTGCTCACTGAAGGAATGGACCACAGTAGTGTAGTATTCTCCTGTGCCCCGTGTTTGATGTCCCTGTAAGACATATAAGAATGCCGAAGACCTCCAACCTCCCTCAGGCTTCCTCTGAGGTGATGGTGTTGGCGGGAGCAGGGCTGGCACCTGGTAACTTTTGGATCAGGCTACATTCAGCTGTGCCCATCCACAGGCTGGTGGAAAACAGCAGACTATGGGCAGACAATTTGCTGAGGCATCTGTTTGATAAAGGTGCTTTCTGAGCATAAGCTGACTCCAAGCTGTCTGTGGGAGCCTCCCCCAGCAGGAGGCTCCTGGAACAGGGGTGGTATATGATTCCAGGAGCCTCAGGAACACTCACACCGACCTCTCCTCTCAGGTGTTCCACTTCGGGATAGGGCCTCAGAGCCACTGGGGTCCTTTGGAGATTACTCAGCCCACCACTGTATCCTACATTATAGAGATGGAGAAGCCACGACAGCCCTTGCAGATGCTGTGCCTTAAAGAATGGGCACTGTCCTCAAAAGAGGTCCATATCTGTTGCCAAGGCAGAGGTTCAGACGGCTGGCAGTTTTTGAGCCCCCATTCAGTGCCAGACACTTTATTTTCCTACTTCTCTTAATCCTTCCAACCTGCCAGGTTAGGGAGACAAGTGGCCCATCTTGCAGGTGGACAAATTTAGTATCAAAGGTCACACAGATTAGAAATTAAGAACTCACCTTGCTGACATCCTCTCCTCTCTGCTCTCTTGACTCTGCTTCATGGAAATGTGGGACCCTGTCACCTCTGTCTGCTGCTGCTCCCAGATGTAGCTGCTGTGGTACAAGGAGTGGTCAGGGCTGCTGGGATCCTGGAACACAGTTCTGTCCTCTCATCCCTCTCTGCTTGCCCAGCTCCATCTGTACACTAGCCCCAGAGCTGAGGACTGTGAGCTAAGCACGATGGGCAAACTGTCCTCCCGGAAGTCGGCCCAGCGGCGTTCGTCCCAGGAAAGCGCAGGAGCAGCTTCCTGGCGAGGCGGGCTGTGGTCATGCAGCCAAGTGATACGGTTAGTGTGAGCATGCATAGGGCAGGCTTCCCGGCCATTGGGGCAGACAGATAAAGAGAGTCACGAGCCCTCAAGGGATTTTTCAGGCCTTTCATCCTCTCTCAGGGAACCAGGTGCACAGGCACACCAGGCAGGGAGGCTGGCATGCAGGGAAGCAGGCAGGGGCCAGCAAGGGGGCCAGAAGGGAGGCAGGCAGGCAACTGATCCTCCCAGCACTCCGCATAACATACCTTTGTGCTCTCTGGTGTCCTCTGGCATTCTCAGACTTGTGTCATCTCGTGGTGTCTCCTCAGAGTGGTCCTCTTTGCTGTGCTGCCTCTGCTGCCTCTCTTACCTCTAGGCACAGGTTGGAGCATTTACACCTGTTCTCTGGGCCCAGGTATCCATAATTATAGACACATGTGCAAAAAGGCATGTGGGGCTAGCCATAGGGGTAGAGGTCAGCAGCAGGAGGGTGGAAAAAGGTCTGATGACTTCGTTTATCCTGCATATGGGCTGAGATCCTGAACAGGGACTGGGGAGTCACAGGCCACAGTGAAGAAGGAGGGCCCAGTTATCGGGAAGATTAAATATCTGTTTCAAAGAGGTAAGACTTGACACAGACTTGTAGAAGGACAAGGAATTCTCCAGGCAGCCAGGGAAGAGGCGGTTCCAGGTGAGAGAAGAGCAGAGGCAAAGGCTCAGAAGAATGAGAGAGCACAACGTTCTCCCAGGATTTGCCACATTTTCCTTTTCCTGGTATTCATAGTGCAGCAAATTGTCATCTGGACAAGACAGGTCTTAGGGCGCGTAGATCTCAGGACAGCTGGGTCTCAGTTCTTTATGCCAAGCAAAGGGGTATGCCATTTTGTCTTACACACATTCTGAAGATGTGTCTTTCTTGGATTCTCATTGTATGCAGAAAGATAACAGCAAGGCTAGGTTGAAGCAGGTAGGGCAAAGCGCAGCACTGAAGGTCAGGAGTTGGCTGAGTTGTTCTTTGAAGAACCAGATAGCCAATGTTGTCAGCTTGTTCCTTGGCCACTACTCAGCCATGCCACTGGGTGGGAAAACACCCAGTGATATGTGAATGAGTGGATGTGGTGGGGAGAAATGCTGTTCACAAGCAGTGAGATTTGACCATCTTCTAATTTTCATGTGTCATGAAATACTATTTTTTTAATTGAAAAAATAATAAGCTGTGAAAATCGGTTTTAGCCCCAGGTGGGGAACAATAGGCAGTAAAGCCTGAGGACCATGCAGTCACCATAGGTGGGTCTAGACACCAGGTGTCCTTGAAAGAGGGTTTTGGCACCCAGGCTACAGCACAGGGGTGCATAGTTTCCAGCAGGAAGAAGAAGGTGACCTCTGTTTCAAAAGATCCGAAGGGACAGCAAGGGCCACATTCTTCTCATTTGTAACCGTCAGGGCCAATTTGGGAATTTTGTAAGAAGAGGGAGGACCTGACCCGAGCTTGAGTGTGCCCTTTCTCTTCCATAAATTATCAGGTGCTCACACTCCTTGACAGAAACTTGCAGGAAGGAGGGCACGAGGCTGTAGATGACAGAAAGGAATCATGAACCTGTTTCACACCCAGAAATAAGGAAGACCTAGCTTTCTGATGGTGGGAAGAGACCTGCTCAGGACATACAGAGCACAGCTGGGGAGCGAGTCCCAGCTGAAGAGGCAGCCTTTTTGGGCTCTTCCATGGTGACCCCTCTTTGAAGAGTGTGGGGCTGACACATGGGTCCTTGGTAACAGCAGTGCTCCCCAGTGTGTGGGCTCAGCAGTGTGCACAGTATGTGTGTGCACAGTAGGCCAAGCCTATCGGGTCCTGAGGCTCTGCCATGGTGAAATGGAAGAAGCCCTGGGTGGCCCCAGATGCTTTAGTTCTGGAGGGTTCTGATGGTCACTTCAGTCTAGGGAGGTTATTTCTTGGCCATCTCCACTGTGCCTTCTTCTCTTTATCATCATTTGCCTGGGAACCTATAGATAGAAAGGATTTGATACATGCCTGCGCAATCTTAGTAGACTGATAGGAAGAGACTCTGCCTTTCATCAGCACTTAATGGTACAACAGGGCAAGTTGCACCCAGTGAGGATAAGAGTGACCAGGACAGTGAGTGGGAAGATAGGAATGGGGTTTATTCATTACAAGGATGAGGATCAGCTGGGGGTGTCACTCCTGACTTGAGCAGTCTGCGTTTTGTGCTGTACTGCTCTGGTAGCTGTGAGCTATCTCAGAGTGAGAGCTCGCAGCATTTACTGATCGAAGGAGCCAGAACACGGGGAGTAATGGTTAATCAGCTGACCCAGGTGGAAAAGAGCAGAGTCAACTGGAAAGCATGGTGATTAGAGGGCTGATGTCCATCTCTCTCTTTGATCTCCTCTTTACTTCTCTTCCCTCTCTTTTCTCCCTGCACATTGTTTCTTGGGTCATAACATTAAAGTTAACTTTGACTTATGGGCTCTCATCCCTGGAGCGGCCTGGTTATCACACAGCAGGCTCTGTAGATACAGAAGTGGGCATCAGATCTCCAGCCCTTCTTCATGGCATTTGGGGTTAGGCGAGCAGAACGTAAAAAAGTTTAGGGCGCTGGAAGGGAGATGGAGGTGGAGCATCAGTGACAGAAGGGAGCCTCTCCAGCCTTGGTTTAGGGCCCCATCCAGCCTGGATGGGGGGGTCCCGGTGCAGGAACTCTTAGGAGCCATTTAGGGGGGTGCTTTCCTTCCAGTTGTTTTTAGGGGTCCTCCTTTATTTAATGGAATCTTCAGTCTGTAAGGGGCTTTCATCAAATAAGAATTCATGATAGATCCAGGGACTTTAGCCCTCTGGGTTAGCAGAATCAGGACAGCTCAGAGGAAGTGACTCTTACCTTTCCTGCCTTTTCAGATGCTGCAAGATGACCTCAGGGTGTCAGGCTTCAGACAGACAAAATGGAACCAAAAGGGATCATTTTCAGAGGAGTGTCAACCTAAAGGGGAGTTTCCACACTGGGGAGGTAGCCAGTGTAATTGAAGCTGGGCTTCACTGGCCATGCCAAGGGCTGGCCAGAGAATCTATTAAGCTCAGTCCTTGCTAAAAGCATACACATTCCTCACCTTGAATTTGACATTGGTGACCTAAAGTTGTAGTAACTTAGAACTCCAACATGCTTTTCTGGAGAATATCCCTCGGCTCTCTGGAGTACAGATCTCTGCCCTGCATAGCTATTGAGCCCAAACTCTGCCCATGCTAACTGACCTTGTCTCAGCTTACCCACTGTGCATGAGGGAGTCTTGATAGTATCCCTCTCATAGAGCTGTTGTGCTCACTGAGCTCATGCATTTGTCAAGCACCTACACCCTTCCTGGCACACCGCGGCTGCTCCCTTAAATGCACCCCTTCCCTTCCAGTTTTCCTTGTTGCTAATTGGCATCATCCTTTGAAACAGACCACAGCAGCCACCATTCCAAGCACTGGACTTTGCACTTGCATCCATTAGCTTATTTCATCCTTCCACCATCCTTCAAAGTAGGTAATTATTTATATTTTATAGTTGAACAAATGAGACTGATCTGGAGGGAAGTTAAGAGAGTATACCTCTTTTCTAAATGCTTGGTAATGCAGAAGATGAATCGCATCATCCCAAATCTTACCATCCCAATGGTGCCCACTGGAAACTGGTTAGTGAGCACTCTTCTAAGGAAGGAAGTCAAAGGGGCTTGGCAGGAGGGCAGCTGCGTGACTCTAGACTCTGACCTTTCCGCTCTGCCATGTTTCAGCCTAACTTCTGGGTGCTGGCCACCTTCTCAGGGGCACCCAACACCTACGGGTTCTGTTGTCTTGTCGTGAGTTTAAGAGTTTGGGGCCAGGGTACCAAGGCACTGACTTCTCTGGAAGACTCTAGTTGAAGTGTCAAAGATGAGAGAAGGAACTCAACACCATGAATCCTTTAAAATAAGATGCTTTCAGAAAGTTACAAGTCTCTCCATCTGCAGGACCAGCCATGTAGTCACAGACTAATTAGTGATCACTGGAGAGGTCGTGCTAGAAGCCTTTCTATGTGTGTGGAAGTGTTTTACCTGCACCTGTAAATCCAGAGATTAAAGACCAAACTGCTAACATTCTCCTTCCACCCCAAAACGCATGCATGCACGCGCACACACACAGATGTTTATATCTTGTATCTTAAGCTTCTTTTCTCTCTGAATTTTGGATATGAGTAATTCATTACACAATTGAACTTTATGGTTTGTTTATGCTGATTCCTATTACAGAATAAATGACTACCTGGAGTTGGAAAAAATAAAAAGACTAATGAAAAAGCAGGCATCAATCAAGAACATTTATGGATAAAGACTTTAAGCATCCATGCTTAGAAATATATATGATATTTAGAAATAGATCTGAAAAGACTTATGTAATGTGTTTTAATCAAATCTTGAGGAGAAATTGGCCAATAAATCAAATCTTGAAAAGAAATTGACCAATAAATCAAATTTGGAAGGAAAGTGACAGATAAATCAAGTCTATAAAAGAAAACAACCACTGTATCAAGTCCATGATTTGTTTATTAAAGCAACTGATCTTGGGTTTTTGGGGGGAACCTCTTTCTTTCCTGAGACCTTATATTAAGACTGTTTAGGAAACAAGATTCTTACACTATATACATTATTGTGTGTGTGTGTGTGTGTGTGCGACTGTGCCTATAACACACATAAATATTATTTGTAAACCAAAACAAGTCTGGACTGGAGTAGAGGAGATAAAAGAGAGGAAGGATCAACCACTTTTATGTGGTTTCAACAATTTATCCTGTTGTGTGCCTTTCATATAAAACATTCACATGCCCCTACCATTAGGATGTCAGTAACCAAACCTGGGGTTGAAGGCAGAGCTAATAAATATGAAATATGTGAATTGGGTTTTATCAAACCCAAGAGGAGCTAATTTTTTTTGTATCTTTATTTAAATTATGGTGTTCCATTGGTTTTAAGGTTAATTTTTAGGTATTTTTCCATAGCGCTATTTCTGTTTTCAAGATCAAGTCATGTGAGAGAGAGAGAGAGAGAGAGAGAGAGAGAGAGAGGGAGAGAGTGTAGGATATTTCTGAGTCACCAGATCTACCTTCTCGCTTTCACTATTGAAGTTCCAGCAAGGCACAGAGCAAGTTTTCTATTGATTCAGGCAGCGGGTAAAGGAGAAGTCTGGAGCCCTCAGTGGGTTTTTCAGGCTTTAATGAACTTTCTATACCATTTGTAGTGAGACAATAAAGTTCAGGGCAGGCAGGGAGGCCTGGGGACCAGGAGGCTGGCAGGCCTCCTAAGACCCCGTGAGCCTTTACTCTTTCTGGGCTCTCTGGAGTCTCTCCACGGGCTTTTGCTTCTCTCTGCCACATGGTCCTCTGTTACCACACCTATATGCTCAGTCTCTCAGCTCAGATGTGCCCACTTATGCACACTCCAGTTAAGACACATGTGTTAAGACCACAGGTATCGACAACATCATTGATGCTAATGGCAGGAGGGTAGAAAAAACCTGGTAACTTCCATTTACCCTACAATTGTATATATACAATTCATCCATAGTACTTTATACATAGCCCACCTCATCTCCTGCATATCCCAGCACCGACTCGATTAAACATTTTCTGTATCTTTGTTCCCATAAGTGAACTTGTAGCTGTGGGCTTAGAAAATTATGTTCTCTGTATTTAGATTCTTTCTGCATTTCCAGCTCCTAAATTTGTCATGTTAAGTCCGTCTTCCCCATTATCACTTCCAGTAATAATGTTGAGAGCTGGTTGGAGATCAGGTCCTTTATGTGCCTTTTCTCTTGGGTCCACACATGTGCATATGAGGTAGATAGGCTTCCCCATGTTACAGAGAAGGAAACCAAGGCAGAACTCACCCGAGGCCCCACATCTGGCCAGCAGTAGGGACAGGATTTGAAACAGCATAAGCACCTAATCTAGGTCATAGTCCCCTTTTCATGGTCAGCAGTGTTTGCTCAGTTTCCTAAATACATGGCCGTGTTGGCCTTGACTTTGGGGCCAGCTCCCAATTCCCCATCCTCCTCTTCACCTGATAATGTTGCTGCCTGAGGTCAGTGAGAAAATAGCAAAGACTGAGTTGATGGCTGACTTCTTCCAGTGGTTCTAAGAGTTAATGTTTTTCCCTCGTGCAAAACAAGTTGCCTCTCAACACTATCATAGTCATATATGAAAAGGAATATCTCAGTTTCTAGTTTTCATTAGGATAGATGCCCCACTAGGAACTTAAAAATGTCCTTATTGCTTCCTGCATTTTTCAAACATGCTGAAACTTTCTAACTTCCCATCCTCATTCGCCCCACTCCACACAAAAGCTGGTATAAATCACAGTATGTGATTGGAGTTTATTCTGTAAGTGCAGTTTCAGGAATAAGTCTATAGCATCCCATTCTGAAAAGAAAAAAAAAATGCTCTCATTGCTTTTGCTTTGTGTTCCAAAGCAATAACATTTAAAATAAGATATCCCAGATTACCTTTGTAACCCTATGCTTATTACCATGACAGGACATCTGGGGTCTTTACACAATGAGATTAAATTTTAGGGTTTGTCTACTACCCTTACCCCTATGATGATATTAGCAGAATTCACACCAATATTTTGGAATAGGTTACAAAATGCTTTAAATACTGAGATTAGGGCCTCCCTGGTGGCGCAGTGGGTTAAGCAACGCATTATGAAGCAAACCGCAACCACTGCAGCACGAGTTCGATCCCTGCTGCCGGCCAGAGAGG
>JAGFMF010012167.1:1112035-1204807 GCA_019455555.1 Galemys pyrenaicus | reverse complement strand
CTGTCTGTGGTGAATCCTCTCACCCCCCACACCTCTGGCCTGTACCCCAGTGCTTGTATGCATAAATAAATAAATCTTTAAAAAATAAATAAATAAATACTGAGATTAAAGATAGACCAAAACAAAACCAGGATACTTTCAGGTGTGTGCTTCTATAACACACACACAATACTAGTTATATATGTGTTATATATATGTATATACACATACATACATACACACACTGGTAGATTCTAGACTAGTTACTATTTTCACTGGATTCGCTTTCTTCTCCTAGTGGTTTATAAAAAAATTAAAATTTTGCATCAGGGCTCGCTTCACGGGCCTATGATATATGCATTTACCCAGGACTTGGGGCTCAAAAGGGCCCCATGCTTGGGTTAACAATGTTGTCCCCTACTTGAAGTTCTGGATGACTTTTGAGCCAGCAGTCCTGCATTGTCATTTTGCAGGAGGCCCTGTAAGTTACGTTTCCAGTCCAGTTCTACGTTCCTCCCCTTTAACCAAATATTTATCTTTTCCAAGTTTGATTGCTGCCATTTGAGGCCCAAAATGCTCCAGATTTTCTGATACATTTTGTAATGTGTGTTCTGTGCTCCTTTCCCATACCCTTTCCCATACTCACTTTTTAAGGATGGAATTTAAAGCACAAAGGGAAAAGCCGAAAGACCATCTATTTAATATTCTAGGAGTTCAAAAGGAAAACAAACAAACATCAGGAATGCATGCCAAAGGGCCTCTTGGGAAGTGATGAAGGACACAGTCCAGCTCTAAGGAAGCCAGAAGTCCCTGGCCCAAGATTGAGCTCATACTGAACAACCTTGAACTTGTCAGGGGCTCGTCTCAGCAATGGCAAGACAGGAAAATACTTGAGTGTCATTCTATTTGGTACCAGGTTAGCGCCTCTTTCTGTCATTTAGGCTTGCCATTTTAGGGTCATGGTGATATAATATTAATCTGTTTACCAATAGAAATATAATGAAGGTATAGAATTAGTTAAAAGATAAACCAGGTTTTAGTATTTTTCTGTCCCTGTTGTTTATATTTTTCAATAGGAAAAAATAAAAATGGAACATTTCGTAGGAAGATAACATTTTGAAATCACCTGGGACCTCTTATCCCCTAAATCAGTGCAACCCAATAGAAATTTCTCTGATGAAGGAGAAATTATACAGCTGTGTGTTCCATTAGGTGTGTGATGCCTGAGCACCTGGCAGGTGCTCATGTGACAGAGGAGCTGAGTTTCTTCTCTCAGTTAATTTAAATATAAATTGCCACATGTAGCTGGTGTCTACTACCTTGTCCAGCAGATGCTGAAGAGTTGTTTTCTTTTTGTCTACACTCTTCTATTCCATATCCAAACTTTATCCCCATCCTTGACCACAGCTTACTGCCCGCTATGTGACTTTTTAAAAACTAATCTTTATCAAGTTTTCACATCTTTAACTTTAAGATTCAATGATGGAGGGTCTTGATGTAAATTCCGTGTGTCAGGGCTTAGAAAATAAGGCCTGTGGAGGTTTACGCCACACACTTAGCATGGAAACTTGGCCAGATGTGAGGTATGCCACAAAGTGACATCCCAGCAGGTGGGATATCTTGATGGAGGAGGATGCTTAGGACTAGGCTTACCTCTTCTCCAGAGGAAGCCATGGGATGGTGGCAGAGGCTCAAGTACATGCCGAAATTTGCTGAGTACCCACCGTGTGTCCAACATAAATACTCTGTGTCACAGCTCCAGTGATGGTGGCATCGAGCCTGTACACAGGCACCATCCCTATTGCAAACACGGATTAGGAAAGCTAGAGCTGAAAGGCGACCCAGGGTGAAAGGCCTGGGTGATGTCGCTTGCACACCGTGGCGGCAGCAGTGAATCCTCCTCTCTGGCTCCAAGTCCCGTTCTTTTTCCACTCTTGCCTGTGGCCAAGATATTGGCAAATAGCATTGAGAGACAGGTGTGACGGGCAGGGACTACCTTTGTCTCTTGTCCTTTCCAAAGCCTGGAAAGAATCTTCTTTTATGACTGTTGTCATTCATTGAATACTTTTGTGCTGCAAAGTATAAAAGGTTCTATTATTCCAAAAAATCTTCAGCAGATTTTACTGACTCTCATTGCTTATGGGGTTGCGAGAGAGGGATGGAGAAGAACACAGCACACACATACACACAGACCATGCTGGTGGGGTAGTTTCTTTTCTGTTGTTGGGGAAGGTCTGCCGACCTGTGACATAAAGCCCACTCAGGGTCTAAACTGTGAGGAAGCCAACCTCCTGGCTCATCCCTCGAAGCCTGTCGTGATCTGCCTGCCATATGCACTGGGGATTAACTACAGTCAGGGACCGTGCTGTGAATTGCTATGGGGTTGAGGTGTGAGTCCCAAAGGGGAAGGAAGCTAATCCCTCCCAACCCAGGAAACCCAGTTGACCCGTCAGAGCCCTAGAAAATCCAAGCTTGCAAGATCACCCAGGCCTTTGCCACAGTCATCAGATCTGGCCCCTGCCTGTGCAACGACGAGAGTCCGGGTTGAATGAATGGGAGGAAGAGCGGTTCCCTCTTTCTCTGGCTGCTTCCCTTTGTTATCCGCAGGCCTGGAGAGCTTAGGGGTGGCGGGGGCGACTTGATTTGGATCCCCGCCCTAAGCTTCACCCCTGGAGCCACTGACCCCAGTTGTTTGGGCGACAGCACCAGTCTGGAAGCTGGCCTTGACTCTATCTAATCCAACAGGCACTTACTCATCACGTGGTCTGGTCCAAAAATAACATGCACAGGTTGGGAGCACCAGGCCAGCTAGTAAGAGGCCTCTGCAGGCCCAGGAACCCTCCTTCCTGTTTGTGTCCGGGCTGCCCCCCTGCATTGACCTCCTGGCGATTGCCTGGGCTTTCCGCTTCCTCGGGTCCCCAGTTGCTACTGCTCTTCAGCTGTGTCCCTGTCCCCGTGCTGGGCTTCCCACTACAGATGGCAGCCTGCTGCCTGAATTCTCCGGAGCAGGAGGGGGCACTGCCACCTGGGGAATGTAGTGCTCAGAGTCAAGAGAAATAGGGTAAACCCGCTCAGCTGCTGCTCCCCTCCTCCCATCGCAAGGGTGCAGCAGCCAGGTTTATTAACAAAGGGGCAGTTCAGCTTCTTATTCCAAAACTCATCTCATGTCCCAGGACACAAGGTCATGCCAGCACCTAAACTGTCACAGTAAACCTTACAGGTCGCAGGTGCCAGGGAGAGATTTCTCCAAATTCAAGCCCTGTCATTCACCCACGAATGTGAATTAGGCCTGTCTGCTCACCCTTCACAGGAGAACAGTTCCTGGGTGGCAGCGCTGCAGTGGCGGGACCTAGGAATCCTACCTAGAACTCGACCAGGACCTGACAAGTTTTGTTCTCAGCCCTCAGCACCACTGCTTCTCTCAGCAAGGCTTGGACTGTGGGTAGAAATATTTCCTATACCAACATGCACAGTGTCAGCCTCGTAAGAGAACTTTTTTTTTTTTTGATCTGTAATTTTTTTTATTTCATTTTTTTTTCTTTTATTAAAATATTTTAAAATTTACATATACTTGCCATTAATTGTAATCCCCATGTATTCCCCATCACCATCTCACCAGTGCACCATCACCTCAGTCCCTCGTAAGAGAACTTTTGAAGATAATGAGAGAGAATAATTCAAATCACAATTATTTGCCCTGCTTGTTAAATTGTGTGGTTGCTATAAAGGTATGCGATTTTCTTGGGATAACAATAGTAATGGCAGTAGCGGTAGTAATAGAGGTGCTAGAACTAGTTACGGTAGCAGTGCTGGAGCAGTATTATTCCTCTTAGCATTAGTAGTAGTAGTGGTATTCCTATTGGTGACTTAACACCACAAATGGCAGCAGCAGTAGGAGCAACATTCGTGGTTAATGGTGTAAAGATAGTAGTAATGGTAATAGTATATTTGTGGTAGTAGCAGTACTGTTTCCTCATAGTAGTAGCAGCGCTAGTAGCAGTAGTTAATCTTGATTATACTCTGCAGTAGACACTACTAAACTCCCCCATGGACCAGCAATCTTAATAAAGCTTCTCTTCCCAATGCAACAGAGAAGAATCAGCCTAATGCTTATATTCGAATGCAGAATTGCTATTTCAGCCTGGGCTGTGAAAAATTAGATCTGCATTATCTATCTCATTGCTCTGCCCCAGTCATGTGCTATCACCAGGATTCGCACAGGGAAACAGACACCAGTGAGAAGGTACAGCTTTCCGAGGCAGCTGGGCTCCTGGCAAGACACCGTGGGCCTTTCAAGTCAGTAAGACGAACCAGGGGCCAAGGGATGGGAGAGGGCACCAGCAAGGGGCTGGCTGCCCCAGTCCTCCAGCCAGGTTTCTCTTTAGGCAGCCAGCAGGTCCTTTGGTGTATGCACACCCGGGTTCTCAGAGCAGCTGATCTCACCTTGAACCTGAGGGGATGGTGGATGGTTCTCAGGACTCTGTTTTTAGTGATGCTGCTGGTGGCATCGGTAAGAGACCCCTAGTCTCTAAAAAAGCAGTGCTCTGAGCAGACCCTCTGGGGGCTCTGAGATGCCGTGTTCCATCCAGCTGCCAGCTTTCCCTGAATATCTCTATCACTTAGCCTGACTTATTGCGCCCCCACCCCTACTTCCTGATAACCCTCCTGTCCTCTGCCTGCCTGGGGGCAGTAAGTCACACCTTCGGAATTCTTTTGGTAGTAACTTTAGGACTGACTCTCAGTTCCTACCTTTAGAAGGCATTGAGCCTTACAACTGGAGCATCTCCAACCAATGGTCTCCAGGAGAGACTATTCCAGACTTTTTTTTTTTTTTTGGCTTAAAATTATTTTTATTATAGAAATATTTTAGTCTACTGCTTAGAAAAGTGGAGAAATGCGAAACCAAAAATCATTCATAATCCCATCAGAGAAAAATCAATGCTGTTACTTTAGAGAATATTGTCCCAGTTGATTTTTCATGTCTACGTATTGTAGAGTGTTTATATCTTTGTGGTCATGTAGTATTTATACAGATGTGCATCCTGTATTTTTCTGCATAGAACTAGGCTATATGCATTGAGCTTTGTCCAAAATTTAATTTATTTACCTACTGAGGTAACATTGTTTTACAACACTATGTATAATTCAGGGCAATAGGCCACAACGCTGCAGATGTAGTTATATTTATTGAGGAAAACAATTTAATCATCAAACAGTTATTCAGGTAGCCACTATTTTTTGTTTCCTATTATAGATAACACTGATGAACATCTGAATCTTTGTCGGAATTCTTAGTATATACAAATCTTTCTTTAATGCTAACAAGAGTTATTATAAATGCTAACAAGAATTATTTTTAAGCTATGCTTTTAAATGCTAACAAGAATTATTTTTTAAGCTATGTTTTTAAAATTCGACACATAGAAGTGTCGTGTGGACAAATGGAACCAACTTTTATCACCACCAACACTATAGCACAGCCACTTTCACTGCCCCTATTAAGATCATGTTATGGAACTTCCTTTGACAGTGTAGCATAGTTATCTTACTGTTTTAATGTCTTATGTTGCATAAAACTTACCATATATTGTATTCACGTTGATATATAAGCACAATAAACATTTATGCCTGAGAATACTTATTTTAATTTGTATTGATAACCATTTTTCATTCTTTCTGTGAACTGGCTCTTCCTTCTCATCTGTTTTTCTAATTGACACTACTGTTTGTTGCTATTTTCCTTGTTGATTTCTAATCACTATGTTTACCTTATATGTTAACCTCTGTCATATCTCTGATAACATTTTCCATATTTATCTCTTACCATTAAGTCATATTTTATATTGTGATATGTACAATATTTGTATTGTATTTAAATTTTACATATTTCTCTTTGCATTTATATTTAGAAAGATTTCTCCATCTACATCAATTAACTCTTCACCTATACTTTCCTTTTTGTGTGACTTCAGTATCTGACTTTTAAATCTTCAGTCCATCCATAATTTATTTTGATATTTGATATGAGATGTTAAATTGCTCTCTTTTGCAAATAACCCCTTTTTAATAAGATTTATCAAAAGAAGTCTCTCCAATGTTTGCTGCACCTTTTTCTGTGCTTTAACAGATACAGCGATCTGTTTCAAGGTTATTTCACTTCATTGATCTATTTGTTGACTTTAATAATAGTACAGAACTCTATTATATTATGATACATTTTAATGTTTTCTAGATTGGACCATTGTTCATACTCTTCCTTTTCAAAATTGTCTTGAAATTGAAAAGTAATGTTTTGTATTTTCTCTCAGTGCAGGACATAGATTAGAATCCACATTGTGCAGCAGGGCAGGTTGAATACAACTCAAATTATTACTTTTCAGATTGTAGCTATAAACCAAAGTTGTTTAATCTCCCTGCAATTCAGCTTGCTCCTTCATAAAATGGGTAGGATAGTACCAGGTAGGGTGGATTCCTTGAGCACCTACATCCAGTCTTAGCTGAAGCTGCTCAATCTATGGCAGATGCCAACCTCAGGTCCAGGAGCTTCACATTCAATCCCTGACCTTATCTGGTGGGGTAAAAAAGAGACCAGCTGTCTCCTTGGCACCTAGGACCCCTGGGTTTGAATTTTGCTGCTTTGACAGTTTAGGTGGCAGAGCTCATGACATCTGAAGAATTTCTAGATGGAGCCATATGTCTCAAGCCCATGAGCCATAAACAACAACCTGTTTCTCACTGAAAAAAGTGAGTGGGATTCAGATTGGTACAGAGTTAGACCATGTCAGAGAGACATCCTTCTCTGGTCATAGTCAGGAGCATCAGGTTGATGAGTCTGATTTCAAAGTCAGGCAAACTGAGCTTGTGGACTGGCTCCACTTAATTACAGCTTTGACCTTGGGCATGCTACATAACCTTTGTCAGTGTCAGTGTCCTCAGCTGTAAAATGGGCATTGCATTAGTGCCTTCCTTCTAGAATTCTTATAGCATGTAAAGGTGATTTTGGATATAAAACGCTCATCAAAATGCTTGATATGTGGCCTCCGTGGTGGCACAAGGGGTTAAGTGTCAGCACTATGAAGCTATCGGCAGCCACCACAGCACAAGTTTGATCCCTGGCCCACATGTGTCATTAAAGCTCTCCTGTCTCGCCTGCTGTTCCCCTCAGCAGTGTATATCAGTAGATCCACCTGTTCTGCTCCCCACTCTGTCTCTGGTGAATCCTTTCACTCCCTGAAGTTCTAGCCTACACCCCAGTTCTTGTATGCATAAATAAATAAAATAAATCTTTAAAAAAATGCTTGAAGTAGCACATACTCGATGGATCTAATATTAGGATCTAATAATGATAATGCTATTAGGTGTCAGTTGTCTTTGGATGTAGCTGTTAGTACAATCTCACTGAGGAAAACCAGGTAACTCTAAAGTTTAAACTGCATGTTGGAGTAGGGACTAAAAGCAGATTTTAACTGAGAATAGTTATATGACCCACTTTATTATTCAATAAAATACACTGATTTGGCAAAGTTGAGACCATGTTCTACCCACAATCTTATGGCTGTAAAGGCACAGTATGTCATGGGCTCATGGACACACACACATGTATACACACACACACACAGAGGCAAATGTGGTCTGTATATGTCTGAGTCTGAAGTCTACACAAGGTTTCCTTCCCAAACACCATCATGGACTTCATGAAATATGTATCTTTTGTTGCTGTTGTTGTTGACTAGCATAAACTGGCAGTGAATTCTAAGCTCTAAAATTTCAGGCTCTGCCTGAGCCAGAGTTTGAGTATATTGCCTACTCAAGGCAGGTGTCGGTAAGAACAACCCACACATTTTTGAGTACAGCCCTCTCATAGCTTAAAAGGGACTTCTCTTTAGTACTGTTATCCCCTATATATCTAGCCACCTACCCCTTTATCACTATTTATTTATCTGGTAAGTCTTTATTGAGCACTTATAGTCTACATAGCATGTCGAACTAAGGATGAATTGGATGTGATCCTGATTCAGGAAATACTCTCAGTGGTGGGAGAGATGTACATAAACAGATAATGACCACATAACTCTATCTTTGCCCCCATTTATGATCTTAACGATCACCATTAAGATCTCACACAGGCTTTAGCTGAACTGAAGAAGCAGCGCTTGATGCTGTCTCCAATCTTTCATGACCAGCATATATTATATATAAATGTGTGTGTAACATCATTAATGCTCACTAATACTTGCAGCTCTTCCTGGACCTAAGGATAATTTCGCATATCTCTTGATTTAAGCCTGGTCACAGAGCTTGGTTTGATTGATAAAATATAAGCAGAAGTGACCAGTGTCATCTCTGGGCAGAAACATTTAAGAGTTAGGATAGGGTTGTCCGAGCTCCTGTCTAATGCTGTCACTAGCCAGGTAGTTGCATGTCAGGTGGTAGCAGACAATAGCCAGCATCTCAGAGTGATGTTACAATGTGAAGAAACTGCTGCCATACCTCTCCCTGCAGATTTGCATTAGAAATCTGTGCCAAAAAGATATAAAAATAATGAGGTTAGGGGAAGTTTGTTAGCATTGCAGAGCCTCCTCAATTCTTGTGTAAAGTGTAATACCCTTCTCATAAGGGGGTGAAGGCTTAACCCAAGAGGGCTGAAACCCTTGAGTGGGATCTTGAAACAAGTGCAAAAGCTCAACAAGAATAATTCATGTAATCCTCACAGCAAGTTTGTGAAGCATGCAGTATTTTCGCCATTGTCATTGTCATCACCCCTAATGTGTGAGAAGATTAAAATTGGGGTGAAACTTGGAGAGATGCAGCATCTAGTCTGCTGTCCATGGAAACACCTGGACATTTTCAGGTGTTTCTTCCCACATTCCCAGCATTTTCCTCCAGCGCGAAGCCATTCATTGATAGTACCCTTAAAAGGAAGTGGCTGCTGATCCTTATTCTTTAAGGTAGGTGTTGTTGGCAGCATTCTGCACATCACCCGTTTTGGGGTAAAGGATATTGCAGAAAAAGTCTGTGCACATGGGGATGGAGTTAGTGGTGTGACATTGCTTCCCAGGGCATATCCAGGCCCCTTTTTCAAAGTGACACACTGTCTTTCATCTTGAAGTTCCCAGGCTTCACTCCTTTATTCACAAGAGCAAAATGACATGGTAATGTGGTGAGATAGCGGGAGGCAGAGAAAGAAGGAGTGTTCTGAGTACCCTCTTTTTCATTTTCCTGAAATAATAATAAATTACACTTGGATTCTGTTTCCCTTGAAAGAAATAAAATAAACTGACATGTAGCTTCACAGGTTAGGAATAAAATCCCCTTGTCTGTCCCCACACTATGCTTTGGAGTAGCGAACTTCTGGCCCATCACTTACCCAAGTAGATTCTGGCTTCATTTCTCAGGGGATAAAAATTTAAAAGATGACTCAAGTCAAAGAGATTTTATATGATCAGCTTGTAAAAATGATGCCAGTGAGGACTCCAGGTGAACCTTGAGGACAAAAGTTTCCCATCGCTTCACCCCCCACCCCCACCCCTTCCTGCTATGCTCTCATCCATGGAAGAAGAGGAGCATCTCCTCCTGGCTTGCTTAGTACCGAGTGGAGCAATCATTGTTTTAGTGGCAAGTGAGGAGGGAAAAGTCCATTTCCAAAGAGAGGACATCACTGGATAACAAAATTCACTTCCCTGAGTCCCCCATGAGTGGAGTTAATCACCCGGGAGTTCGCACAGAGGTCGGTGGAGCTGCATGCAGTGTTGAAATAAAGGTGACAGGAAGTGAAGAATGGCTCACTGTTACTTTGTACCAGACAGAGATTTTCATATTGTTTCTGGAATCTTCACCTCAGGACAAAAGATCAGGTTGTGTGCTCCACTGGCAGTGAAGGCGATCAGAACAGATGACCAGCCTGGCTTCTGTCTTTTTCTCCCTGTGTCTCTTTGTTTCTGTCTCTTCTCTCTCACTTTAGAGAGAACAAGTCAAATTCTAAATTTCGGTGCTTGTGAATAACGACATTGCCCTTGTTGGGGTTTAGAGCAGCAAGTTTAATATCAGAAGTATTTGAGAGTCCATAAATTTGTTCTGAGTTTTTGATTCAGTTAATAGAAAATAGAGACTCAGTAGGGGAGCTGCAAATCTCCTCTGACTGGTTCTTTGTATGGAAAAGTGATATTTAGAGACAGAGAAACAAAATACAGGTCTAAGACCATCACTCTCCCCCCACTTAAAAATATAAGCTTCAGTTCTTTGATAAAAAAGATAGCCTTTGAAGACTAGATGGATAATTTCTTGGCTAATGTTCTTGGGCCATGGCTACAGTCTAACTTTTATACAAAGAGGCCAGTGAAGAGAAGATAAATATAGAGAGAAAAGAAAGAAACTAAGACACTAAGTTATCCCAAAGGGCATTCCTGTATTAGTCATCTTATAAAAATTATATGTACCACAGAATATCTATTTTTAGAGGCCAGGAGGTTATGTGAAGCAGTTCAGATGTCGGCAAAAACCCAGAGGCCAGCTCCCAGCGATGATATTGGATATTTGGATATTTGTTTTCTTTATTTTAACTGTGCAAAGCTAGTACTGACCACAAGGATATGTTGGCCACTTGGGGACAGCAAGGCAAGATCCATGTGCTTCTTCAAAGACATCCAAGGCCCTGGGTGAGTCTTTTGTGTTCTTTGTGTCCATCTGGACCTGGGCATGTATGTGCACACATGTAGAGATACCACATGCATGTCAACAAGCACACATGTGTGATAGGTGGGTGTGAACATACGGAGTTCATCAGGCACATTACCTAGTGTCAGTCCCAACAGAGGCCAGTTTCAGGAGAGGGAAGAGTGTCCCCAATTCCCATATAATCACAATTCAATTTTTATTAAATGCCTAAAAGAGCATAATCCCGGTTTCTCCTAATGAGCTGATTAAGATACTTTATTTCAACTCTTTCTAAGTAGTTAAATCTTGTCTGTATATACAGAGGCCAGATAATTTGTGGCTTCTCTCTGGAGCAGAGCGGACTGGATTTAGCTACGAAGCACTCGAAAATATATCAGTGTTAGTGATTCCAACCGAAATAAATTGCACGTGAAATGTGTGGGTTTCTCACTTGCTGCACATGTGTTTTGCTTTTCTTTCCTTTATTAAGAGAAACTCTTCCATGCTGCTTCTTAAGGCGCACCTCTCTCACTCACTGAGAGGACTTGTGTTCTGTGCTCCAGAGATGCTGCTGTAGGAGACACTGCGGAATTGGAGCTCAGACTCCGGTTTGTCCACATCCCTTCTTCCTCCTCTCAATCCAGAGTCAGGCATGGTTCCTACTCCACACTCAACCATGACACTGGAGAAATTCAGAACTGGAGAAAGAGACAAGGGAGCCCATAGCGCTTCACTCTGTGCCTCTGCAGTAGGCTTGGCAGGCTTACAACATAAAATTGCAAGACACCAATTCAATTTGTATGTTAGATAAATGACTAGTGTATCTTCAGTATATCTGGGTCCCAATATATACTAATAATTTTTCATTGTTTATCAGACGTTGAAATCAAGGTGGGCATCTCTATTTAACCTGGCATCCCTGTGCTGTGGCCTCTACTTTCAAGGTACCGACATGGGCTCCTACCCATCCCAGCCCCCTCAGGCACATAGCACATGAACAATTGGAGAGGACACCAGGACTCCCATATTTGACTGGAGCCTGTTTCCATCTTTAAGAGGAACTGTAGATTCCCTGGTTTTGGAAATGACTCTAGGACCTTTTAGAGGAAGGGGCAGACACAGCAGATGTGAGCTGTCTCACCGTAACTCCACCGCCTTCCTTTGTTACTTGTTTGAAGATGGGGAGATTTGGACTTTACCTTAAATGATCTAGCCGGGGTATGTTTGTAGTAATGCAAAGATAGAATTGAAATCTCTCCTGAGGGCACCCACTTATCATCTAGACTATTCAGAATACAAACCTTAACCCCATGCACCCTTCAAATACAGCATAAAGCAAGAAAATTAGGAAGTAGATCTTGGGAAGGCTTATCCAGAGCCTGTAGCTTCTCTTCCATTGGGCTTTTCCACCCCGGGTGGGCTCCTTAGCAGACAGTATTTGATTTGTCCTCTTGGCTATAGGGAAATGGCCATTTCTTCCTTCCACATTCCTTACATTTCACTGTCTCCAGCATACTAATTATTCAGTGAGATAGCCAAAACTAATTTTGGACTGAGGAGATAAATCACACCAATCATTAATTGCATTAATTGCTTGTTTGTATTTAAATCATTTTATTGTAGATATAGTACATTAGAGAAAGTCTAATAAAGCCATAAAGATGAACATACTCTTAATTGATACTCTTAATAGCCAAAAACAAATCTTTAATGTAGTATATACAAATGTTGATTTATAATGATGTGTACTTGAAACCTAATAAGGTTAAAACCAGTGTTTTGGGGGGCCTCGCTGGTGGCCTAGGGGTTAAGTCTCAGTACTATGAGTGCTAGAGCCTGAATTCAGTTCCTGGCCAGGCAACTTTCCTGCCTTGCCCGCTGCTCCCCTCAGCAATGTATTTTAGTAGATCTGCCTGTTCTGCCCCCTACTCTGTCTCTGGTGAATTCACTCCCCTGCACCTCTGGCCTGAACCCCAGATTTTCTACACACACACGCACACTTGCACACACCTACACACACAAAACCAGTGATTCTTAAAAAGTAACTAGAAAAACCCTTGTTAACCTTTTGATCATTTTGTTTGTATCTAATTTTTAAGGCATACATAAATGCATTTTCCATTCATACTTGTGTGAATGCCTAAACACACGCTTGATAAAATTAATAAGGTGCTTACATAGTTTACCCAGTTTTTCATTTAGCATGCTCCACGTATCATTTCCATGGGCATTAAAATGTTGTTTGAGAAAATAAGTATTTCAGAGCTTCGCAATCTCCACATCTGTTTCCTTTGACACCCTCAAGGAACTCTATTTTAAATAAGTCCTTTGGGGTCCTGATATGAGGGAGCAGTCAAATAGAAAAGACTTCATGCCTTTAGAGATGTGTATTCACCCCTGGCCATGGGGACGACTGCTGGACCTCAGGAAGCCCACCTTTGGTGCCACGATGCCCCATGTGAGAAATGGGGGTGTGCTTCTCCTCAAGCCAGATGGTGTGTAAATGTAACAGGTCTGCAAAAGAAAATGTTTGTGGAAGTTTTAGGGTTGTGTCCACCCTAAGTGCATGGTGTTATTATAGTAACTTGTTTGAAGTTCTTGGTGAGAATTTCTTTTATTATTCTATCTCTCTGAGAGAAAGCTTCTCTCCTGATATTATGAATATAATAGACATTATTCATTATTAGAAATTATGTTAAAATAACAGAATTCTTAGCATCCGTACACTCATCTTTATGTTCAGTTAACATTTATTAAATGTCAACTACCCGCAAGGCACAGTGCTGGGTAGTTTATACACATATGACTCCATTTAATCCTCCCCAGAACACTGTCTGAGATAGGGTTATTATTATTGTTATTGTTTTAAAAAATATTTTGAAGCCATTATAGGTTCACAGAAAGTTGCTAAGATTATGCATAGAATACTGATTTTTTTTCACCCAGCTGTCCCCAATGGTAAGCTTGCTTTCTTTCATACACAAAGTAACTGAGGTTCAGGACAGCTAAGTAGTTTTCTAAATGAAAAATCAAGATACAATACCTAAGGGCATTATTAATTTTATCAAGTGTATTTCTAGGGATTTGTGCAAATCTGAACAAACATATGTATTTATGTACACCTCAAAAAATATGGATACAAACAAAAAGGCTACAGTGCTAGGAAGGGAAGGGTTTTTTCTAGTTGTTGAGAACACAATTGACAGATAATTATTTTCACCTTTGTGTTTCTACACAGGTAGAGAATGATGGAGACGAGGGTCAAACTGGGGTTGGTTTGAATGCACAGTAAAGCCTTCTCCCATTTTTGGTGCAGGGGAGGGCATAACTGGTTAAAGAGAGCCCAGATGGAGTGCGAAATTGCCTGTTCTAGAATAGGACTCCAGTGTCTCCTGCTTCCCAGTCTGTCCCAGGATGCACTGATGTAGCAGCTGAGTGCTAGGGTTGGGGGAAGAAGTTGGGTTGGCTTCCTAAGACTACAGGTAAGAACGAAAATAGAAACTCCTGACAGCTTGATTTCCTTCTGTTGGCACCAAGCTCCAGTTCAGTGTTGCTGGAGGAGACCCTATAAATATGCAAACGCAGGGAAATCCTGCACCAGGTCATCAACTGCCTGGATGGGGCTGAAGGGAAGGTGCAGTATTGCAGGCACCCAGCTCCAAGAAATCTCTGCATTTCTGAGAATCACCGAGTAGTTAGTGATTGTAAATAAAGAAGTCAAAGACAGCCAGTTTCTTTTTCTGAGTTTTGGATTATTCTTTCAGAAATGCATATAAGCATATGTCTTCCATAATAGCACTAATATAGCAGGATGCTCTCCATTGGCTTCCCTCTTGCCTCTTTTCTCCCTTCAAATTGACATCTCAAAGCCATAAGTCAAATTGTGTTTTAGTTAGAGAATGGGCTATATGAGATATGGTTATGCCATGAACCAGGGCCGGGCCCAGCTCTGATTCTGCCAAGATCCTTCACGCTGAATCTGGGTTTCAGCATGGAGAGAACCCTGCTTTACTCAGTTTTGCTTAACTTGGATGGTTTTGCTCAGTTCCTACCCAAGCACTGAGATTTTGCCAAGCATAGGATGATTTCCCGGCCACTGGGACAATGTCTGTTGATAGTGTGGGTGATTCACAGAAGCTAGATGCATCCAGCCGCATGAGCTTGGCTTTCTTCACCACGGACAGGATTCCAGAAAACCATACCTTTGCCCTGGGACTGTCCCGAGAAGGAGCAGAGGGCTACTGTCCAAGGAACTGAAGGGGACAGAGGAAAACATGGAATAAGAGACCCCTGACAACTTGGATTGAATCTGCAAATTTATTTTTGAAACTGTTGCCTTCTTTTTTGTTGGACTTGAACCAATATTTTGCCAGAGTCATCCTCCTAAGAAGCCTTTCTGAGGAGTCTTTTACCTATGGCTGATAGTATGCTTTTCCTCAACTGCCATAAGGTTTCCTGAAATGTCCTTTTCCCACCAGCTTTTCTGAGATGTGGCCTTGACAATTGTGAGATGAAAGGCTGGGACTCCTGTCAGGGTGGAGGCATCCATATCTCCTGGGATTCCCCCATCAGGGTGGAAGCACCCTAGATTTCCTCAGACCCCTGTCACGGTGAAAAACCTCAGATGTCTTGCCCCATGCGATCAGATGTTGGCATTAGAAGAGAAATTTGGTGGACTTCTAGCTTCCTTTCTTTTCCCCTAGTGGAACTTGATCGCCTGGACCAATAGGAAGAGAAAAATTATCAAGATCTTCCTTCCTAAGATGCGTAAAACTGAATGATGTCTTTTGTTTGCAGAGTTGAGTCCTCTCTTCTTGAGGTTATTTAGATTCCACTTAAGCAAGGTAAGCAGGCTGGCCTAGAGCTATATTTGGAGACAGTGAGGCTGACGAAACCCTATATCAATGAAACCAGGCAGCTCTGAAATTTTGTGGGCAGTTATAATTTGGGGGGGAGCTTTGGGGGCCCAAGACCAGACTGAAACTTTCTAGTATAGATCCAAAAATATGGTCTACCCCTGGAAGCAGGCAAGTTTACTAAACCACAGATGACACACAGCCATTTCCAATGAATGGAGCCAGGTTCCCCTCTAGCACTGGTGTGCTGGGGTTGGCTTACACTGGCTCATAAGGGCCTATTGTTAAATTTTCAATCTTTTTTTTTTTTTTAGTTTGCTATACATAGCCAATATTAAAATTTAAATCATGTTAACTTACAGTCAAATAAATTCTATTTTAAAAAGTGTATTAAGTACTCAAAACCCCACTTCCTCATTCTCTTACAGCATTACACTATGTTCTATACTCTTGTTATGATTTGCAACTATTGTACTCTCTATCGGGGTGTCACTGTTCAACCCTTCCCAAATTCACATTCAGTGATGTGAATTGCTTTAATTGTCACAGTTACATGGTGGGAGAGGGTACATCATGGAAATGAGCATGGAAATGATGATGCTAGTCATCCCCTCATTTTTATTTTTTTTTCTCTGAGAGAGCCAGTGATTAGACAATTCACCAGCTAATCACTAACCTACAGGAGTCATATCCAAATATTTAAAACCGAGCACTAGACCTCCAGAGTCAAAGGTGTGTGTGCTTTGGAAAACATTGGTCAGAACCTGCTGTTCATATGGATCTATTCACACCTGAGACAAAGACACAAGTAGAGTTGTTCATGGCATTGAGTGATCTTACCTCTCACCACCTTACACTTCATTTTCACTGAGTTAAGAGCCTTTCGTGCTGTTCAGCTGCTGTCCTGCAGAGCTTGACATTGGAAGGCAAGGAAGTTGATTTCATCATGTGTCTCCAAGAGTCTTCCTTCCAGCTTTCCAGGGACTTTGAGTTGTAGGAGTGGCTGTTTGTACCTGTGTCCTTCTCTAGCACTGTGGTCCACTGCACACTCTCTGAAACTACCGTTACTGCCAGAAAATACCTCTGCTTCTAAATAGATGGTTTTGTGACAAATACATGGCCCGTTATCTATAATTGCATTTGTTGATATACCCATTTATGAGAAAAGAAATAGAAGTCAAAATCTCAGCAGATTAAAACAACTGGGCACCTTTTTTTGTTTAAAGGAAGGGAACTCAAATATACATCATCTATAAAAAACCATTAAGAGTAAAAAGTAGCAGCCTAAACCCAATGACTAATTTTTCATTGTCAAAAAATTTGAAAAGTTTGCTGCCATCTATCACTTTTTCTCCCTCCTGGAATAATTGGTCATGCTTCATCTGCTTGCCCTCTCAAACCCATCAAAATGCTGTCAATATTTGGGAGAAGAATAAAAAAAAAATAAAAGCTCCCACATACTATGTCTCTGTTTGATCGTCCAGGCCCACTCTGTCCCCTCCGAGTGCGTGGCTGTTGGCAGAGCCATGCTTTCCTTTCTGTTGTCTTGCCAACTCAGAATGGGATTCACTGTTCTCAAGGTCTCTGGACTATCACTTTACCCAAAACATCCATCCCGGGTATTGCGGGAGGCAGAGAAGCTCTGCATAGCTATTTATTTTAAGTGCCTGATTAAAATTTCATGAAAACAGGAAGTCAGGGGAAAAGAATAGATTGCAAGAGCGATGAAATCCGGGGCTTTGTAATTTTTAGCTCACAGGGAAAAAAAAGCGTTAAATTGTAAGGAAGGTATATTTTCAGAATCGTGCTGTGGCCACTAATGGCATATTTTGTCACTGGCTGGGGAGCTGGTGAACTAAGAATGGGTCCAATTTTTTAAATCTTATTACACAGTTTTGCTCTCATTTAGAAATTGTCACCTTAAAGTAACCTAATGCTGCTCTACTTAAAGCAAACCTCATGCAGCTGTCACCGTGTGCATGTTGGCCGCATTGTCTTCCATCTAAGCAGATAGCAATGCCGGGCTGACACGGTCGCCCGGCACAGAATCTGTCCGCCCCATAAGTTGATGTTGCCTAAGAACTTAATCTTATCTAATTCCCATATCCAATGGGATAAAGAATTTGGGGGAAAGCAAGTAATGACTTTTTTTTTTTTTTTTTTTTTTGCTGGCTGATAACTGAATGGCTTCTATATTTGGTCAGTAGAAAATAATGTTTCTCCAGAAAAAGTATCTGTGGCCATTCAGCTGTCGAGGAAATCGACATTAACAAAAAGAAAAGTTAACATAATCAGACTCAAAATTGTGACGCAAGCCAGTGCAAATACAGGGGAACAAACGAAGAATAAGATGTTCCTGTCCCACTCTGTTCCTGGAAATTCCCAAATCCTGGATGGATTTCGGATGGCAACTTTAACCTTTGGGACCTCAGGCTGAGCTCTCATAGACAGGAATAATTGCAACAGGCTAATGGCTAGATACATTTCATTTGCCCATCTCAAATAAGTCAATCACTATCTGAAAAAATGACCTCAAAGCCCAGTTGCTGAGGAAGGTGTAATTCTTAGGAGAGAGGGGTCCCGAGAAGAGCGGGAAGTCAAGCCCAGTGGTGTGATGTGGCTTCCAGCTAATGCAGCAAATTAACTCCCCTGCAGAAGGGGTAAGTCCTTTAGATCTCTTTCCCATTTGTCTATTGAAACTGACCTCTACAGTGATCAGAGGGTTTATCAAGGATGAAAAGCAATGGATGGGCACAGCTGGATGCCAAGGCATCCCTTCCAAAGCTCCCAAATCCTTCAGGGTCTGAGTAGACGTGAGCATATCTGGAGGAATTCAGGTATTTCTGGGATAGGAAGCAGTGTGTGTGTGTGTGTGTGTGTGTGTGTGTATTTACACTGGATGGCTTGGAGTCATTTCATACTGCACCTCATTATATTATTAGTCCAGGATAGAGAAGAAAAGATATAAACCATAGCAAACATTGCAAGTCCCCTCCAGGTTGAAAAATCAATTGTTTAATTCAGGCTGTTGTTGTTCTAATGAATTCATGTCCAAAGGACTGAGTTAACCCATAGGCCTTGCTGGGTGGTTCAGGGGCTTATCACTTGAATGGTGTGTGACCAGAAATGAGTTATTTCACCTCTTTATACCTTAGTTTTCCTTTATGTACAATGGGGCTTCTAGCATCTTTTTGGTTCACTGCTCCCCACCTTTGCCACTGCTGTCTCAAGAACTGACTTCTCTCACCTTGTCTTTCTTTGTTTACTCCTCCGTTAATTTCACTAAACTTTCTGGGTAGCCAGTATCTTCTGTTCACCAATCTTGTCTTTCATTCAGGCATACTTGGCCATAGAAGTGTGTGTGTGTGTGTGTGTGTGTGTGTGTAGAATGAACAAATGAGTGGAATGGAGGCACATAAAGAATGCTGTGAGAATAGAAATAAACAACATATGTCCAGTTCTTCTAGGTCATTTAGAGATTTAGCATAATCTCATTTCCTACACTAGGGTTTGGTCTAGGGCACAGAAAGGGCCTTCTAAAGTCTCCTGGGCCCCAATGGAATAATTATTTATCCCATCTACCCTTGGGGAGCGACCACAGACCACAGTTCTCACTTAAGCTGTGCTGGAGAATTCATGCTAGAACAACGCTGGAGGGAAGGTGAACTCGAGTAGATGCCACTTTGATTCCTCCACACAGAGAGTACTGTACTTTAATATCAACAGTGTTGACCAAGGGATCAAAAAAAAACCCAAGAAGAAAAAAAATAACAAGTAGGTGTCAGAAGAGAAATGTCTTAGGAGTAGCATTTTTATGATGACGCCAGTACCCTCGGAATTTGTTTTCCATTGCTCTTTCTCCCTGTACTGGGTAAGCTATTGAGGCAGAAGGTTTTGAGATCCCTCTAGAATTGGGGAATATAAAGATTATGCTCCCAGGAAGAGGTGCTACCCTGAGATCTCCAACTGAATGGTATATCTGAATCAACTTTCTCCAAGGAGTGCAGACATTTTGAGTCTTAAGCCTGAAGTCCCAGCAAGCAAGGAGCCTCTCTGATTTAATCATGGGTTCTCTAGAGTCTCAGGCACTGCTGAGCACTTGCTCACAGTATCCACTCTGCTTTGCTTTCAGACATGTGCATCATGCATGCATTTGCCTTCAGACTTGACTGCAAATTCCCAAAGGCAGGAGCAAGGTCTTGATGGCCTTGGTGTACCCACCTTCGACTACCAGGGCGGAGTAGTCGCTCCTTTGGGACTGCAAAAGGTCTTTGTTCCATGGCATGATCCCTACCACATATGCGTGCAGCTCGAGGTGAAACTACAGACACAGCTCCTTTAGCAACTGTGTAGGGAAACTGGCCTCTGTTTGCAAACCTACTACTCTTTCTGGTAATAGGAGTCAGGAAGGCACTGTCATGCACATGTAGGAAGACAGACTATTCATGGAAGCATATAAATGTCACTCGTACTCCAGAGAAGCTGAGAGAGTGATTGAACATATAGGTGACCCAGGAACAGGAACCGTTTTTTGGGAGCTGAGACAATCTCAGTTGATTCCAAGCTTGCCCTCAAGTAGCAGTGTGTTCTTGTACAGTATACTCACTGTCTCTGAATCTCATATGCCTTTGGACACTGTCTCTGTTCTCTGTACACCACAGATTCTTAGTACCCTGAGCTAATATAGCTCTCTCTTCACTCAGACTCAATTTCATTGTGAGTGCCATTTTTTTATGACTGTTTCCCCAACTAGCAGGCTTCATCTAATGCATCCTTACCTCCCTGGACCCCAGCGTTGTCCCTGGATATTGGAGATGATAGTGCTACCACCTATCACATACAACTGTAAGATAGAGATATTTATTTGAGTACTCAATATAGGCTTTTTCCCATAGAAAACATATGAAAGATATTGACTCTTGTTATAATTTATTCAGCAACTCTGCAGCAGTCCTTTAGAAATCAATAGTGTTATCCCCACTTTATAGATGGGAAACTGAGTCTCACAGAATGAGAATGTGCAGGTCCTTGTATTAGAAAGACAGTATCAGAGTCACGGTTCATGCTGGGGAAAGTAAGTGTCCCAGAGGGCAGGAGGATGCCTCCCTCTCTACCCAGAGACTTCAACTAAGGAGGAGGAGGAGGCGGCGGAGGAGTGGATGGGAAATAGCTTTGGCCCTAGAAATCTGGAGGCCACAACAGGAAGAGCCCCCGGGAGCTGTAGGAAATGTGTCCCGAGGATTAATGGTGGCGCCTAAATGCTGAGTGAGGACTTTTCTTCTTCCTCATCTGCATTTGGGAGATCTTTACTTTTCCTTTTTAAAGATCAATGTGCTATATTTCTTTTAACTGAAGGTACATCTATTAAACTAACAGTGGTTGAGCTCACAGACAATTCCCTACCATGTAATTAACCCCCTCGGGGTCCCATTAAGATCCAATGATATTTTGTGATTTTATTAACTAAAAGTAAATAAGGGAGAGTACTTCTGCGGGGCTCGGGTTTAGAACGCCTGGTCTCCCGAGCACACGGGGTTCACTCTCAGCCCATGTTCTGTGTCCTCTTGAATAACGTCTAAGCAATTTTTTGTGCACTTGCTTTTAATTCATCATTTTATTGGATCCTCTAGGAAAGTTTAGCATATTGGTTAAGAGAGAATTCTCTGGGGCCAGACTCCAGCATTACTAACTGAGTGGTCTTGGATAAGTTACTTAAACTCTGAATATATTCTTCTAAAGTGTGGTGATGAGAGTGCTCCCTAGGGGTGTTGTAAGGATGAAACGAGATGTGCAGGTAAAGCCCTTGGCAGGGCCGCAGGCACGTGGTCAGTATTCCTTGAGTGCTGAGTATGATTCATTAGTTACAGGTGGCACACCAGCTGTCCTACTCTTGCTTCAGGGACAGACAGGCTCGAGCAGGTAGATGAACATGACCCAAGACCACCAGGAGACAGAGCTCGAACTTCAACCAGATCTGATTGATTCCAAAGTCATTGCTTGTTTTGCTCTATTAGCAAAAATGTTTTCTCTCAGAGGGGTTGAAGGGGCACCGATTAGATAGGAAATAAGAGAAGGCATTTTCGTGTACTTCTTCAGAGTTGGAAACCCCAAGGGTGAGATACTGAGAGAGTGAGGGGGAAGCGAGGAGGGCTCTGTGTGTGTTCTGGGCCAGCTCCCCGAGCCCGGAAGGTGCTCAGAGTGGCCTCCGTGGAGGCAGGGGCCTCACACCAGGTGTGGAAGGGCTCTTAGGCCATGGTGAGAACACTGCTTTTCCTTCTCAGGGGTCTCGAATCAGGCTTGTGACTTGATGGGCTCACTCTGGCTGCTCGAGGGAAATGGAAGTGGAAGGCATAAATGCTTGGCAGGAGGGGAAGTCAGGAGAACAGTTAGCAGGTGAGGGCTGACCACTGTGTCTCTGGTCCCCAGAAGAGCCCTTTGCATTGTAGGTGCCATCATTTTGGCTCAGAGTACAAACGCACACACCAGGTATCTGTGCAACACAACCTCGCCTCCTTTGGCCTCCAGTGTCACTTCTGGCCAGCTCAACCTGGGAACAGACAGAAACTCCTCCTGTAGAGGTGACAGAGCATAGGAAGAGGCACGCTCTTAGGATGGGGTTCCGACATCGGCCAGGAGGGCTGAGTCACAAGGGGCGAAGGGTCACTATGGTCCAGGGATCTAGTTTCCTTTCCCACCTGCACCAGGTCACAGGATACGGCAGGCTACCTGCACTGTGAGCGCAGAGTGTCCTGGAGGAACGCAGGGTCACCGTGGCTGTGGGTTAGGACAGGAAGTGCGAGCCAGCCCAGGCACAGCAGTGCAGACCACAGGCAGGAAACTCAGGCACACAAGAGCAGTGTCGTGGGCTTGGACTGCTGCCAGGCCACCGGGGTTACAGGCCCTCTTGGTCCCCAAGGGCCAGGGCATAGTTATCAATGACAAGCGGTAAGGAACTGGGTTTTGTATCACGGCCGATAAGGAGGGGGAGAGAGAGGTCTGGGGCCAAAAATTGCTGTTTCAGAGGTGACAACTGCCCTGCTGCCAGAGAAAGCATCTGGCACATGCTCACTTGAAGGTGGAAACTGAGGGCTCTGGAGAACAGCTTTCCTGGGAAACTTGTTCATACGAAGCAGGTCGCAGACCGCAATGCTCCCTCATGGGCAGCACCTCCCTCCTCTGAGATAGCAGGTGTGCCCAGCCTGACTTCAGACAGACAGGGTGTTCTATACCCCAAGTCCCAGGGGTTCCTCTGTCCGTGGATGTCCTTGAGGAGGTCACCCTCTTATTTCTAGTTTTCCTGAGTTCTGGGTAACAGCTCTATGTTGCCCACACAGCTCTGCTGTGTGGCTTGGGCAAAATACTGACCCTCTCTGAACCTCTGTCGCATCGTGTGGACAAAGGGGATAATTGCAATGACCTTCCCACAAGAAGGTTATGAAATTACACCAAGATAATAAGTACGAAGAATTTTGGAACTTAGAATATAACGTTAGCAATCGTCATAGTAATGTTAATAAATTGACATCGGGAGACCTGTCTTGAACCTCTTACAGTGTACTAGGTGCTGTATCCTAATGTGTGAGATGGTACGCTCACAGATAAAAGAGGTGATAGTGCTAACTATGACTCCTGTGCTGGACGCTATTCTCAGCATTCTCAAATTGCTATCCAATTTGATCCTCATTGTAATCTTAGCATGGAAGGTACTGTTACGACCATTTTACAAATGAGAAAACTGATGGACAGACAGGACAAATACCTTTCCCAAAGCCAGGCTTCTGGGAAGAGTCAGTGCAGGATCAAATCCATCCAGGGCAGCTGGCTGCAGAGCCCTATTCCTAAGCACTGGAATGGTCTGTTGAGTAAGACAATCCATGGGGGATTTGCAGGACCCACCGGGATAGTTAGACAAGATGGTCTGTCTGTATCCAAGACTTGAGTCAAGACCACCTCCCCTGGCAGCCTTGGGAGCTCGCCCAGGAGAAACCCAGAGAAAGATGACCAGTGTCACGGTCAGCCGCTGCGTTGGTCTCCCATGGAGCAGTAGGGACACCCTGGCAGCATCATGCATAAAATGCCTCTGCTGCCATCGCTTCCCTTGCCTCCCACTGCTGTGACTTTGGACCACTGGCTTATCCTCCCTAAGTCTCTGTTCACGGGAGTGGTTGTGAGCAGCCTCAGGTGCTGTGGAGAGAACGTAGTAACACATTGCCTTGCAGCAGCATGGGGCAGCAGGCAGGAAGCACGTGCTCTTACACCTCTGTGGATGTGATGGACCCTGGAACCCACCAGGGGACACGGAGCAACTTTGTGTTTGGAGGAAGCAAGCCAGTGTTGAGTTCCCAGCCCACGGGAACGGAGGAGTCCCATGTCCTGGCAAAACATCCCTGCCCTTCCTCCTCCGCTGAGTGTCTTCACTCTGACGTTCTTGTAAAGACCAAATATCCAATCTACTCAGACCCCTGCATTAGAAAAGGGGCCCCGTGTCTCGAGGGTGGACTAGACTTGGAAGGTTAAGATGGGAACTCACTTGGATTTTGCTTGTTTAAATTGTTTAGAATATGTCTGCTGCCCAGGGCCTTTGAGTAAGTGCTCCAAGGTGAAATTATTAATTTCAGTGAAACAACACTGTGGCAGAGTGTGGGAGCTTACCCACTGGCAGGTGTAGCTGCCTTTTTTTTCCTATTATGCTGTCTCCAGGTGTTTCTTCGTCAGTACCATTCAGTGAGACTAGACCATAGCCTGGTAGAATTCTTTGGTCTTTGTGATCTTCATCTTCAGAGGAAATGAGTTCAGTAGATTCAGAGCCAAGAAGCCAAGAACAGAGCTTCGACCTTAGCAGTTACAGATTCTAAGTTCTGTAATCTAAGTTCTGACAAATAGATTCCTGGCTGGTACCAGCTGATAGCAAATGGTTGAAATGAACACTCAAGAAAGCAATGTGTTATAGCCCTGGAGAAAGGAAACTGGAGATCCCGTATACAGAACTCCAGAAGATTCAATATTGAAAGTGCCTGAGAGAACCTCTAGCAGAGGTTCTTGAACTTTTCCTAGCCATGGAAACCTTTGTTTAAAGAAAATCTTACACCAACAACAAAATTCATATGAAGCTAGTGAAGGCTTAGCTCCTTTAAGTAAGAAGCAAAAATTGGGTCATGAGATCTTAGATCTCTGCTCCCTCGCGTCTGAGTTGATTACATGGAACACTCAGAACTCCACGGAACACAGTTTGTGAAACAGCATAGTGGTGAGGCCCTTTGAAAATGAAACCTGACCTTACGTAAGTTTTCTCATTTGTCAGATGGTAATAATGAAATTGCCATCTTCATGGACACATTTGATAGCACATCATAGATGAGCTACTCCATAGGATAAGCTCAGCAGCACCTGAGACAGCATAAGGATTTGATGAACCACAGCCCAGATTATATTATATCATCACCGTGTTTATTATTACTTGCTTTGTAACTTTAGAAGATTTATTTAGCCTCTCTGAATCTTAGTCACCCTCTCTCTACACAGGGATACTAATAACTAACTTGCCTTATTGGAAATTGTAAACAGAAAGATTTGTGACTTACTGAGCATGGACATATAGTTCTTCTCCCGCCTCTTGCCATGAGGACTCAGAAAGTGGGCCACAGTTACTGCCGTTCTGGCCACCCGTAGACCATACTAGGTGGCAACTGACAGGGTACAGTTTGAGATTTCAGTCTTAGGGAAATGAACTCGCTCAGTAGCATTCTGAAGATCTCTTCCCGCTGGCCTAGAAAATGGCTGTATTCCTGACACTGGTCCTGAAAGGCTGTGTCTTCTTCTGTGATAAGATGAGCACAGGTTGTCCCTGTTCCGTGGTCTCCTCTGCAGCTTCCAGTTCAGAGCCCAGCAGGGGAGAAGGAAGGGAGAACCCCTTGAGAGCTCGATTTCAAGGCCACATGTGCCACCAACTTGCTGTGTGACCTTGAGCTAGGACCTTTGCCTCTCTGTTCCTCACTTACCTTCTCTGAGGGACAGCAAAAAACAGTTTTATTTTTGTTCAAGCAACTTATCCACGTGGGTGGCAGCATGCCCAAGGTTGGGGACGGAAAGTACAGTCTTACCCTCTTCAGGGAGAAGAAGAGCTGAAGATAATTTGATGAATAGCACTAATCACCATCACAGACAATTATCAGGAGCCGCTAGGGGGAAAGGTTAGCAGTCTGGAAGTCTAAGCAAATGATGACAGTGATGGCAGCAAGTGACAGCTGCCATTTACCGAACACAAACTCCATGCCAGGCTGTGGTCTCCCAAGTGCTCTCACTTCTCCTCATGCCTCTACAAGGCAGGCACCTTTAATGCCCCTTTCTCACAAAGGTGGGAACCCAGAGCTGCAGAGGTGAAGTCACTGACACCCATTACAGCTGGTACAAGGTGTCTGTCCTGCTCACTGGAATAGAGTCGTGGGGGCAAGTTGATGAAGGGACATCGAGTCAGAAGTCAGAGACAATCCGGGGGTGGGAGGGGGCTTCCATCAAGAAATATAGGTACTGCAGCGTGTGGCCCATTGGGGAAGGGGCTGGGAGACTGGACACCAAAGCCCCTTCTCTTCTGGACCCAGCCCCCATCCATCAATGCCCACCATCGGCCAAGTCCAACCGGGTCCACAAGTTTGTGGGGACCCTCGTTAATGTAGGTCACTAATGACAACCTCTCCGGATACCAAATCAGATAAAGAAGGATAGAAACAGGGTGTGAGGAGTGGTAAACCTCAGTTTCAAACCCAGAGTTTTCTGCCACTCAAGTCTGAACTTCAGTTGTTGTGCTGGAAGAAAATGACAGGGTAGGTGCTATGTAAGGAAGCGCTGGAAAAATGAAAGCTCTGGGGACCAAACTGATATGGTCTTCATTTCTTACCTGACCAGGAATTCAGGATGCCCTCCTTTGAAATCATGTGTCTGTGTCACAGCTACTCCCATGCTGGGAATACTGCCATGTTATTTTTCGGCGAACTCCTCTTTATAAAGCTCGTATTCATGAACCCATACCTGAACACCACTCCCGTGACAAAAAAAAAAAAAAGGAAGGAAAGTTGAACAATAATCCATTTTAGAAAGCATCCCGCTCCCTATTTGAATGATAGGTAATGGGGAGCCTGAGAGTTCGCATGTTCGAGGCCTCTTCCAGCAACACCACTGAATAGACAATGAGGGTGCCTTCGCTTTTCTCCACCAAGCAAAAGAGCTTATTTTCCATGCAATGAAAAGTCCTGCAAATTGGACCAGTAAGCTTGACTGTGACTTATCTGAAAAGAACTGTTCAACATTTCAAAAATTGAACTTACTAAAATGGAAGAGGAAGGGAAGGCTATAGGTGATGTGGGGAACACCTATCAAATGTTCCAATTTCATGGTGAGGGACAGGGCCAGGGGATGGTGTTCTTTTTATTGATTCCATTCATTCTTTTGATGAGAACTTATTGTGTGTTTACCTGACTGAGAGATCTATAGGGCTGAGAAAAGCTCGAATTTTAACATGCAGGGCATTTTGCATGGGGCACAACCCACCCTATAGCAGGAAGAGCCGTGCTGGGTGGGGACGGCATTGCTACTAGTTAACATATAGACAGTGCATCCTATACACCAGGTTCTAAGCCCAGCATTTTCCTGAGTCTCAATTAATCCTCACCACAAGGTCATGCTTCCCATTTTGCAGATGAGGAAGTGAGGCACGGAATCCCACAACCCATAAAAGCTAGAACTAGAAAGCATATCCCGAGCTGTGTGCCTTCAGAACCACTGCTCATAACCGTTTTTACTCATTTGCCTCCTATGTATCTGCATTTACCTGCAACGTCACTACAGAAAAGCTTGATTTAGTTGAGCCTCTACTACATGCCAGGAGTGACACAAGCATTCCTCTGTATATTAACTCACATCGCAGTAGCAGTTCCGTGCATGCCGTGCCTCGTTTGTCTTTTTTTCCCTTATGTTTGGAGGGGAGCTTGATCCTTGCAGAGGTTACCGCCTATCTTTCTTTGGTCACAGCTCATTAGTTGCAGAACTGGGATTCGAAATCATGATTCCTCAGCTCTGAAACCTGCTCCATCTGCTCCACTCTACCTCTCTAAGCTGCTGCAGTGAGTGGTCAGTACCCTGGAGCAGATACTGGAGCGATGAGCTATGGCTGAAGCTGTATGAAGTCCACTGTCTGGTGTCCAGTGTGAATGTGTGAGCTTGTTCTCCTGTGTGCACACTTGTCTGCATGCTGTGTTGACACTAGTCCTTAAGGCAACTCTTGGACATTAAGAAAAGGTGAAAAGACATCCTCTTTGGGCAAGAGGCACCATTTATGGATAACATCCCCCCCCCAGCTGTTGATGTCTTTGGTACCCCCACCCCCAAGGACAGGTGTAAAGGTGGGTGGTTCCCTTCTTGGCATCATTCCACCTTGCATGAGGCTCTCCATGACCCATTCTGGGAACACACATTCCCTTCGTCCTCATCAGTTGGAGGAATGAAATAAATGTCAGCAAGCCCACATTTTTTTTTCCTGCCACAAAACCTGACTCAAGCACATCTGCTTCTTTATGATTTTTTTACCATTATTTTCCTCACATTCAAATATGGATGATGTGGGAGCTGTTAAACAGTTGTTTTCATAAACGACATGCCCTCGCCTTCCCAGGCTCCTGGAAATTTCCCCATGGGCTAGGGAGTAGGTCCCTCTCAGGAGAGAGACAGCTTGAAAGGTGGAGGGGAAATCCAGATGGCATCCAATTCAGAGAGCTGAGGTAGCTTCCACCTGAAAGCCCTAATCACAGCCCTTCCTTGGAAAGTGGAGCCCACTGCCCTGTGGGCCAAATCCACCCCCAGACCCCAAAGGTCATGTGCAATCTTCTGAAAGAGTTTGTTTCCTTCAGCTAGAGGTCAGTGCCTTGAACTGGCTTGTTATGGCCTGGAAGAGCTTGCGTGGGAACGACTGGGGGGAATGGGAGGCTTTCCACCTTGAGACCACAGGACGCCACGGGTAGAGGGAGGCTGTCCTGGACTGAGGGTCGGCATGCTCTTTGTGCCTCTGGCTTGGATTCCAGGGGTGGGGGTGGAGATGTGTCCTTCCTTTAGAGTAAAGATGAAAATTTTTGTTCAGAAAGCTCTGGGATCACACAAGAGTCCACGTCAACAGGTAGTGGGTTCACTGTCACAGAAAATAGTCAAAAGAAGAGCCTCTGATAGGGGACACTGGAGAAGAAGCACATACACTCACTGACAGGTTAGCAAGATGACACCTCAAGACTCTTTCTCCTTTGTGATGTTGAGTTTATGACTGATGAGCCATCTTAGCCAGCACAGAGCTGCGACTTTGATATTTGCTAATCAAAGCGACTCACGTTTGCAAACAGGCACCAGGAGGATATAGAGAATGCATGCAAGTGAGCTCGAGGCTCAGGGGTCTGGGTTCCGATGCTGGCTCTACCGGGAGCATTTGACCTTGGGCAAATGCTGCTGTTCTCAGTGCTTCATTTTTATCCACTATCGCCCAGAACACACCTCTTTCCTAGAGAGCTTTGCAGAGTCCACAGCCCTCCCATGCCCAGCCCTGGCACTAATCAGCGCAGTGGGGGCCAGCGCACTTTGGTAACAGCAGTGACAGGCCCATGCGGCCCTGAACTAGAACGTGCCCATCTTCTAATGCTTCACGTGTGTAGTGTGCCTCTCCTTACTTTTGAAATGGAATTGTATTCAATGTAGCAGTGTTTTTATTTCAGTAAAGATGGTGAAACTAGTGAGATGGTGATGGGGAATACATGGGGATTACAATTGATGACAAGTTCATGTAAATTTAAAAAAAATTTATATTAATAAAAAAATAAAAAGATGGTGAAACTTTCCTGGGTAATCTGGTCTTTTGAAATAAAGACCTAAATTTATTACAATTTATAATCAAATTTTAGACTCATCTAACCCATTTTAACCCCCCCCCACACACACACACACGTGGAATACTACTTTTAAAAATATATTCTCTACTATGAGAGTGAGGGGAGGTGTTGGGAGGGTTATTTTCTTTCTTTTTTCCTTTTGCAAAGGAAACACCTTTTCAGGGTTGGCATGACATTAATAAAAATAATAAAGGAGAAGGTTTGGAGGGAAAAGGTAAATAAGGCAATTCATACATCATCTGGGAGAGGCACAGGAGTGAGGCAGAGAAAAATCACCATCCCACCATGTGAACTGGGGGATTTTCATGAGTCAGCTTGTTTCTGCTCTGGGGCTTCTGGCTGAGCGGTGGTGGCATTGGCTTTCTCCGTAGTGGGGCTGGGCCTGGCTGGAGGCCTCTCCTAATTAGCAGCACTTCTTTTCGGCACCGGCTGCTAAGAGTGGCATCTCTTTACCTGCAGTAAAGTGAAATTCTAAAGAATCCCTCCCTGCCCACACATGCATGCACACACACACACACACAGCAGTGCAGTTGGTGGTGCCTTGGAGAGGGAGGACCCTGTGCACTAGGGAAACGTGAGGCTCTGGTTCAGAAAATATATTAAAATACAATGTTCAAGTAGAACACACAGAAAACTTACAAGTGCTGGAGGCTTGCACAGATCACACCATCAGGGAGCTGCCCCAGCTAGCCGCCTTTTTAGGTCAAAAGACTTGTGGGTGTGACAGCAAGTGGAGCCTGTGGCTTTCCGTGGTTCCTTTGATCAACAACTACCTCATACATGATTGAAAATGACGAACCTTCCATCTGGAACCCAAGAAGTTAGATAGCAGCGCACAGCCACACCCCATAGTTGCGGGCAGAAACGCGAGGTGGTTTTGAAAGCGTGACCTGTGAGAGTAAACAGTCCATTGGGAAATGCTCCTGGGGCAACATCAGAAAACCTGTTACCATCTCAGCATTCTACCGTTCCCCAGTTGGAGACTTCCCTAGTAACTGTCTCTTCTAATAGCCTCATTTTCCAAATGTGGACGTGGAGCCCACATTGCTAGGAGTAATGACTCCTTTACCGCACGCCTAAGCACTTTACGTATACTTAGCTCACAGCTAACACAAGAGGGGAGGACAGTTGCTATACCGGTTTTACAGAAGAGGAGACAGAGAGCCACTCTTGTTCACTAGGTTTCTGGAGGTCAGAGTCTCAAGGGACAGAGTGGCCTTGTCCATCTGATTTTGGATTCCTACCTTAGAAGCGCTCTACCAGCTCCAAAGCCAGAGGCTCGGTTCCTGTTCACTGCTCATTATACATTCCCCTGCTTGTCAGCTGCCCATCTCCTTGGGTGGTCTGACACCCCTTCTCCTTCATGCCCCTCCTGATATCTGGAGGTGGATCTTTCTCCAATTGCATTCACCCAGGAGACACAAAAGAGGAAAAAGACTTCTCCAAACCTAAGAAATAAAATAGACTTAGTCCTTTTGTGGAAGAGAGCAGGACTATCTCAAAGGCGCGATCTAGAAAAGCACATGTCCCCAGAGAAAGAAGGGGCTGGCAGTGGCCCAGCTATGACCCAGGCCCCTGCTGCAAATGAATTACATGCTAGAGCCAAGGTGCCAGAACTTTGGCCAATATCCCCGGGTCTTTCCTGCCCTGCATGGACTAGAGCCGCTGTGTAGAGCCAGGATTGGGGCTGCAGCGGGAAGACAGCAGAAGGCTTCATTGGAGCAGGTCTCAGGCCCCAGCAGGGCCTGCCTTCCACCCAGCAGGTACCTCCGCTGCCACCACGCCTGCCAGCCAAGCTGTGTAAACATTTGAACTCTCTGGCAGAGCTGGCAGCAGAGAGGGGAGAAACAAAAGGCTTCTCCTCCCAGGACTGGATGTGCCGAATTGGATTTCCTTCCTCAGCGTCTCCTCCTGCCTTATTGTCCTTTGGAACCACATGCCTGCAGGATTTTTCTTTGAGACCCATATGGTTCACAGCTCCATTGACCCTTTGCAGAGATGCATCCTATTTTTCTTCTTCTTTTTCTTAATGCTACACCTCAGAGAGGGTTTAACCAAAGTGGGTGGTTTCACAAAGCTATTCACCAAACAGCTGCATCCTGGTGTGTGTCTGGGTGAAAGTCTGAGGAGACCACATAGACCTAAATATGAAGGTCAGTGCAGTGGCTGTCATGAATTGTATCTTAGTTTAGAGATAGGTTTTTTTTTTTTTTATTCGAAAAGAATGATATTTGGTGAGAAACAATTTTTTCAGATCATAGTTACTTGTGTGTACATGGGTGTGTATGTGTGTAAATATATGTGTGCATAGATATGAAGTATAAAAACAAACTTCTTATATATGAAACACATTTCGAAGAGGAAAAAATTGTCTTGAGTACTAAATAAAATAGGTTATTGTTTTCAGCTAATGTGCAATGGCTGTTTATCAGTTGACTTTTCAAAGATTTCCAAAATATAATGTTAAGTCAAAGGCAAGAAACAGAAAAGTTAGTAAAAACAGCCCTTTGTTAAATAAAATAAAAACACTAATGATAAACACTGTAGATAAATGGATGGACAGATGGACAGAAGAAAGGAATGATGATGGCTATAGGTAGGTAGATAGGTAGGTAGGTATTAGGCTGGTAGGTAGATAGATAAGTTTATACACTTTACTCATTAGAGCAATTTTAAAGTGGTAGAAAGATCGAGTACCAAATATATTGTTCCCTTTGTATTTGGTCCAATTTTGGACCCAAATCCAACTCTGGCCCTTTCAACTAGGAATGAAATCCAAATAGTTTATCATGGTCTATAGGGTTCCACTGGGATCTCATCCAGCGCTGTCTCCATTCCCCAGCTCAGTCTCATACTCACCTTGCTGTTCCTCACCTAACAAGCCCCCAATGGTCAGCCCGGGTGCATACTCTGTGTGTCTCTAACACAACTCCAGAGTGGTTGGCTAAGTTCCATCCAGACCCTCCCTTGATATGACATGAACTGCATCTAGAAGCTTCATCTGGGTTTCATTGTCTTTCTTCAGTAGCTCTCTTTGGTTCCAGTCTTGGCCATCTTCCTTTTCTTGTGCAGGCCCTTCCTGGCTTCAGGTCTTCACAACATTCCATAATCCCTACTGTGATATGATTTCAGAATCCCAGTGAGAAGACCCACACAAATAGGGGTGCTGGGTTATCTGTTCTCCTTGTTAAAGACACTGAGGAGGTGGGTAGCATGCGCAAACTCTGAGGTTCAGCTGCACTAAGTTTGAACCCTAAACCCTTCTCCTAGGAAATGAAAAACTATGGGCCAAGCAAACCAGGACCTTGACCTCTCTGTGACTTGACTTCCTTGGCATTAAATTGGGACTAAAGAAAGTATCTGTTTCACTTGTATATCCTGAAAATGAAATGCAAAGAAAGGACTTACAACAGTACCTAGTTACAGAGTAAATATTCACTCAGTGTTACCCTCTTTGATAGTAGTCCAACTCCAGGTTCTCTCTTTATCTTTGCATTCTTCGCTTTGGGTGATTGAATTCCACCGCTAAGTAGAAGACAGAGCCTTCCTTGGAATCTAGGAAAAAATAATGTCTCTTTCTACTTCCCTCACCTCCTCCTCTTTCTTTTCTCTCTTCTCCTTTTTTCCTCCACCTTCTTTTGCTCCTTTTCTTCCTCTTCCTTCCTTTCTCTTCATTCTATTGATCATCCTTTGTGTTGAGGCTGCAAATTCTGTCTACCACTGTGTGAAGTGTCCCATGCCCCCCTAAATGCTCCTCTCCACTCATTGGATGACTGTCTTTTTGCTTTTCTTATCTTTAGTGCACTTGCAGTCTAGAGTTCCTTGTTCCCAAGGGTGGACCTCAGGTATCTCTTCTGCAAGGGGGAGCTTGGCCCTCTGGGTGCAAGGCACATACCCCAGCAATCCCATGTGTGAGTTGTCAGCCACTGTAGGCACACTACAGGTCTGGTTGACGGGTTGGACCCAAGGCCATTGCCGACTCCCTGAGTACTTTAGGCCTGTTATCTCCTTCATTTCAGGGCCTAGCTCCCTGGGAGTGGCTGTTTGTCCTAGTGCTATGGTTTTGGACAGGAAACAAGAGCTTCCGGACCAACTGGTGATCAGAAGACTCTTCCCCTAGGAACAACAGGTCCCTTTTTCTGTGGCCTTTTTATAAATCTTAATCTTCCTCCTTTGACAAACTTCCCCCCTCTCCCGTGACTGAGGGACAAGGACAAACCAGTGACAAAACAGATCAAACCCTTCACATTGTCATCTGCCTCAGATGAAAAAAAGCTCTCTTTACTTCACTCCTGCCTCATGGAAACAACATGGGACAGAAAAAGAAGTTCATGATCTAAATTTCCAGACTGTATTTGAATTGTGGTTTTTTTGTTGTCATTCAGAAAAGAAAAATGTCCATGTGATAAGATGAAATTTTGGCTAGTGATGATATCTCCCAGCTGTTTTCTTCCTATTAGGAATCTTTGATTCAAAAATAGGTTCATAATATAACTTACCTTTTAGATAAGATGTGTGCTTGAAAATGTATATGGGAGACAATGACATTTTCAGCCTCACTTTGGCTTGTTTTTCTGAGGTATACACAGTTCTGTATATGCTTCCAGTTGTTCAGGAGGGCAAATATGGCAACCACAAAACATAATTAGATAACTCTGGGAAACAGTGGTAACTTCACTTTTTGTGTGTGTGTGTGTGTGTATACAAGTAATCAGAGTTTAGTCAAGTGGAGTGAAGGTACAGCCAACAGCGTGTTGTTGCCTCCAAAATCTAGCAAAGAAAACTAGAGTCATTTGTAGAAACATGGGTGGGCCTAGAAGGGATGCTCAGTGAGATAAGTCAAAAGGCAAGAGAAAAATATCGAATGGTTTCACTTTTAGAAGGAATATAAAGGAATGGAAAAGGGGGAGGCTCAAGGAAAATAACACTAATAATAAAAAAAAGCAAGAACAAAAAGACAAAGACATCAAAGGCACCTTGAAAGGGTTTGGGGTGGGATGAAGGCAGAAAGAGCACAAGGGATTGAGGTGATGGTGCACGGATGAAATGGTGGTGGGAACTCCATGGGGACCACAATTGTTGTCAAATAGATATAAATAATAATAATAAAAAGAAAATTCATAATGTATAGTCCCTACCTAGGGACAATAGTTCCTACTGTATTCATATAGCCATCCATCCACCCACCCACCCATCCATCCATTGATTAAAAATTATTGAATTGTTCTGTGCCAGATATTGTGCTTTCTGAATTGCACAGGAAGCTCACTTAATCTTACCTCATAAGGTAAGGTACTTATTTTTCCTTCTCCTAGGTAAGAAAGCAGAGGCTCAAGGAGGTTTATAATTTGTCCAGTCATGCAGCTTAGAGGCTGAACTGGACTTCATTTCCTCATTATCTGACTCCAAATTATCTGACCCCATCTTTTGCATCACACTTTCCCAGAGGGCTGAGGAGAAAGAGGGGTTGTCAAGTGGGTGCTCTTAGCTGTAGGGATTGAGAGACAAAGGGACAGGGATGACTTAAAATAGACATATTGGTTCAGTCCTGCCTCTTGGAGAGGGTTTCAAATGTCTTGGTTTAAGGATATTCAAATTCAGGTTGTATCAAAATAGCCCAAGTAGAAGGTGGAGTATGTAATTCCAGAAAGCATTCTGAGAGGTGACATTTAAAATAGCATAAGTAGAAGATCTTACACCTTCATGGGAATCGTGAGGACTAGGTAAATTTTGAAAGATTGACTAAGCCTCCACTACATACCCTGTTGTGTGCTACATGTATATGTTACATGCATGGAAGATGTCTCTAACATGCCACATATGTTATAGATGGGAATTGTAGATGTAATGTAGATTTAATTTGTTTATAAATACTCAGCTTAATTCTGTGATTTATAGGCTATATAAACAAAAATGCCATGATTTTTAGAAGATAGAGGAAAAAATAAAAACTAAAGGATGCTGGGCACAGCATATTGTAGAAGGAGATCAAGGGAGTAAGACCAGGCAATAACCCTAGGGCAGAAGTGCAGACCAAGCAGTTCTAATAGTTGTATGACTGACCCACAGATTTCGCTCTGAGCTTCCTGGTTAATAAAGTGAAAAGGGAAACAGAATCAGTCCTGTGATTGTCCATTCTAAGAAAACAAAGCAGCTCTTCTAGGGACAAGGATGCAGAGGAGTCCACACTTTAGTGGGTAAATTCAGAGAATCCAGCCACCATGATACCCAGAAAATGGTCAAAAGAAGGCAGCAGTGTCCGCTGATTCCAGTCTGGCATGGAAATGTGAACCTCCTATGAAAGTGAAGGCTTTAAATAGGGATTACAGTGGCTTAGCTTTTCAGTCTTAGAGAATATGATTTATTTTAATTTTGCAGTAAACTTTTTTATTATATATTATAAAGCTCTTGGAAAGTATAGGCTCTTTCCCATCAAATTGGTAACTCATCTAAATTCTGGCCCCTTTGTGGTTGTGCTAATGTATAGGGAGATTTAAGGAAGAATTTTCATTGCGTAGCATAGTTTCTGGTATACTGTAGACACTCAATTTTTTAAAAAAAGTTAAGTGAATGAATAAAATATGAACAAGGTGACCTTTGAGCGAAAAGAAACAGAGAATGAATTTAATAAAATAATGGAAATTCTTTAGTCAAAATCAGGAATAATTGGTTTCTGATCTAGTGTCCTACTCCTATACAAGCCACCCTTCCCAGACACCCTTCCGACAACTTTATGCCTTGAAGTTGAATGCTGAGGTTCCTATAATAGATAATAGATAATTTACTGACTTTCACATATTTTAACTCAGTTCCTTTGATAAAAATGAGGAGTCTTTTTATCAACATTACTGAGACATAATTGTATGTAGTAAGATATGCAGAGTTTATGTGAACTACTTGATGAATTTTGATGTGTATGTATTACCCCATGTAATAACCACCTCAAAGAAGATATTTGAGTCATTCCACATCCCTCACCCTCAGAAAGAATTAGGGTCCCTTGGATCACTTTATAACTAATGCCCCACTCCTTTCCTCAGGCAACCAATGATTGAGCTGATGAGTCTTTAATCCTATTTTTCATATTCTTAAAATTATAATTTAGAATGTGTAGAAGGCTTAAAAGTTTTGAGAAGACTCTTAAGTGCAGCTCTCTTTTTTAAGTGATGGGGAAACTAAGGCCAGCAGGTTTGTCCTATCTCGTCAAGCTGATTTAACCACTCAGGTCTCTCAGGCCAGTGCTCTTTCCACTGAGGGTCCAGTCTCAACAATTCCAGCATTTAAACTGAGGGGCAGTCGAGGAGCGGAGCTGGTGGGGAGAGTAGGTGACACACATTTCACTTAAGTTAAAAATTGCATTGGTGGTGAAAATTATTCTGAATTATTATCAAAATTATTAAGAAAATGACACCCTTCAGTAAATGCTTGGAAGAAATGAGTTTTGTGGGGAATGATACCTCATAGCCACTTCTCATAAGTCCAAAGAGAAAAGCAAATTAAGAGATATCTTTCAAGCAGTGGAGGGGTGGGGGCTGGGGGGCACAGAGTTCCTAATAAATACCAAACCAATCCAATTATAATGGTCAAATCAAGGAGAGAAAAACATAGCATTGAATATAATGAAAGTTTTCTTTCCCATGGAAATCACAGCTTGTTTCTCATTGTCCAGTGCTGAAGGGGATTTTAAAATCGGCATTTATAGGAGAGGAGGGTATGCAACAGAAATCAAAGTGAAAAAAAAATCAAAATTTTCTGGTGGAAATAAGTGTAGTTGTTTGATGTAACTTTGACATTCAGCATAGTCTCAGCCTTGACACTGAAGTTAGGAGATTAGCATGTTTCTGTGAGTTTTACACTACGGTGACCTGTCAGAAAATCTCAGTTAGATATTTAATTCAACGTGGCATTATGTGTTTTGGGATGATACAGAGTCTCGTACTAGATCCATTGCCAATGGAAAGGGAGAAAAGACCTGTTTTAAATTTAGTGGGTTGGCAAAAGTCTGCCCCACTCTAAGAGGGTGGACTCCCATTAGTAAGTCCATGTCCACTAGGAAGTCCACAGCCACTATGTAGTGGACTGGCAAGAGTCCCTCCACCAGGAGAAGGTCTCCTGCTAGGCAGGAGTCCACCAGGAATGCAGCATGTGACACTGTTTGGAGGTAGGCCTTTGTGGATGTAATTAAGTGATTGGATAATGATAGTTTCGAAAGTCGATGAACAGGTCTTTTAAGTGGTGGAGAAGTACAGAGAAGGGAGAGATGTGATGATGGGTGCAGGGATTGGAGTGATGGGACATATAAGACAAGGTACAGCAGGTGTTGCCAGGGGCCTCCAGAAACTGGAAGAGGCAAAGAAGGCTCCTTCCCTGGAGCTGCCTGGGAAGTAGGGCCCTCCTGACCTCCTGACAAGGAGATGCAAGATTCCTGACCTTCAGGATTGTAAGAGAACATGTTCCAGTTGGTTTAAGCCCCCCATTAGAGGCATCCTTTATGGAAGACTAGGAGACCAAGAACCTAGTGCTATGGCAGTGCCTCTGCTTAGAGAAACAAGAACGAGTTCTTGATCAGGATGCAAAAATACAAAAGAATCTAGGAGGTGATTTTTCCCAATAGAGAAACTGCATTTGCAGTATTTTGAGTCAGCATTTCAGATTCTTCAGTTCGCCTCTGAGAAGCCCTAGCTCTACCTCCCTCCAGTGAATGAAGAGCAGAAGCCTCAGTGAACCCAAAAGCATCCCACAGAAACCAATCTGCATGCCTGCTCATGCTCGTTCTGCTTTTGGAATGAAAAACCATAGTGGCACTGACACTGCACCTCTGTAAGACCAGTCCCAGATGGCTTCCAAGGAGTATGGTCTGAGAGTGGTAGTAATGAATGAGGACTCTTTGCATCCCTTTTTGCCCTGGAACCTCTCAAGAGAACCAGTCAGGTTCAAAATCTCCAACCTGGTAGGAAGGGACAGTGCCTTAGATTGAAGTGGAAGGAAACACCTAGGGTCCGGGGGTGAGGGGTTATATCACAGCAGTTAGGGGTTTATACATGTGGTGTCTGCCCTTCTGCAGAGAGAGGCTCAGTTGAGCCTCACCTATAGGTTACCAAAACCCAGACGTCTACTCTGCAGACTAATCCCAAAAGGCACCTAAGGCTGGTACATAATGTGTCATTAAAAATGTCAGTGGTGGAGGCAGGTTGTTGTTCATATTGTTCTCAGCTCTTCAGCCTCTCTATTCCCTCTCTAATAGATTTGAGCCCCGTATTTATTCCCTGCGGCTGCTGTCTCAAATAACTACAGTCTGGTGACTTTAAACAACAGTGATTTATTCTCTTGAAGCTCTGGATGCTGGAAGTCTAAAGTTTAGGTGTTAGCTGGGCTACACTCTCTCCAGACGCTAAAGAAGTAGCTTCCATTTGCCGTTTCCAACTTTTGGCTGCTGTTACCATTACCCAACTTGTGGCTGCATCTCCCTCTGCTCTGTTTTCACGTTGCCTTCTTGTCTGTGTCTGTTTTTAAATACTCTCTGGTCTCTCTTATAAGGATAAACACAGTTGCATTTAGGGACAACCTGGATAATCCAGGATAAATTCCTCTTCTTAACTTAATCATACCTTTCTCTACAGAGAGTAATATTTCCAGACTCTGGTGATCATAGCACGGACATATCTTTTGGAGGAACATTGTCAGTCTATGGTAGGTGAAGTTGTCTGTTGAACTTGAGCTAGTGGGGTAATGTCTGTTTCTGTCCCCATGTGTAAAACTGTAACAGTGCTAGCACCAGCTCATAAGGATGTTGTGAGTGTAAATTAATAAGCATCTGAACAATAACTGACACCAGGTAAGCACTACTTGAGCCAGGCATCGAAAATTAAGATCCCTTCTGTCTGATAGCAACCTGTTGTATAGTCTGCCAGCTATGATTAACTTTTGCATTTTAAAATGGTTGAAAAATATCTTCTTAAAAAGGTGATAATTCCATGACACATGCAAGTTATATTATTTTTAAATTTAGCATCCATCAATAAAGTCTTTATTAGAATATAGCCACATCCACTTTTTGAGATGTATTCTATGGCTATTTGTGTACTACAGTGACAAACTTGAGTGGAGTACAAGAGAGCCCACATATAACCCTCAAAACTTACTCTATTTACTATCTGGTTCTTTACAGATAAACTTTTCTGATTCTTGATCTAAGCCATTAACAGTGAGTCTCAGCAAATGTGTCCACGTACTGCAGCCAAGAGCTGGGACTGCCACTCTGCTTGACCACACCTTAATGGCCAGTATGGTGACGATCTTCAAAATTCAGCCCAGACTAGCATTCCTGTCTGTTGCATCTGGAAACAGGAACAGCAAGAAATTCATTTTCTGTCATCTCTTTTCCTTTTATCTTTGTCATCTGTGGATGTTCTTCATTACTCTCAGAATGTTATCCCTTAGGTAATAAATGAGTAAATAGGCAACAAGCAAATGAACAAGAAAAGACTAGGATTCAAAGGTTACAAATCCACCGCACTCTGAGTTTGCTCTGATTTACTATGAAAAATCTGGAGGCTCCTCTTTTCTGCCTCATTATCCCTTTCAATGAATGAATTAACTCAGCAATTCATGTGCACATATTTATTAAATACTCATTATATGCCAAGGGTTGTGCCAGACACAGGGACTCAGTGAACAGAATGAACTCACAGATCTAGACTTCTCCAAATCCCTGGTCTCAGGGTCAGAGCTTTCCTACATGGGACCTTAGGGATCAATTATAAAGGCACCCCATTCCTCTGGGCAGAGTGCATAGCTTATGAGGATTGGCTATTAGCCCAGCCTACTTCCTAGACCATTGACCTTGTGCAGTGCCCAACTGACACAACTGTACATGGTGCTGAATCTCCTGGGAAACTCTAATAGCTAATGGGGAGGGATAGAGGAGACCTAAGGATGTAGAGAGGAGATTGAAGAGCACACAAGGAGCACACAGTGCATTCCTGGTTGAGCCAAATGTAGCATCTCGGAAGGAGTGACTTCAAACAGGAGGCCAGTATTTATACTAGAAAAAGCAGCCATACAGTAAACTTTCTGGTTATTGTTTCTTTTAAAAATGGGAATCCTGAGGCATGAAGAGGTCAATTAATCCTTTTCCTATTTCTGAAGCTTCCTTTGTAAAAGAGAGAAAATTTATATACCATCATTTAGGCCTTTTCAGTGCAAGCACTGGTGCTGCATTTTGGCAGAGGCACTAAATGACTTAAGAGAGTTGGGAGGTGGAGGAAAGATGCTTTTATTATTATTATTATTATTCAGAAGATTTTATTTGGTCATATAAATCGTTACACTCACTTAAGTTTCTGCCTCAACCAAGAGCAAGAATTACATCTACCAATATTCTCAGGCCCAGTGCTACCATATAGAACCTTAAATTGTAACTTGCAAGAAAAAACTAGTAATCAGAGGGATTTATCATGATTGGACAGCCAGATCCTGCAAAAATCAAAACACATTTTGCTAGATAGATAAATTTGCATGTGTGGCAGACTTGCATATAAAAACAGCACTAAATGTCATGGGTGAGATCTGCTTCTCTTTCCCATCATGTGTTTATGCTCACAATCACATCTTTATTAAACATACTTTCACTTAAGGCAGTACACACCCTGTCTTCTACATTTTGAAGAGAAGACCCTCCTTATATGAACCCCCTCCTTCAAAAATTAAATCTCTGTGGATCTAATTTGAATCAATATGAATTCTTAGTTTATACAGAGGCAGGCAGATATACAAGGAATGTTATATAGCAGAGAAAAAATTGGCCCTGTTCATGAAACTAAGGGAATTTCTAGTAGCAGCTGTGATAACAGAACTCAGGGAGTGTCATACAGGGAGAATAATAAAGTAGTTAAAGAATCCAGGTTCTGTCTTTGATACGCACTCTGTTCAAGAGTTCTAAGGCTGCTGATCGCACTAGTCAATGTAAAAGCACCCCACCCTAACCCAGAATTATAGCTGCCTAGAAACCTGAGTCTTTCTGATGCCTTATATTTGTTGTTATCACAAGGAATCTGCCCATGGCCCCTTTCCTAAGTGCAGGCCAACTCATCTCTGGAATTTCTTGTTCTCCCTCACTCTATTTTTTTTCTCCTAAGACTCAAAACCATCAGTCATGATCCATGTATTCATGAGCTGATGCTGGGTAACAATTCCCCCAGCACCTAGTGGTTTTTAAAGCAGCATTTATCACTTAATTTTTATGGATCAGAAACCTGGGGATGGCTTAGCGCTCAGAGTTCAATGGTATCTTACGAGGCTGCAGTCAGGACGTTGGCTGGCACTGTGGTCATCTCAAGGCTCAGCCCGGGGAGGGTCCAGCACAAGCATTATCAGGAGCCATGCCAGAAGCTGCATATCAAACCGCGTATTTTAATTATTGACTTGTTTATTGCCTCTGTTCTACTACAACAGAAATGCAGGAAGGGCAGAGTTATGTCTGCTTTGACTCTCCTTTGTCCAAATCACCACCACACTGGTTGGCTCTCAAATACTTGTTGAATGAATGAACCAACATAGAGATTGTTTTCCTTCCTAGAGGAGTCCTATGTGTGTCTTATTTTTTTTTTTTTCCTTTGGGGCAAGTGACCTGTAGGAGCTTTGAGTTCCAAACGTTTGAGATAGTATTAAAAATTCCTTAAGAGAAAATATTTATTTTAGCATTCATTTTAGCATTGTGTCTCTCCACCAATGTCCACGCGCTAATCTTCACCACTAACTGTGAACTATGAACACATTCTAAAATAGAAGGAGACTTTGCAAATGTGATTGAAGTTTTAGACCTAAACATAAAATTATTTTGAATCATCAGGACATGTAAATTCCGATCATCTTAAACATGAGCTCAGTGGGCTCTGGTTGAGGTCTGATGGCAGAAGAAGTTCTCAGAGAAGGAACTGAGAAGGATTTGATGCCTCACTGGCTCATTCTGAGTTATAAAGAGATAGGTGCAAGAACCAAGGAGAGCCTTCTAGGAACTGAGAGTGGCCTGCAAGGAAACAGGAAGTTCGGGTCTACAGTCATATGGAACTTACTCCTGCCACGCATGGCCTGAGCAAGCACAACTGAATCTCCCCAAAAGCCTCCAGAGAAGAGCACAGCTTTTTAACACCTCAAGTTTAGTTTGGCGATACTTATACTGGACTTCCAGCCTCTAGAAATTTAATACATTTGTGCTGTTTTCATCTACTGAGTTTGTATTCATTTCTTATGGCAGCAGAAGAAGACAAATATAATTGTGTTACATCCTACTGGATGTCTGGCTTAGCTAAGCAGGACAGAAGGTCTGGGAAACAGTGGTGAGAGTTAGCAGTTGCCGTCACCACTGACATGACTCAAGGACCATTCATTGTGGGCCTTTTGAGAGAGTCTGCCTTTCAGGGAAATTCGGATATAACCAAGGAGTGTGGACTTCAGTAAAAACCTTTCTACTTTATTAACAGCCATTTACAAAGGACTAGAGACCCTCAGGCTCAAATCTTAACTCCTGATACAATTTGGGGAAGGAATAAGTCTTCCAGTGGACATCCTTGTAGGTCAACATAAAGAGAACATTGTCAAGAGAAATACAGGTTAATGCAAGAGGAGTTGGCCATCATTAATGTTTCCCTTTGAAAAAAATTCTTTATCTTGTTATTGAAGTGTAACTTATATACAGAAGAGTGTGAATTACAAAGTCATTCCACAAAGTGGATACCCCCATGTGAATGAGATCCATTGCATGTTTCATGAAGCAGCCCTTGGTTTAAATAGCAACTGAATAGCTAGATCACAATTTACTTAGCTTTTGTAAGTTTGATGAGCATTTCAGTTACTTTTGCTTTGGGGCTGTTGTGAGTGGATCTGCTATGAAGTTCTGGTACATGGCTTAGGATGAAAGTTCTTCTGATGGATAGATAAACCTGGAAGGGTGTTCCTGGGTCAACAGCACATTTTTTTTTTCTTCTACTAAACACAGCAAGTGAAGTTCTGGGATTAGATGAGATGAGAGAAGTGAGTTGTGCGAGTGCTGTGTCAGATTCCATTTTTACTTCAACTCTGGCATGTTGCTAATCAAGGATGGTTTTTACATTAGCTTTGATTTTTGTGTTGATTGTAATTTTGATTTTGGGTGTTCCCTTAAATTGTGTACTCAGAGTGAATGCTTCGCTTGCCTTCTTTCTCCATGCGGTTCTGATAAATATAGTAAGTACCTCCTGTCTGCGTCCTTTCTGCCTGGTCCTAAAAGTCCACTGAGGTCATACTGATCTAAACAGTCCTTTAATGCCTACTCCTCAAAGCTCATCCCCATTGTGTTTGGGGTTTTTGAAACAAGTTCTTTTTATTCACAAAGAATTTTGCAATGTGATCTAAGATTTGTTGGCAATACAATCGCATGTTGCTTAGCCTCAGGGATATGTTCTGAGAAATGCATTGTTAAGTGATTTCGTTGTTATATGGACGCCTTAAAGTGTAATTACACAACCTTACATGGTACAGCCCACTACACACCTACAACCTGTTGGGACTGTCCTCAGTGAGGTCTGCTGTTGACAGAAATATTGTTTAATCACAAAACACGTGACTGTATTTCAAATTTGACTTTTAACTGATTGGTTAATTTGGTTGGTGCTTCCATTAGCCATTCCAAAGGTTAACAAAAATAGAGGTAGGGGCAGGGAGCCTACTGTTTATAAAGGTCTGAATTGGTAGAGGGGCTACATCACAGTCAGATTAGGGCCAAATGCTCCTCAATAAAATTCCTCTTTCCTCTATTTCTTTAACACGAACAGACTTTCAATCACCCATTTCCTATCTCGTTAGCCAGCTCTCTCCCAAGGCTTACAGGAGCAGGTATCAGCCTGATAGGATGAGACTTTCCAGGGCTTGGTTTATCGGGTTTAGGTAAGCAAATCCTCTTAAGAAAGATTGTTCATCAGTAGGCCTAATTCACTCGTCTGGAGCAGAGCATTTTTTTTTTTTATCTTCTTCGGTGCTAGTTGTCAGGTGTTCTGGACACAGCAGCCAAGCATACACATCCAGACTTACTAACAACCAGCAGGCAGGGAGGACTGGTACTGGAATCTGAGGTTCTAAGTGGAACGGAGGTGATTGATTTCACTGCAGGGAGAGGGGTGGGAATGGACCAGTAAATTGCTGACTTCAGATTTGATGGGGTCCTGCGTCTGTAGAACTATACCTCAGCCTGCTTTGTGACCCCCCAAGCAGAAGCTGCAGGAGGATGCAAAGGCTCCATGAGGAAAGTTTGTGGTTCACTTCTTGTTGAGCTCACCAGGCCTTCTATCTGCAGATCTATGTTCTGGTTCATTTCCTGAGGCAGCTACTACTTCCCAATCACTTGGCTCCCCCAACACCCTGTTCATTTTGGTGTTTACTCCATTGATGCCACTGGATATGCCTTCCTGTCTGATCCTCAAGGTCCTCTTAAGCTGTGAGGCCTGCCTACACAGTACACAGTTAGCTCCACATAACATCAAGCTGTTGGATGGCCAATAGCCCTGTCCCATCTCACATACACTTTCCTTTCCTGTCCCTTCTGAACTTGGGTTCTTACATTCCCATTTAAAGATTTTCACTGACAGGGCCTCTCTGGTAGCTCAGGGGGTTAAGGCACAGTGCTGTGAAGCTGTCTACAGCCACTGCAGCATGCGTTTGATTCCTGTCCAGGGAGGTGACCCACATGGCGCAGCAAACCTCTCCTGTCTTGCCTGCTGCTCACCTCAGCAGTGTATTTCAATCCGCCTTTTCTGCTGTTCACTCTGTCTCTGGTGAATCCTCTCACTCCCCGTACGTCTGTCCTATACCCCAGTTATTGAATGCATAAATAAATAAGTCTTTTAAAAAAAAGATTCTCATTGACTTGTACCGTGCTTTCTCCAATTTGCACTGCATGTCCACTCCATCACTGTTTGGATCGTTACCTACCAGTGATGCTCTGACATCCTCAGGAAACCAGGTGCCTGCTCCCTCTCTGCACAGAGCCTGAGCTCTGACATGGTTGCCCAGTGTGGCACATGGGCAGTTAGAAATAGAGGAGTCATGTCACCTTCACGTCTGTGTAACAGTCGCCATCTTGTTTTCATAATGAAACAAACACATCAGCACATCACACACACACGTGTGTGTGAGTTACATGTACATGCAGGTATATGTATCTATTGGTGTAACTGCAATAACTTAGAAATAAAAGTGCTCCACTAATGCTTCCTAATCTTTCCAACAGTTTGACATAGTTATTTTAAATCTTATATTTATATACAGGTACGTATATTTATGTGCATCTATTTCTATGGTCACTTAACCACATATCTACAATATTTGTTCCATCTCAGTACACGAGTTCTATCTCATTCTTTTAAATGACTTCAGTGAGTTTTATTGTATGAAATCTACTATAATTTATTTAGCCAATTAAAACCAGAGAATCTGACAACACAGCTAGTGCTTTTGGGCAAAGGAATTCATCCCACAGTGTCTCTGTGGGAGGCTAGTCCAGCCCACACAGGTCTTGGGTTTCCTCGAGTACAGAAAGTTTTGATGGTTCCTAGTTTCTTGGGTGGTGTCTTAATTTCTGCCTTGTTTGAAGGGTTGCAGATTTCCAGCTGTGCTTGCATCTAAAGTATTTTAAAGATATGCAGCACTGCAGGTAGATGACCAAAGTAGACATTAGGGCTGACCAGTAGTTCGTCCTCAGCCTTTTATCTTTTCACTCTACATGAAGTCATTCATAACCATGACTTTCAGATCTGCTTTGGTTTTGAAATGTGCTTCCTGAGCGTCTACCTTCCCACACCGAAGTGTACGAACTCTGTCTCCATGTCAAAATGGACTCATCTTTCCTCAGAGCTCCTTCCTCCTAGTAAGACTTATGAAATACTGACTTTCTTTCGCTATCTCCTGCCCGACCTCCCAAATATTTCTAGGATGGCTACCCTCTCATCAGGCCTCTCGACACAGCTCTGATTTCAGCCTTACAGGACCTCAACCACTCTTGTCTCTCTCCAAATCACCCAGAGTCACTGTCAAAAAAAGTTTATCTGACTCCATCCCATAGAGCCATGTCCTTCCTGGCATTCCAGCTCTCATTTTCTGCACAGAGAAGGTATTTAACACTGGCTTCTCACTGCCATCCCTTTGAGTACAATGATTCTTCCTTCCTACTTTCTGTAAATCTGAAAATATATTTCCTCCTCTAAAGAGCCTCCCTTGATAAGCTAGACTAGATTAGGTACTTCTGTTCTTTTCTCCAATAAGACAGCTCCTCCCTCTACTATTGACTTTGCTTCATGCAGTAAAATCTCCATATATACTCTGTGAATTCTCCAAGTGGATGGCCCTGCCTTATTCAGTTTTATATACCTAGGTCTTTTCACAGGAATTGATCTAGTGTATGATGGATGGATGGATGAGTGGGTAGGTGGGTAGATGGATGGGTAGAAATATAGAAGCATGGATAGATGAAAGGATGGGAGAGTCTGAATAGTGCCATTTTAGTTTTGAAAATCAATGGAACAAAGCTAGGAAAATTGGAATAGTTCATTCCCTTTGGTTCATAGCAGAATGCCCTCTACCTTAGAGTGCATGAACAAAGTTTAGAAAGAAAAGTGACCCTCCTTCGCCTTGCTTATGACACCATATCAGGACCCCTCTATGTTTAAAGGAAGGTTGGTCCTTTCAATATGCCACAGGAAGGCTGATAAATGAAAGGTGGTAGCTGCTGGTAGGAATGCACTTCGAAGGTACCTGGTCTAGGAACAAAGTACAAATGAACTGACAAATAAGAAAGATGGGCTTTTCTTTGAAATATGATTTCTTCTATTTATCTATCTAATAATGGTGACAATATTAACAATAAAATGAGAATAGTACCTGACAATGTAAGGAGCCCACTCTGTATTGCAGGCTCCATGATTAACCTGTTCCCAGCATAATCGGTGTCATCCTGTGGGTAACCCTGAGAGTTGGTACAATGTAACATATAACCTCCCACCCGCCCACTAGTGAGCTTCAGAACTTTTCTAGGGTCACCCAAGTACTAAGAGGAAGGACTGAGCTGTGTCCTGAGCAGTTTGATACAAGAGTCTGTCTCCAGCTGCACTCAAATAAGAAGGGGCTGAGGGAGGAAGATCAAATATTTCTGCACAACAGAGCAAGGTTTACCTCTAGCCTCGTCTCCGAAGGTCATCACTGCAGATTTCATTTTCTCCACTGAGGAGAGAAAAAGCGAGCTCACCAGGGGTCCCCTGCCTGGCCCTGAAGTGGCAGAATCAAGTCAGAATCCAGCTTCCTCCCTGCCTCCTCTTTCCAATGGAAATGGGCTGGATGAGTGACGGTGATGGCAGTGCCAGGCATGCCAACTGCCATTCTGGCTCTCCAGGGACAGTCTTTTAAATCCTGAGACTTCCACTTTTCGATTCTTGATGCAAATGCTTCTCCCACTGATTTGTAACCGCATCCCTCTCAAATGAATGGATTGACAGGCTGTCTAATTTTCTCCTATCTGCTCTATTGGAGGCATGTGAGCACAGGGCCTTACCCTCTGCATGGAAGGAAAGATTCTCCTTTAAAATACAGACAGGAGAGTCTCATCCATATGCAAAGACAAAAGCAGAGCTTTTTACCATAGGGACAATGGAGAGGGGTTCTTGGAGCCAAGAGAGCTTCCCAGTGACCTGGGGTGTGTACCCCTCAAGGGTTCTCTTCAGTGATTAAATCTCCTGAATCTAAGTAACTTTACATCAATGTAACATCCTTTCCCCCCCACCTTCCTAACCTTTTGCATCTTGGAAAATAAAATAGGATTTTTCCTTAAAGGATGCATTGAGAATGAGTCACATCTTTGGTGTAGACTCAAGGGCTTCTTGCTCTTTTTCTTCATTTAAAACATAATTTCAGAATTTCCCCAAACAGGAAAAACACTTCCTTTCAATCTTCCTATCTTTTTCATTGCTTTTTTCTTTGGGTGTACAATGCAGGAAAGTGTGACATTCCTAGTGCATAACAGTTTGATGAAGGTTTGTTTACTCACACGTGTGTACACTCATGTGTCCACCACCCACATTAAAATAAAGACTATTCCCAGCATCCATGAGGAGTCCCTTGTACCTTCCAGCCAAAACTGCTTTCAAATAACCACTCTTCTGACTTTTCTCACTGTCATTCAATTTGTCTAACTTAAACTTCATGAAAGTGTAGTCGTGCAGGATGTGTGCCTGGTGCTGCTTATCATCAGGGACAGGCTGGTGGCTTTGAATACTGGGTGTTCTATGACCAAATGGCCCCTTGCTTCCAGGTCTTAATGACATCCTATGAAACAATGTTTCAGGGGAGATTTTGATAGCTCTTCTTTGAAAAAATGAGGGGAACATTAAGCCTTTACCCCCCCCCCAAGTGAAAACCACTGGCTGAATAGGCACAATGGATACATGCTTAAAAGATGCTAACTGAGGCCTCCCTGGTGGCACAGCGGGTTAAGCACTGCATGGTGAAGCATCCGCAGCCTCTGCAGCATGAGTTCGTTCCCCAGTCAGGGAGGTGACCCACAGAGCACAGCAGACCTCTCCTGTCTCGCCTGCTGCTCCTTTTCAGCAGTGTATTTCAGTCCATTTGCCTATTCTGTTCCCCACTCTGTCTCTGGTAAATCATCTCACTCCCCACACTTCTGGCTTGTACCCCAGTTTTTGTATGCATAAGTCAATAAATCTTAAAAAAAAAAGGGTGCTAACCAATCTACTCAGTAGAGGTGGTGGATCCCTCAAAGACGTAGTCAGATGTCTGGGAGCAGTACTAATTTATCATACAGTCTATTTCTTACACAGGAAATTGAGATCACCCAGGGTGAATAGCAATAGGACTTTTGGGGGAGAGGCAGAGGCAGAAGTAAATGATGCAGAGCATAGCTGGTGGTCAGATGAATTTGGGAAGCATTTCACAGTCTGTTCCCATCTTGGAGATGTATAGTATTTATCAGCAGTTAGCATTTTAAAGGCACTGAGTTCCACCATAAGGAATAGCTTTATTAATTTGGTTGCATTAGTTAAAGATCTTTGTTCACAGAACCCTCTTATAATGGAGAATCTTTTTCTATATCACAGAGCACATGTTTCCTCTAACCTCGGTAGTTGAAGTGAGCAGGAAGCAATCAGTTTGGGGGTGAAAGAATTTGATGTTTATATTTCAGTTCTGATAAACATATGGCTGTCATCTTCTTTTTTTTTTTTTCCAGATTGCCCTGAGACTTGAAAAAATAGTTATTTAAATTACTGAAATGAATACAATATAACTTTCAAAACTCTTTCAAAATATATGTGGAAATGCCCATTTAGGAAAAGGTTATTTGCTTCATATAAATTTCATTTTTCTTCTTCTGTGACTGCTTGTTTTGAATCACAGAGACACCCATAGTTGCACTCCTGCTGCTAAGATTCAAGAGGGATGAGCCCCAGATGAAACCAGAGGCCCCTGAGCTGGCACGGGAAGGGCCTGGCTGAGCAGGGAAGCAATGGTTATCAGGGAGCCATGTGAGACACTATAATCAGGGTTTATTATCTCTTCTGACCTTTTCTCAGCGATATGTGTTGGAGCAATCAATAAATGCTTCCAAAATTCCTCCCCAGTCTCTACAGCGGTCCAGATTTCCAGTCTGCAGGAATCGCAGACAGTTTCATCAGTTAAGATTCTATCCCATTATCGAATAGACATTTTATTAGTTTTTCAGCAGAAGTCATTTCTGCTAATTTGCTAATTCATTCATATGCTCTCTGCCAGCCAGCCGCTGGCCGTGGACCGACCATTTTCAGCTACTTTTGTTTGGCCAGACACAAAGTCTGTGTGCTGCTTTTAGTCCTATTAAGTCCTTTGGAGAAAAGGAGGGACCTGGTGATCTTACTTCCTTCAGTCACATTCCACATCTAACAGGGCTTTTGTATCACACAACCTAAAACTTTTCGAGAGATTTTTTTTTTAAGCACTAATGTCAACTAAATTCAACATAGAATTAGCTCACATTTATAACTCTTTCATCACATGCTAGATTCTAAAAGGGCTTCTTAGAAGTTAAGTCTTAGTGCTGGTACTCGAGAAGCATCAGTCTATTTGGAGATTCAGGTGACCTATTTTTTAAAAAAAATCACATCATAACGGTGAGTGGCACAGATGGAAGGGCGGTGCTTCCTATGTCAGCTACAGCCCTAAGCAATACACATTTGTTGACTTTTACTACTCCCAACTCTGTGAAGAAGGTTTTATTATTATTGTTTTTCTTTAGTTGTGAGAGCACCGAGGCACAGAGGGGTTAAGACACTTGCCTAAGGTCACACAGCTTATCAGTGGCAGAGGTAAAATTTATAAGCCTGAAGAAATCACTGTTCCTGGAGGAAACTAACTTTCCTTGAGTCATTTACTGTACACCAGACCTCATGCTGAATTCTTCCACATGCTATTTGGCCTAATTTTCATAAAAGCTTTTAAGGCGAAGAAGTGACATATCCATTTTTATAGATAATAAAATGAAGCTCAGGAATGTTGAGTAGCTGGCCCAGTGTCTTGGCGCTCAGCGGAGGCAGATCCAAGGTTCAAAATCAGGTCTACTTAATTCTAAGTCCTGTTCAACCAAACCAAGCATACTGTTTTTGTTAAGCTAGGTAGTTTTTAGTAAGACTGCATTCCCCCCACTCCCTCCCCCCCCCCCCACNCTTAATTCTAAGTCCTGTTCAACCAAACCAAGCATACTGTTTTTGTTAAGCTAGGTAGTTTTTAGTAAGACTGCATTCCCCCCACTACCTCCCCCCCCCCCCACACACACAGCCTATGTCTATCAGATTCCAAGGTGTCCCTGGTTTGTACCTAGAACCAGGGAATTTTCCAAGGGACGCTCTCTCTAGTGCTGCTTACTGAAGATCAGAGCTGGCTGTTCCCTGCCCACCAGAGCTGGGACCAAGTTCTAGAGAAAGTGAACCCGACTGACCCTTGGGGAGGACTTGGCTGGAAACGCCCAGAGGACGGGTTTGCGGCCAGAAGAGCTGAGTCACCTCTGAGGTCATCTGTAGCTATCCTGCTCCGTTCCTTCCCAGTCACCATGGACCTGGGTCACTTGAGCTCTGGCTACAACCTCGGGAGAGCAGGGGCACTGTCAGTGGGAGAACATGGTTAATGGGGTCACACATTCAGAGGGATTGTGGACATACCCCCCAGTTCATCATCACCTGGCTGGCCTGTTAGCGGTAGGGGTGAGTCCCTTAACCCTCCCAGTGCCTCATTGTTCCCTGGGGACATATCCATTTTTATAGATAATTAAAGGAGGCTCGGGAATGTTGAGTAGCTGGCCCAGACTCATGGCACTCAGCAGGGGCAGATCCAAGGTTCAAATTCAGGTCTCAAACTTCAGGACCCTGGGGGTTAATGACAGACTCCACAAAAGATGCTTGGGTCCATAGGTGGAACTTCCCGGGGGATTGTATCACGAGCCTGCAGGCTGCTGTTTCTCTTCGGAGTCTTGTCACCCCTAGCCCCAAATCTAGCACACCTCTTCCACCCTTACAGCTAATGCTAGCTGTCAAATGGCCACTGTCATGTGAGGCAGGTGGGTCCTGCCATTCCTACCTTGCCGCTGGGAGCCAGTCAAGAGAGGGCAGAGGGGTTGGGAGACGATCAAGTCCGCCTGCTTGTCTAACAGTGTAACACTGCTAGGATGGAGGCCCTGTCTTCCCTCAGGGTCCCCAAGACCCTTCTGGCTTCACGTCATGCCAGGCTTTGTGCCACTCTCTCTACCCCCGTGTGCTGACCTACTTTGAGTTAAGAGAACCCATAACCTCTCTTCTAGCAAGATCTCTGCATCTGCTGTTACCTCTGCTAGAACAGAGAAAACACTGAGGCTTAGTCTTGCTTGTCACTTCCTCAGAAAGGCCTCATGACCTGGTCACCCCTGTCTATCAGATGCTGTCTTGACTCTGTGTACCTCTTCCTCTCTGCACTTCATGTGAATTTCATGTCACTCTCCACGCCAGTGTAGATACTCCAGCAGAGCCGGGGGATCTGATAGTCCCTTCCTTTCACTTCCTTTTCTGACATCTCCTCCTCTCCCCTCCTTACTCTCCCCTCCCAGCACTCCCTTCCTCTTTCCTCCTCCCCCCTCTTTTCCCCTCCCCTCCTTCTCCTGCCATCTTCTCCCCTGTCCTTCCCTTCCGTCCCTTCCCCTTCCACAACATTGTTTTCCTTCACTTTTACAGAGGGCTCAGATCCGGGGTTGCTGGCAGAAGGCAGGAAGAAAGAGTGATGAGTGCTGTGTACCCCATGGACCTAGCAAGCACTGTAAGAATCCACAGTCCATTCCAGCACCCCTCACTGGGTCCAGAGTGAGAGGCAGCTTTGCCTGGAGGGACACTGGCAGCCTCCTGATTACCTCCTACCCCACCACCCCATCCCAGGGAAGAGCCACTGTGAGAGCTGGCTGGGGCTTCACTGGGAGTAAAAATGAGCACAGAACCTCTGATCCTGCGTGGGAAGGAGCAGGTGGTGATCTAGGTGATGTGCCGAGACTTCCCCATCAGATTGTGTTCCCTCTTATCGAGTAGGAAGCTGGCAGGCTATGTTTTAATCAACTGATAGCATCGCTTGGCACCCAGCAGCCAGCATGGGTTTTGTAAAAGACCAGGTCGCTGATTTTCCAATCTCTCCAGCCTAGCAGAGGTTTCAGGCTGGGAGCAGAAGGCGGCCGCAGGGCTCCTCCTGGAACCTTGGAGAGGCGCCAGCGCTTTGCATGGTGTACTTCCCCTGCAGGAGGAAATGAACCCCTAGATATAGGGGAAAAACGAGAAGATGGAAAGTGCCCAGAACGTTCTGAGGGAAATGAAACCATCATATGACTGTGGTCTCCCCTAATTGGGAGGAGGGGCTGCCAGCAACTAGGACAGGTCCTGCTCAAAACCTATGTCAGCCGGGCGTCTTAAATAAGAACCCTGTCCCTTTGTCCAGCCCGCTTCAGTTTTAAATACTTTTCTCGGTCCTCCACAGGGCACTCTCAAGCACTTTCTGCTTCTTCTGCCAATTGTTTGGCTCTGGTCTCACGTCAGAGTGACTTTCCCAAAGTCTGAGTAGGTCGCTCCCTCTTCCAGTGGTGCTGCCTTCCTGTGACAGTCCTTCCCGCCCAGATGGCAGCCTTTTGAAAGGGGTTCCATTCTAGAGCTCAGTATTCTAGCTTCCAGGCCGGCTCTGCATATGACATCCAGTAGGAACTCAGGATGTATTCACGAATTAGTGGGTGTATGGGTGGACGGATGGATGAATGGGTGCACGGGGGATGGTGGGTATGTGGTGCATGGATGTGTGAATGGGTGAATGAATGGATGGGTGGGCAGACAGATGGGATTGGTAGGAGCAGGGGGATGTAAGAGGCCTGGGAGAACACCAAGATGGAACAGCATTCACAGTGATCCAGAATCGAACTTAAGTCATTCTGGTAGGATTTATGCCCCGATGACCTTGTTTAAATCATTTATTCGTTGGCTCACTCTAATGTCAGCTCTCCCTGTCTCCACATCGGATTGGTAGCAGTGCCTCCTTCAGTGTGAGTGTGAGGAACGAATGAGATAAACCTCTTTATCTCACGGACTCTGCTTGGCACCTGTCCTGGCATGTGGGAAATGCTCAGGGCGACCTGGGAGTGATGTTCATGAAGGTGGTGAAGGGAGGGAGAGGAAGCATAGGAGTAGAGAGCGCGCATAGTCATGGTAAAGAGCATGTGGGCCTGGGGCTCTCTGGATACCCCCGGCCTTGCAGCTAAGCTCTCTTTCTGCTCAGCTCACCTTCAGGGCTCTTGCTTTCCTGGTCCCCAGAAACCTACCACTTCATGCTGCAATATCTTATTGAAGACCCTGGTAAACCTCCCCAGGTCAGTTCTTGTTCCCAGGATAGTCACCTTGGGTCTGACATCACTCATCTTGTATTGGTCAGGGTAAGTGAACAGCTGGGAAAGAAAGAAACAAACAAACAAAACCTATTATTATGCAGATAATATTTGATGAGGGTGTTCCTGGTTGGGTGAATTTCTCCTAAGTGCTGGTTCAGAATCTTTAGATTCTGACTGTAGAGAAAGCCTCTACACCCCACCATCCTCTCTGTTCAACTAGAAGGAGAACGAAAAGAAACAAAACCAAGTGGAAAATGTTAATGGACCAGACTGGAATCAGTATCATTTATTTTACCCACATTCCAGTGGCCAGCAGCAAATCACATGGCCCTATCTTAACTGCAAGGGATGCTGGGAGATGCAGTCTTGCTTTTTTCCCAGAATGAATCCAGTGGGTTGCTGAGCAGTTAGTGACGCCTGCTGAGCCCGCCTGACATGTCCACTCTTGACTGACCACCTTGGGTTCATGGCACACTGACCCCACACCCCCACACCCCCACGCCTGCCCTGCCCATTCTAGCTGTGCCTCTGGCCCCTGAGATCCCATCACACACAGCTACTGCCCCCAACCCCCTCAGTCCTCTGGATGCCATGTTCGAAATTCAGCCTATTGCCTGGCTTTGGATACATGTGCATCTGTTTAATACTGTCCACACTCTTGACCCATGACCCAGAGGAGGAACTTTCTCTACTTTTCTCCTTCCTCCCCTCTTGGCCCAATCTGGGTCATGCCAGGTTGTGCTTGGAGTTAGCAATTTTTTTAAAATCCAAACCAATTAAAAATGTATTTTGTAAAAGTAAAATAAAAAAAAAGTCTTCCACCTCAGCTGAGAATTCCGCCTGCCCAATTTCACCTGGAAAAGAATTGAAACCGACACCATGTTACTAATTGGGGATTTGAGCAGTCCTTTCTCCCAGGCATGGGTTTCAACACGCACCCTCCAGCATCTGGAGAGTTGCAAGTTTACCCTACCTGAAATAGAGGTGCTGAGAAGCAGTGCAGCCAGGGTATACTGGAGGACAGTCTGCGGATTCTATTCTTACACCTGGAGCCTGACCCCAGGGAGAGTCAGCGTGGCCTCCGTGGTGTCCCCGATGGCAGGGATGTCAGCATCCCTTCTCTCCCCAGCATCCAGCCTCCTAATCACTTTGCCTTTGAAACCCTGCCGGCAGCAGTGTGGGGTGGTGCGCCTGTGAGCCCTGAAGACCAAACTCCGGTCTCAGCTTCCTCACTTATTACCCCCATGATTTGAACCAAGTGCCAATCTCTGAGCAGCGTTTCTCTCAACTTGAAAACAGACACAACAGAGCCAACAGACAACAGAGTACAGCCACGGGTGTCAAGTACGAGGCCGACGGGAGCAAGTCTCAGTCTCTTTAATTCCTTCCTTCGTTGTTGAAGGTGCTGCCTGTGGCTCAAAGTAGGATGAGGCTTCCAAAGCTCAGTAGCATGGATGGTCTGCTACTGGGGGGCATCCCCCTGGGACTTGGGCGAGTTGATCCTGTGCAAGTGCGGCTGCTGAAGCCTGAAGTGATGCCTTTTCCCTGGCAAACCCCTCAAGTATGGAGTCACAGAGAGGAAGTGGAAGCAGGTCTTATAACGGACACAGCTTCAAATATTTGAAACAAATCGATCTCGTCTCCACAGCACGTACCCAGCAAAATGGACAGTTCATGTTGTTAGGGAGCCCTGCTTCGAGGGCATGGTAGCCATGCAGTGGGGCAGGACACAGACCTGTGATGGTGCACAGGTATTCTGGGGTGGTGCCCAGGTAGACTGGGGTGGGGCACGGGGATACTGGGGTGCAGCTTAGACATGTGGCTGATGTAGAGATGTGGTAGCGCGGATGTGACCCTGTTACATGGGGTGGTGCATGTGTATGGTGGGGCTCACAGAGCTATTACACGGATGCACTAGGTAGGACTCAGGGATTGTATAGAGTGCTGAGATGCATGTGTGCTGGGTTGAGATGCTGGGAGGTACACAGGAGTGGACCAACCGTTGAGATGGCCCGTGGGCGTACTAGGATGGTAACAGTCAGGGTGGTATAGTATACCCTAAGATTCTGTAAGTAGACTAAATGATCTCTGGAAAGACCCCTCCACTTCTGTTGTGTCTTAAACTCACCCCACTGCTTGTCACTGTGGCTGACAAAGTTGGTTTCGTTATCTCTGTACAGCCCTGGCTGTGTGCAGTGGTAGCTTTGGAAACAGTCTGTAGTTGACCAGGTTTTGTTGGCCATGTGATTTTGGGCAGGTTCTTAAGCTTCCTAGGCCTTGGTTAATACTCCATCTATAAAAGAAAGAAAGAAAAACCTTCTCTGAGGGTGTGGTGTAATGTGTGGGGAGCATGCAGTAAGTCATCACCCGCTGCCCGCTGTCACTGATATTTGCTGCTACCTTCTCTAGTGCAGGGGAGCTGGAAGTGGTGTGGGGAAGGACCAAGAAGGAGCTCTGGAGTTTTGATACAAAGTCTGAAATTTGAGCTCTGTCCATCCAACCCCAAGGAGTTGGGGGTGACAGGAGTACCACTTGGATCCAGCTTTGTGCCCAGCAAGTCATAGCCACAGTGAGGAAAGCCATCTTTCATTTGCGTCCCTTCCCGAGACCCTGCGGCTTTTGAAGAGATATCTTTCAACTGCAAAGCACAACAGAGGTCCTCGTGGTCATTAAAATATCCTGTGGTACCTTCTTCCCAAAAAGAAGAGTGTTGTTGACAACTCTGGCCATTGCCAAGTTCAAATTAAAGTAATTACAGCAGCTCCATCTTTTGGGTTCCTTTCAACCATTGCTAGCTTCCTTGTTCCCTCTTGCCCTGCAGTGCTCTGGGGACTTCTGTTGGCCTTGTCAGACATATTTGATGTCCTTGAGGTGGTGATCATCACCTGTGACAGGCTTTGACCTTTAGGAGCAAGAAGACCAGAAAACACCTTCAAGATGGCTATAGACGAATGTCATCCCAGTGATGCCCCTTCCCTGGCAGCTCTCTCCTGGCCTGTGCATGAGTACTTACAGGCAGTGATATTTTGTATAAATTTCAATGATGGAAAACACCAAGGCACTAAGATGACAGGCTTCGTTGCCTAAGGTTAGACAGAAAACCATTGACAGGAGCCCTTTGCCAAGTGACTCCAAATCCACTCAGTCACTGTCATCTTGTCATCCTTCTCACCAGAGTGGTGTATCAGTCATCTCACCTCGTACTGTCATGCTCTTTGAGTACTCTGTCTTACCTTCACAATTATCCTAGGAGAGTTTCTTCTTGTCTTCATTTTGAAGAGGAAGAAACTGAGGGTCAGAGAGAAGAGGTGGATTTGCTAAGGCCACAGTGCAAGAAAGGAATAGGTTTAGGAGTTACACCTACATCCACAGTCTTAAATATCATTCTTAATTGTCTCAAATGTCTGTTGCTGTGTAACAAGTCACTTCAAACTCAGCAGCTTAAAACAGCCTCCCATCTGTTATCACACAATTTCTGTGGGTCAGGATTCTGGCCGTGGCTTACCTGGATGTAGTCAAGAGGGATTCAGTGGAAGTCGGAGGTCTTTTTTCCAAGCTCATGTGTTGGAAGAATTCATTTCCTTCCAGCTGAAGAATTCATGGATGTTTGTTTCTTCAAATCCAGCAAGAGGGGGTCTCACTGCCTTGAGACTCTGAAAATGGATATTATAAATCCTGGCTCACCTGATTAGGTCTGACCCACCTATGATAATCTTCCTGTTGGTTCCCTCAAAGTCAAACTGATTAGAGGTCTTAATTACACTTGCCAGCTAGTGTAACATCATCACAGGAATGATGTCCCATCACATTCACAGCCCCCCACCCAACTCAAGGGGAGGGCATTATACAAAGATGTAGGTGATTGGGTTCATCAGGATTCTGCCTATACAGATCCAACCCACATGTGCTCAACATGCAGCATTGATAATGACTGACATCTGCCACTCTCGCTTCCTTCCCACCCCTAGTTCATTTTAGTGGATTTTTTTCTCCACTCCTTATATAGCCTTCTGGAGAAAGGCAAGGATCAGATAGACACACTGCACCTTTGTGAATTAGACCAATTCATTTTAATATTGGAACTTCTCTCTGCACACATCCCAGATCAACCTCTTGGGGCTTTGTAGGATCAAATGCAGATACAGGCACTTGGGAGAAAACAGCTAAGAAGCCTCTTCCCCCTGCCTGTGAATTTAGTGCCTCCCTTCTCTTGTCTCTGTCTGGCCAGTCACTCTCTTAACCACCTCTCATCACCTAAAAGATATGAGTGATAGAAACATCAGGATTACTTGGACATCATATGTGCCATTAGAAAAGGTTGTCAATGTTTTTATAAATACCAGTAATCTACATCAGGACAGGGGTGATTTCCCCCAAAGAAGTAGATAATAGCATGTTAAAGTTTCTGCTGTAGTTATTTTCTTCTGCAACCATCTGGCAAGATCTGCATGAGGGGTAGGCACTGATCTCTGGCCTAAGATTATAAATAGTTCTACTCCTTCTCCTCTCCATTCCCCCTTCTCCTATTTCTTCCTTAAGTCTTCCTTCCTCCTCTGTCCTGACATACTCTCTCCATCTTCCTCTCTCTCTCCTATTCCTGTCTTCTTGCTTCTTGCTCTGTAACACATGGGAATGTTCGTCCCTATGAGATGCATTACCAGCTCGACCCCACTCTGCCTGATGCTTTAAAAACCATCACCTCTACTCCCCTGGGGTTGCAGACATTATGAGAAGACCCCCACCAAGAGCAACAATGGTGATTTTCTAATTTAATTATTTCAAAGATTTGATTTTTTTAATTTAAAACTTAAAAATGCCATTAAAACTCTCCCCCAGATCAGCTGTATCTTTAAGTGTAAAATCCATTTTAGTCGACAGAGCTTGCAATACAGTTAAGTACTTATTTTTATTGTCTGTCTGGGCATGGATTTTAACTGCAGGTGGAGAATTAATCAATAATGTCATATAGACACACTCACCCCATGTCCTTTCCCCAAGCCTAAGCTCAGTGGAGTGACTGAGGTCTGTACACCTTGAATCCAGGGTGTACAGGGCCTATGAATACATTCTGTCTCCTTGTTTTGTCTGATATTGTCTGGCAAAGACTACCCATTCCTTTTGTGGTTTCTCCAACTCTGCAAAAGGGAAACATCCACTGGCCACTGCACCAGTGCAAGCACCAATGTGTGGATATGATTGTCACCTCCTTCTCCCTCAGCAAGCCTGAGAATAGCCAGCAGGAAGGTGGGTCGGCAGGAAAGCCCAACAAATCTGGGTCTCTAAGATGGCACTTGCCTGGTAATTCACACAACAAACAGCTGCAAGAACAATGAGGATTGAGTGAAGATGGTGTGGTGTTAATGAGTATAGTGGTTGATAGTAGCTTTTACTTTTTGACTATCTACTATCTTCCAGGCGTTCAGTAGCCCTTCCATCCATCCAGCCAGCCAGCCAGCCAACCATCCATCCATCCGTCCGTCCGTCCGTCCGTCCGTCCATCCATCCATCCATCCATCCATTAATTTCTTTCTCCTATGCTTCCCTTCATTCAGCCATCCTCTTATTCATCTACCCTGTTTGTTCCTTCCTCCCTCTTAACCTACCTACCTAGCTACCTGCCTATCTCTGTAGCCATCCCTTTTAGTCATGACAACCCATAAGGCAGATATAATCTCTATATTACAGATGATATATTTTGCCCACTTGGTGGCAGGCTTTGGGGGAAACCTGGTCTTTGTGGTTCCGATCTCTTGTCCTTCCCCAGTAGACTCAGCAGCTGAGTGCCTCTCACTGTGTTGGGTTCTCAAGATAAATAAGAGGGGTCAGTATATAGTGGACAGAGCACAAGTCCTGGAGTCAGACAAAACAGTACCAACCATTCATCCATCTGTCAAACATTGCATGTTGAGTGCCTTCTGGCACCAAGCCCTGTGGAGTGGTGACTGGCACCCCTTCCTACAGCAGTTTAACGAGCCTGTAAACCTCAGTTCCATCACTTGAAAATGGGGAGAATAATTCTGTTGGGTTGTTGTGTGATAAATAAAATGTGTATAACACAGGACGTGGCAACAGCAGAATCAACAACAATAGAATCAGCAGTAATCGCAGTGTTGGTGTTGAAAGATGTGGACCCTGCCCTCCAGGAACTCACAGTGGGGGCCGATGTCACCCCTACAGTCTTCTGCTTCCCTAACAGTAGGGTGGAATCCCCTTGTTGCCAAATCCCCACCTGAAGCTTGAGCCTCTGGGCCCCCCTGAGTGTCTAGGGCATCAGAGAAGTTAGGGCTTGCCCTGTACCCACCCACCAGCTCTGCCAGGAAGGGCGGATGGGCGTCCCTCCTGGCACAGATCCAACCAGGCCAACAGTTGGGGTTCAGAGGACAAAGGAAAGGGACATTTCAAGGAAGTTCTTACTTCCTCAGAACCAGTGTTCCTATCTCCCTTGCTCACATGATCTATTGGGACATCCTTCACATTCCAAGTGTAAGCACGTCCCAGAAAAATGCCAGTGTGGGTCAGTCATGTGATGGAATGTCTTTCTTTACAAATTGAGAGGATGCGGGATGGGGAAGGAAGGAGCAGATACCATGTTTCTAAGCAGGATAGAGGTCTATTCATTGAATCATTGTTGTGCCTGTGTAACAGAGTATTAGGAATATCACGAGTGGCCTTGTGGATTTCAGTGAAAATCTGTATGTAAAAGCACTTAGCTGTGCAATGACTGTTTTTTCACGCTGTAACTTATTTCATCTCCTTGTAATTTGGTTGACTTTACTGATAAAAGGCCACACAGCGAACAGGTGGGAAACCTCATCTGTGAGCACTGATCTGTCGGAATCCTGACCATTCTTCTGAGTTCTGTGTGCTCTATTCTTAACCAGTCACTGTGTCCTTAGCCTACGGGTCAGCAAACTTTTTTCTGGAAAGGGACAGATAATCAATAATTTCAGCTTTGTGGTCCAGATCTGCTCATTGCACCCACTAAACTCTGCCACTGGAGCATGAATGTCACCGTATGTACAGATATGGCTGAGTTCCAGTAAAACTTTATTTATAAAAGCAGCTGACAGACCAGCAGGGATATCGTTTTCCAACTTTTGCTTTAGAGCAAAACTGGCACCTGGGGTACATCATGGAAGGGAGAAAGGAATACACACCTGTTAGCACCAGGACAGCCTCTAGCCTCCAGGACATCTGCTTGTCCCTCCGGACACACTCCATGTGGAAGATGCCCATTCCAAAGGAAGTGCGAGCCTGTGACTGACTGAAGGCAGTCAGAGAAAGCAGGGGATTAATAACAGGAGACTCCATGAGAAGGGTCTCCTCTGTAGCCTCCCTGACCCAGGACGAGAATAGCCCCAGTGATTTATATGCTCCCAGAACACTTGCTTCTCTGGTTTCCTTTCTGCCCCCCTGAATTATCCTGTCCTCAGTCACCCCTTTCCTTACCACAAGGAATTCAGACCTCTCCAGGCATGGGGGCCGTGTTACCCCGTCTGCATGCCTCCTGGCCTACGGTGGCCTGCCCTCAGTGCCAGTGCCCCTGCCTGCCCGGGGTGAGCTGGGGCTGTGTAGATGGCAGAGACGTTTGCCTGGAGGCCGGGGCACGCTGGGGCTGCTCCAGACCTGTTTCTGGGACAGCAGGTGCAGCTAATCACTGACACCAAAATACTTTCTCGAGGCAGGGAAGACAGGCCAGCAGAGAACAGGTCTCCCTTCCTCCCCGCCCTCGCTTCCTCCAGAGGACACATTCACCATGAGGACACCCCGAGTGTTAATCCTCTCAGCCAGGAGACCTCAGCCTGGGTCAGCGTTTTAGCCCAGGGCTGGACTCTGGCAGGGCATCCCCCCAGAGCACTCCGGCCAGCCCAAGGCAGCAGTAAATCAGACAGGAGAAGGGACTCCTTGGATGCCACAGCTGCTGGGGACTCCATGGGTATTATAAATCAGGGTTCACCCCATTTTACCTGTGCCTTCCACGTGAAAACAGGAGCCATCACAGCCTGAGCAGAGAAAATGGTGGCAGATAAATTCAGCCCAGGCTGGGCAACCATGGTGGCTGTCTCTTCGTCAACTTATTACCTGAGATTTATGCGTGATGCAGCCAGGTCTGCTTGGTGACACATTCTAATTTAATTAAATTTCTGTTGGATTGATGTCTGATCAATCAATAATGTTAATGTTTTTGCAATTTGGAGATTAAAGTATGGTCAAGCCATGGCAACCCCCAGCATCATCCACTTACTTTAGAATATTCTTTTGGAGGAGCTTTGTCTGCCTGCTTCCTCCTCTCCCCTCTCTCCATTCTTCCCTTCCATATTCAAACATTTGGGATATGCAGACTTAACAGGAGGAAAATAAGGCTTAGAGCAGAGGTCTGCAAACCTGACTGCGCATCGGAGGCCCCACCTCTAGAGCTTCTGATTTGCTCGGTCTGGGGGACAGCCCAAGAATCTGCCTTTCTAAGAAAGCCCAGGCAGTGCTGCTGCTTCTGGTCCAGGCACCCCGCTCAGACAACCACCAGCTCAGACCGTCAGGGTTGGAACTCTTCCATTACCTGAATTCAGATCCCACACTGTGTGCATTCTGCAACTTACTGGATTTCTCAAAGCCTCATTTTCTTACCCATAGATTGGGGTTCATCATGGAGCCTAACTCAAAAGCTCATTGCAAACCATGAGTGAGATTCCACAATGCCTGCACCGTGCCCGGGACACGCTGCCAGTGCTCTTGGTGACAGACAGTAAGCAGCTGCAGCTTCCCACCCAGAGGGGTGTGCAGACGTAAGGGTGTATGAGCAAGGCAATGAGAGCCTATGATAGGGTTTTTAATCTAATCAGGGAGGTCAAAGAGTGCCACTGATGAAGTGGGGCTGAAATTTGTAGGTGGGGGAAGGAGGTAACAAGGAAACAGAGTCTGAAGACTGGCATTGTGCTAAATCTCTGTGGTTTGATCAGTTATGCCCAATGGGAAGACAATGGAGTGTTTTAAATGGAGGCAACAAGACCAAATATGAATGTTGAAAAGCTCTTTTCAGCTGCAATTTAGGGGGATGGTTTGCAGGACAAAATCAAGGATGGACCTAGCCAGGCCGGGAGCTCTGAGACTCTGTTCCCCTCTGGAAATCTCTCTCCAGTGATCCCCTTTCCCATGTTGGTGGGTTTGAAATTTTCTGTCCCCATCTACTGGGATCATTAGTCTCTATGGATGAAAGGTGGCATGTTAAGTTCATCTGCAATTCCAAAGATGTATAGTAAAGTTTTCTCTAACATCATATACATCATCGACCTACAGAACAATTGCATCATGCAATAAAACATGCATCTAAAAAATCTTTGCTGACATTCAGCTGTGTGGACCACATCAGAAGGTTGAAATTGCCTACCAGATTAACCTTTACCTCTATCCAGAGTCTCTTGAGTTAGTGTGGGAGTAATTCAGCTTGAATTCAGGATTTTTTTTTTTTCATTTTTACCCCAGAACCCCTATCCAAGATGCTGGAATATTTTTCATCATTTTTCTTTGAAAACAGCCCAAACCTAAGAGATGACCCTGGAGAGAATGCTGAGAGCGAGACAGTTTTGTGTAGGCATAATTTTAACGCACAAGCTATTTTTTGTTCACACGCCTGCAGCACATTACCCTCTGGCCTGCCCAGCTGCCTCTTAGTTAGCTGTGCCAAAGCAGGTGGGTGAGTCCAAAGAGAGTGATGTGTAGAGTAACCCTAAAACTCATTGCTCCAGGGGAAACTGTATATTTCATCAGAAAACTTGAAGTAAGAGGGTTGAACTCCCTGGAAGGGTTCTTTCAAACCTTTTAGAATATCTCCCAGCTTGGACTTCCCATTTTTGTGACAGACTCGTTCATTCATTCCTTTATTCAACAGTAAAGGAATTAGAGGGATACAGCTTTGCCAAGCCCCAGAAATCTGCTAAAAGACTAATTTATTCAAGCTTATCAGTCAGAATATTAATTAGGGTTACCAACACATATTGGACATTTTCCCCATAGAGGGTAGCATATCAAACCCATTACCTATCTCACTCCATGTATTCCTAATGGAAGAAGAACCTATTCTAACTTGCACTTTGCTAGGCATGAAATTGGAAAGTCAGAGACACTAAGTAACTATCCCAAGGTCACACAGCTAGTGACAGTGGAACTGAAACATAAGCACAGATCAGTGTGATGATTAATAATAATATTAATTCATGTTTTCAAGTATGTATTTAAGCCTATTCAGCTGTAAGTTCTCTATCTAGATGGTTGATGGAAATACTTAAAATGTTAACGCCCCGTGGAATGATTGCTAAGGAACATCTCTCTCTACTGGCTGTTGATTCATTAATTAGCATCTTTTCTTTGGGATTTGAAGTTTCAGATTCACCTAAAATTACTGCAGGTTAGGTACATTTCTTCATGCTGCAATTTTCTCTTACACCTTTTAGGCCAGGTATTTCTATACAGTTTCCTTGAATTCCATGTCTGGTAGCCCTTTTTGAAAAGTGCTTGCTATTCAAGCCATACTGGCAATTAGATTTCATGCATGTAGTTTTTTTCTTAATCAAATTTATCAACCATTTGTTTATAAATGTATGTACTTTTGGAGGTATAGCTTCGAACCTGGACATGTGTGTTTTGTATAGTTCTGACTATCTCCAGGGACCTGTTCTTGATTTTGCTGGAAACCAAGATCAGCCACTGGCCTACTCTTGGGATTCCACCTTGACCCTTTCAGAGACTTGACAACACCTTGTATGACCCAGCAGGTAACTTGCTTCCAATTGTCAGTTGTTGCAGGATTCGGTGTCCCCATTTGCCAGTTACCCTGTAATGCAGAACTTCTTTGGGGCAAAATTCCTTAAATGTCTGCCTTGAACTGAACCCACTCTGCAGACAAGTATTCTTTGGGTTTATATGCCATTTTGTAAAAATTCTGAATTCCTTGCTGGCACTTATCAATCTGCTTAATTCATTTATGAAATCACAGACTCTGGTTTGTCTTGAAAAATTTTAAGACTGGAAAGCCTGTTCTGTTGCAGCTGTTGATCCCCAAACTCACTGCTCCCCAGGTCTTCTCATTTGGCTCCACTGGGTCGCGTTGCACAAACGCCCCTCTACTAATTCTCCCTCTGGTCTTGGTCGCCAGCAGAGTCATTCCCTTGCTGTATGCACTCCCCTGCACTCCTATTCCAAAATTAATGCTTATTTCATTTCTAACAATGCGTGCTTGAACCTTTCCAGTTTTAGATCTTGTTCCTTGGAGGGGAAGGTGGAAGCAAAATGAGAGTGGAGAACTTCTGCTTTCTTGCTGTCATCTGTTCGAATTGCATCATCTACTCCCCAATCCCTTCCTTTTCCTCCTTGCTCCAAACATAGCTCAAAAAGCCCTTTTTATCATCCTTAGCAGTTTTTTGCAAGCCTCAGCTCTTTCTAGGGTTTTGTCTCCTAACTTTCAGTACAGAAGCAATGTCAGTTTGCACTTGTTTTAGGGTGGGTACATAATATTAGAAAAATGCACCTGCCCTGCAAAAACAACTAAGTTGGACATAGAACCTTGTTTCCAAGCCAACAGTGGATATACCCAGTTTTTAAAAAATGCTAGGGGCAATTTAAAAATTTATCTTAATAGATGTATGTTAAGAAGTTATCAAAATCAAGACTTAATGATTTTGAGAAAATCATATATTTACATATCCAGTACCACCCCTCTGCTCAATTAGACAAAGTCCAGGAGGAGTTTGGCTTGACCATGAAATGCAAGTCAAACTTTGCCCTAATCAGAACCTCACAAAAGGCCCAGTTCTAGTTTCCATAATGCATAGGTCTCAGAAACTCCCTTTAGTGTGATAGCGAAATAATGTTGATGTTTGCCATAATTCATGTAAGACGTAGAGTTTTCAAATTGTCATGGATGTTAGTGATACCTGTTCCTGTCGTCTTAAAGCAGGACTGGGGAGAAGTCTTTCAGGATGTCAAAATAAGTTGGTATTTAACAAGAACAGCTAGAATGATCTCATTAAAATGTAAATTAGATGATATCATTCATTATCTTGTTTCAAACCATCCTTTTCTGTAGATCAAAAATCCAACCCCTCACCATGGCCCATGGCACTATGTGAATTGGTCCTGGCTGCTTCTCATAACCCATCTCTGGCCACTTCTGTCTTTCCAACCACAAGGACCTGTCTCTGTTCCTTAAACAAACTAAGTTGTTCTCTACCTATGATCTTTGTATTCTTCTGTCTGCTGGGATGATTTTGTTCCCCAGAGTTATGTGTCTTCTGTGGACTAAAGGAAACTCCCATGGACTGAAATACACTTTTTTTTTAGGGTGGACTGTTCTCTGATTACACTATTAAAACAGCGTGTACCGATTGTCACTCATGAATCCCTTCATAACACAAATGCTACCTCAAAACACATGTTTCTACTTTATTTACTTATTACCTATGTCCCCCATAAGAAAAGACACTAAACAGAGACAAATGATTGGCCTGTATTTATCACTTCTATATCCCCAGCACCTAGAATAGTGCCTGAAATTTCGTAGGTGATCAAGAAGTATTTGTTACAAGTTCAAAGGCAAGTAAACTTGAGTCACCAGAAGAAAGTGTTAGAATAACCAGAGCAGACAAACATGCTTACTACTGCTGTGTGTGCATGGGTGTGTGCATGTGTATGTATGTATATCCAGCCATGTGTATGTGCATTTGTGCATATGTGTGCATTTGCATTAGATATTCTTTTTGGCTTTATCAGGGGTATTCTTGACAAATATAGATCACATATATTTAAAATGTATAGCTTGATATTTTGCCATTTATATGCAATGATGTGATGTGACATCTATGTGGGTCACATGTTATACTTTTTACTTTCCCACTGGCCAAAGCAACTCAGATTCAAATCACCAAGCTCAGAGTCAGTGTTGAAGGGAGTGTGGACTCAAGGGGGAATATTATGGTGGACATTTTGGAAAGAATCCAAATGTATTAATTTTAGAAGAAAAAACTTGTTGGTTTTTCAAGCACCACAGCTAACCTGGTTAACATGTCTACCATGTCACACAGTGATCTTGTATGTGTGTTATGTAATGTTTATCCTCTTGGTGAATTCCAAGTCTGCAAAAGGTGCCATCAGCTATAGTTACCATGTTGTACATTGGATCTGCAGAAGGCATTTGTCCTAATTAACTAAAATGGTATATCCGTTAATCAGTATCTCCCCATTACCTACTTCCAAGTCTAACTCCCGGCAACCACCATTCTACCCTCTGCTTCTGTAAGTTCTATTATTTTTGATTCCATATATAACAAAAATCATGCAAAATTTGTCTTTGTGTATCTGGCTTATTTCACTTAGCATGCTGTTCTCCAAGGTCATCCATGTTGTTAGTAACAAATGGCAGGGTGTCTATTTTTTAAAGACAAATAATACCCCATATATATTATATATATTTATATATATACACATACATACATATATATATGAAATATAAGATAGGTAGTTCTGACACTGAGATTATTTCCATATCTTGGCTATTACAAATAATATGGGTGTGCAAATAGCTCTTTGATATAATTATTTCCTTTCCTCTGTATGTATACCCAGGTGGAATTGCTAGAGCATGTAGTAGTGTATTTTTAATTTTTTGAGGAATATCTGTACTGTTTTCCTTAATGACTTACCATTTATATCCCCACCAACAGTGTACAAGGGCTCCCTTTTCTCTACATCCTTGCCAACCTTTCCTATCGTTAACTTTTTTATAACATCCATTCTATCACATGTGTGGTGATATCTGATTATGGGTTTGATTTGCATTTCCCTGATGATTAGTGATGTTCATTGCCTTTTCATGAACCCGTTGGCCATGTGTGGCTTTATTTTTCAGAAATGTTTATTTAGGCCCTTGTCTCCTTTTAAATTGGGTTATTTGACTTTTTTGTTTGATTGGTTTCTGATTTTTATTTCTGACATTGAATTGGTTGAGTTCCTTACATATCGGATATTAACTACGTACCAGATACATGGCTTGAAATATTTCCTATCTCTCTGTAGGTTATCCTTTCACTCAGCTGATTATTCTCTTTGATGTACAGGAGTATGTTAGTTTGATGTAGTCCCACCTGTCCATTTTTGTTTTTGTTGCCTGTGCTTTTGATGTCATATCCATTAAATCATTGCCTGGGCTTATATTTTCTTCTAGGGGTTTTACAGTTTTGGTCTTATGTTCAAGTCTTTAATCCATTTTGAGTAGATTTTTATGGCTGGTGTAAAATAAGAGTCCAGTTTCTTCCCTCTGTATATGAAGATGCAGTTTTCTTAGCACCATTTATTGAAGAGACTGCCCTTCCCCATTGTGCGCTCTTGCTTTTGGTGCTCTTGTCAAAGATCAAGTCAACTGTAAATGCATGTGCACACCCTCTTGACAAGAGGGGATTGTGGAGAGAAAATCAGAGGTCAGCCCAGAAGGGAATTGTTAGCTGGGTTAAGAAGTTTAGACTTTTAAACTCGGTGCGAGGGGGTGAATTTCTAAATGCACATATAGTTATTTGTATTGAGGACTCTGTGACCAAATTGCTGCTGGTGCTCACCTCTTTTCTACCACTTTGTGATTTTAAGTGAGTTACTGACCCTGTTTCCTTACCTGAAAATGGGACTAAGAAATTGCCTCCTTCATGGAATTATGAGCAGACAATGAAATATGGTTGGAGTAATTTTGCACAGTGCCTGAGAGAAAGGGATTGATCCATGTTAACCATCTTGAAATTTTGTTACCTTTTTCCAAAACTGAATGAGCCATAGAATTTGTGAAGGGAGTTGTTGCCAACAGATCTGAATTGGCAGTGAAGAGAACCAGATGCTCTCTGGCTGGTAGATCCTCTATTTCAGGTGCAGCACATGGAGGCCTGAGGGCCACATAAAGAGTGACAGAGACCTTCTCCTATATGAGAGCAACAAATTGAACTCTGGTCTTTCAGTTCTAGGAAAAAAAAAATGTGAGGACTGGTTTTATTAAAAATAAATCATTGGTTACCCAGTTTATGGGGCAAAAGAAAGAAAGGACACAGAAGGAAGGGACTTGATTAGTTAGGGATCCTCTCCATTTTCCTGGACTATTTTCAGACTAACCACATGGACACAAGTGTTCTCTCTCCTTTCCCCAAATAGTAACCACATGGACATAAGTGACCTCTCCTCTTTCCCCAAATAGTACCTATGGCAAAGACAGCTAGATGCTCAACAAATTCTACACTTCTTCTCCCTGGATACAGAGTAGACTGCACTTCCCAGCACCCTTTGCAGTCAGATATGCCAAATGACCACATTTGGGTACCTGCAAACATCCTATGTAACCTCCCCTATGACCTTTCTTCCACCTGCTGACTGAAGCGAGATGGCTCTAAGGACTTGGATGAGTGTGGAGCCTCAAGATGACAGAACACTGGTCTCCCCACATCTCCTTAGAGGAGGGTTGCCCAAGGAACACAGATGATCAGCATGCCCACTTCCGATTGTCACGTGAGCAAATTAGAAATATGTCAATACTTGTGATAGGACACTGGCTCATGGGAAATATTTGTTACAGCAACTAATGCCTCCTGATTAAATATACCAGAAAGTATCATCTGAACACACTGTCACAAATATTCTATAGCCATCCACCTTCTGAGAAAGAATGAGTGACATTTCCAACGTAAATAAGACATACGTGAGCTCTCATTCTCCCGAGGGCGGCAAGCATCTTTAGCATTGTGACTGCTTTGTAGACAAAGTGCCAGAGCTTCTAAAGTTCACAAATAGATGTCAGAGCCAATGTTTTTGGCTCAAATTCCACACACTGTCCACTACTTGCCTCTAAGTGTATTAAGTAGTGAGAATCTGGGGAGACTCAGACTGTAGCAAATTTGGAGAGCTGAAGAGGAAGAAAGAAATACAGGACAGTTTTTTATATATTTATTTATTTTACAATCAATCTTCTGTTCTTTTGTGTATCAGCAAAAAAGAAACAGGAACTCTGGGTGGGTGGTACCTTCATAATAAATATGAAAGATTTGAAATGCCTTGGGATAAAGTTAACAAGACATGTAAAAAATGTCTTGCAATTTTAAACTCCTTAAAAATATTGCAAAGAAGAGATTTAAAAGACATGAGCATTACCCCACATTATACTGTACAGTGAGGGGAGTATCAATTAAGATCCTATATGACTTTCTTAACTGACAAATTGAATTCAAAGATCATATGGAAAAGTAGTAGAAGAGTCAGTAGATTTTTTAAAACTAATTGACAGAGAAAAGGAAAGGTTTACTCTCCTACACTGTTGGATCTAAACACATATTCCTTAAAATATGATAATGTTGCAAAGTGTTCTAATGCAGTAATGAAACTGAGTGTAGAGTTCTGCATTGGACAAGTTACATACAAGAGTATGGTACATTATGTAGTAGCATTTCAAATTGAGAGAGAACAGACAGATTATTTAATACATAGCATTTGGACAGCTGAATGTCCATTTTTTTGTTAGTGTCCAGTTATCCACAGTTTCATAGGGATAAAAGGAACATGAACTATTTTAAATATTGGTGGATGATCTTTCTAAGCTTAATATCTAAAGCTAGAAAAAATAAAGGAATAAATAAGGCTGGTTACTAAACATATTAAACTTGTGGTTTAAACTGATACACAAGTCATTTTCTTCTCTGTAGAGCTGGAAAAGGGAAAAGAACTGAAATACATGTTTAGGTTGTTATTTTAAAAAAGAGAGATAGCTCTTTCCCTGCATTTTCCTATAGTTTGTTGATCAATTCCACAACATCTCCAGACACACAGTATGATCCAGGGCAGAAACAATTCTCAGTGACTCTAAGCGGAGACCATGTCTGGATGGAGATAGAGCTCAAGTCTCCCCTTTGGCCTTTGGCTAATGTGAAAGGTCACACATTTTTCTTCATGATATTTTTAAACGGAGACACTAAAAATAGCAAAATAACAATAACCTAAGAACAGTAAGTGTGCCTAACATTTTATATTAATATTATTTTTTATTAGTAAGGCAGGTCATGCTCCTTGTGGGAGTTTTGGAAAACATAGAAATGCACAAAGAGCAGAAATTGACATTATCTACCTCCTTGAGTCAGTTATGATTGGTGTTCTGGTTAATGTAGTGAAATCAGATTGGCATTTATTTTGTAAACTTGTTTTCTGCACTGTTCTAAGTTGAAGATGTTTTCCTATATCAATAGATAATCGAAAACAAATAAAAACATGCTCCCTCACGAAAAAAAGAAACTCACTCCAGGGCCTCTGAGGGCAAAGTGGTTCCTGTCGTTCGCAAGCAGTCTTCTGTCAGCAATAGGAAGTGGCAGAAGAATTCACTTGTGCTTGTCCTTCCCAAAGATGCCCAGAGAGATGTGTGAATTCTCATGACTAGAAGAGACAGGAGGAGAAGGTGCTTGTGTGTTCTGTTCTGTCTAATCTTAGAGCTAATTGGGAGATGTTAGGGTGAGAGTGAGAGGTGCCTTGTGAGAGCCTGTTCCCTCTGCTACTTAGCTGAGTCATACACTAAAGGCACAGACACGCAGACACATATGTAAACATACCAGAATTTTAGAGACACTCTACCGTTGTTGGATTATAGGCCATTTTCCACCTTCCTTTTGATCATCCAAGATTTCTAAAATGTTTCTCTAATGAGCAATTAGAGGAAACATTAAGAATGATTGTAGATTTCTTTAAAACTACAAGGATATATACTGCAGTAAACATTTTTGAATTATAAAATAATATGCCTTCGATGGTAGACCAGAGCCTCCCTCCATACAGTGGGAGGTAGCCATAGATAATGTTAGTCCTGATTTCCACTTGTGGTGGCACTGATGGAAGATATCATGATCTCTTGGGGGGTGCCTTGATCACTCTGGGGTGCCTGTCCCGTCACTACCAATTAAGCTTAATCCTCATTTAAGGAGGATAGAATGTTGTGGATAAACGAACTGATTCTGTAATGGGCCCTACCTTCCAGAAGTCCCATCGCCTGTGTCTCCTGCTTCTAGGAGAGACATACAAATGTATATGTCCACATATATAATTTATTGGCCAGCTGGCTCATCAAGTATATTGGTTTTCATAGCACCACTGTTGTCAGCATATTTCAGATTGGATTTGCTGCTGACATGGTTGAATGAAAAAACACTGACATGTTTCAGTATTGCACTTGACATTTTTAGTATTATTATTAGTTGTTTCATTGCATGTGCTATCATTGTCTGAGTGGTATTGTGCTAAGAAGTATCCAGTTTTTCTTCCATTTGGAAGAGATACCTGGCTTTGGAGCACTGTCTTGCATCTCCTATGGTGCTGAGAGGGAAGTTGTGTCAGGCTATGGTCAAATTGTTGACACTTGTTGCTTAGAAAAACTCCTGTAGAACTAATTTGGTAATTGTTTCAGGAAGATCTACTTTCTTGAAAAGAATGACTCCTTCCAACCTCATCCTAATCAGCAAAGTATGTGTGTGTTCTAAGCAGAGTTTTTCTTCAGTAGCAATACGCATCTGTCCTTGATAGTCCCAACAAGGTTACACTCAATTCAGGTTTCCTGAAAGCCCTTACAGATTGCCAGCGCAAATACTAAAAATGCAAGTGTATATATGTATGTTATATATGCATATATGCATGTGTGTACGTATGTTCCCTAAACAGTTTTATAGGAAGAAACAAACAAAATACATTTATTCTTTTATACTCCAAAGGACTGTCTTTCATTTGCATGTTAATAGAGTTGTTCTGTATTTGAAGTTTGATTTTCAGCAAAATGTCCCAGAAAGAAGTGGAGGCTATGGGAATAGACCACCTGGTTAAGAGCTAGAACTTGAGTTCTTGTGAAACACTGTTTATCAGGAGCTTGCTGCCAGGGTTCTAAGAACTGGGTGAGAACTGGGTGAGTACATTCTGAGGTCATATTGTAGAAGGCCCTTGCTCAGCAAAGGGTCCTTCTGTCATCTGTTACTTAGATTGAGGTTGTAAAGAGCAACCTCTTCTCATTGAGTTGACTTTGTAACTAATGGCTTCTCCTAGGCTTTGGGTAGAGCTTAAAAATGAAAGTTCTGGAATAGTCAGCATTTATTCATAAATCCAGTGGGGTCCACCATTGAGCATTACTTGAATGTGAGGGAAGTTCTCTGGCATGTATAGGTCCTTCGACCCTAATTCCTTAGACCTGCTGAGGAAACATGTTTACCTCTGATTGGGTTGTTGTCATAACAGAATGGGTGTTCTTCTGTCAATGAAACACTGTTCTGACAATTTGTCCCTGGAGATAGATGGCCTTTACCATAGAGCTTTAAATAGGAATGAATGGAACTGAATTAAATAATTAGATCATTGTCCATAAGTCCTCTGGTGAAGCCTTCCACATAGAATGATTACCCGGGCTTTATGTTAGCACACAACTTTGATGCAGTGTGGATACAGCTATGTGGTGCATAGAGATGACAGGTAAGAAGATCACAGATGATTGAGACATGAAGAGGATTTAACTCCCTGTTTTCCTTGTAGAATTTGTCTCCATCAAAGGAATACCCACATTAATTTGTTTTTTATTGCTAAATATATAGCACTTATCTTGACTAACAGGAGCTATCTACGCCCAGTTGACTTGAATTCAGTTTTTAAATGTAAATATATCTGATGTATCTTGTTTATGACAAGTGGGAATAAAAATTCACCCATTAAGCTGGGGAAAAGTAGGTCTTTCTGGTCAATTTGAAAGAAGTCTTCTTGAGGTATGGTAACTGGAATACAAAGGAATTAAAGATATGTCATTCCTTGTACTTGTGCATTTTTCAGTTCCCTAATCTAAGACAATACAGAAGTTGTATGAATGTGTGAGAACGTGCATGCATGCATGTGTGCATGTTAGTCTACTGGATTTGGAGTTCCTTTAAGGCATAGATGAGCTTACCCTGAAGATGCCTTGCCATGCTGAATTAACCAAAGTCAGAAGAGCCACTTAAAGAGGTAGATGTTTAAGGAACAAGTGTATAAGGATCTGATCAATCCTAAATTTATCCCCAAGACTTTTGAATTCAAGAGCATTTTTCATTAGGAGAAGGGTACTGAATAATTATAAATGCAAAAGAATAGCTCTTTGGCATCACTGATGATGAATACGCAGGGATATCTTTCTTTTTGTCTTATGATTTCATTTGTTCTCTTTATTATATTGGGTTACTTTGGGAACCATCCATGACTAGTAAGCAAGGTTAATATTCACAAACAGATGAAGTGGGCACAGCTGGCTTCAGTGTCTGGTAGCCATATAACTGTGCCTTTCATACTGAGGGGTCTCCTGCTTGTCCGTTATTTCACTTCATGTTCCACTGTCTCACTGTCTTCTCTGATAGGCCACCATCCTGTCTCAAGGAACAGTGGCACAGAGTGCTTACAGGCATGGGCTCTATAAATCAATTGCTTACTGTCATGCCTTGAGCGAATAACTCATCTCTCAGAACCTCAGTGTCTTCATTTGTAAATTGGGTACAGATAATAGAAACTAGATCTTCGGTTCTGATGAAAATGAAAATGGACAGTTCATGCACTATTTTTTAAGGTCTTGTAGTAGGCATATATACAATCTCCATATATTTGGCTATCCTAATGATTATGCATTATGACTTAATGTTGTGATTATTGCTATTAATGGTAAAAGAGAAATGACCCTTTAACAGGAAGTTAACTATTTAACGTATCAGTATAGTTAAGCAAATACATGTGTGTGTGTATGCTCCATTCATCATCAAGATAGCTATCTGATTCACTTATGAGTGACCTGTCCAGAGTCCTTCCTATAAGAAGGTCAGGGTAAGGGATACAACAAATCAATGATTTTCCTCTCCCCCAGTCTTCTAATAAACCAGGTTCTCCCAGTTTCTTTTCTAGCTATTCTGTTTTCTATTACATAGAATACTTAGGTGATGTGCCAATAAGTAGTGTATGAATACTTAATGAAGACAAAATGAATTATAAATGGCATGGAATTTATCTACACTGCTTCCTTGCTGATGGTGGAATGGCGCTTTATCTCTTATCAAGACATATGGGAGTCAGTAGGTGAGAAAGTATCCTGTTTGATCAGTTTAAAAATTGTTACCGGATGCCATCTTAGGTTACATGGAACCCAATACTGCATGGCAGAGAGGAAAAGGCTTGACCAGGAAATGTGGTGAGTGTGATGCTGGCAGGAGAGAAATTGAGGTGGTCCCTAAGGGCACAATTACTGCTAGAGAAGAACTCCGAGAGAGGCAGACAGAGACTTGCGTGAGATTTGTAGTTCCCACTTGCTCCCCTGTGATTGAATTGAGTACCAGTTAGAAAGAGGTCTGAAAGTAATCTCTAGAACTTTGATTTCCAAGGGAAGCTATTGGATGACAGTATCTAGAGAAGGGATTGTACATTAGCCTTCCATCCCAAAGCCATCAGTCAACAACAATTCCATAAATAAGTGAACCCTCATTAGAAAAGATAACAGGTAACTCCCACACCTTAAAGACTTGAAGCAAAATGTATTTCTTGCTCATGTAACAGACATCTCTCTTCTAAGCGTTGATTCCAGGCTCAGGTTCTTTCCATCTTGTAGCTCTATTATCTCTATTATGTGATTCTTGAGTGTACCCAAGAGGTTAACTCCATGTCATTAAATCTCAGGGAGGATTTTATGGACCAGGTCTAGAATGCAGTGATGCAATTCTGCTCACCTCCATTCTTCCACCCTCTAACCCCATGCTGTGCTCACTCCCTAGGAAAGCAGGGAGAATTTAGCTGTCCAGGGAGAATCAGCAGCAAATACAACAATCAGCTAGTAGTGGCTGCCACATTTCTCAGGTCTCAAAGCAAAACATGGTCGTAGAAAATGATGGGGTAAACATCATTGCAGAAGTGTCACCTTTAAAGTGTTTGCAAACTTATTTCTTAAAAGAAATTCCTTTTAGAGTATTGTGTTTTAATACAAACAGCAGAACAGTGGTCATTCCAGTTATAAACTGTCTTAATTTGCAAGAGGTTCCTTTATAATAATTCATCATTTTTATTCATGTTCACATAGAATTCTCTTTAAATTGTATATATAATTAAACACGTGTAATAAGTGCATCATTATTGAAAATTAACACAATATAGCAATGGATAAAGAAGAAATTGGGAGACACTCATTGTGACTGTGTTAGCTGCTTATTTTATATTCAGCTAATCCTTTCCCTACACATAAAGTTAACTATTATCTCAGGAAACAGAAAACTTTTTCTATAAAAGGCCAGATAGTAAGTGTTTTAGACTTTGCAGACCATGCTAAGTCTATTGTAAGTACTTAATTTCTGCCACAGTAGCAGCAAAGCAGCCTTTGACCATATGTAAACAAAAGAATGTACTATATTCCAGCAGAACTTTCTTTATAAAAATAGGAGGGAGCTGGGTTTGACCCGAGAGATGAAGTTTGCCAACCCCTGCAGTAGATGAATATGAAGTAATGTAGGCAAAGCACCAGGAAGCCTGCCCACAGGTAGTGCTCAGTAAATATTAATTTGCTTGAAATGAATACAGTTGTATGACTTCCAAGCATTTCAAACTCAGAGGATATGAATTAAGATAGGCATAGCAAAAGACTCAGAGTTTAGAGCTTAAAACTCAGAAAGAAGTTGATAAGCATGGGGATTTGGGGAGAGGAAATTTTTTTATTTATTTCTTTATTTTCTCCTGTGTTGTTTGGTTTTGTTGTTGTTGTTTTTTTTTTTTCATGAGCATATTTACTATTGTAAAAAAAAGATACTTTAAATGTATATATTTCCAACTTTCTGCTGACTCAGAAGAGAATGTTGCATTTTAATCCTGAGCCTGTGACTTATTTGCATTTTTCTATATCCAGCTGCAGTTATGTTTGGGGACTATAGCCTGAATCACAAAATAACACGTCAAGAGTTTAGCCTTACTCTGAAATACTTCGAGGAAGGCAATGTCTCCACTTCCTCTTTTGACAATTTAGCTGACAGGGTCCTTGATAAAGGGGAACATGAGTGCCTTTGACGCCTGTCCTTGGGTCTCTCTGCGCAGACCCCTGCTGGGAGCCTCATCACGTTGTGGGGTGAACTCGTTAGTTCCCGGGGTCGCCCTGGGCACACACCTCCACTCTCAGTAGACAACATACAGAGGCTTCTCTACATGAGCTTCCTAACCTTCATCCCCTGTGACTAGTGCAGCCCCTGGCATAAACCACGCACTCATTAAACAAACACTTGCTAGATTTAATTGGATGAATGCAGCAAATTGAAGGTGGTGGATAGCATTTTCCTTATGGGCAGGGCTTGTCTTATTCTTTTCAGGGTTCTGGACATGCACTTTCCCTGCTAGAATTACAATAATAAAGAGACACATTGCATGAGACTCCAGGACGATGCTGTGATAGGTGCGATTACCTTGTGTTGGATGATATTATTAACCTAAATTAACCCGAGAAAGCATCTTGCGAACATGATCATGAAGAAAAGAGATATCACTGTCTATTGTCTTTCCTGGTGGAAAACAGCTTTTCATCAAGCTCCTTCTCATTTATTCTGTGCTGCTTGGTACTTTTCCAAAATAGAGAAATGTAAAAACTTTAAATGTGTCTGCATGCCCCCCTCAATTTCCGTTTCTATCAGCTCCTGGTTTGTCTCTTAATTTCTCCATGGACCACAGTTCTGATTACTACCCATCTATCCAGCCGTCAGGCAGGTGTCAGACTTTCTTTGCAAAATGGGAATAAAACAGCTGGACAAAGTGATAGCCCTCCAAAAACCACATCATAACACACTGCTTTGTTTGGACTTCAGGACAATTGTGAAAACGATTAGATAATATCTTCTTTAGGGATTCAGCATGTTCTCGCTAGATTATTATCAGGCCAGGAGAAAAAAAATCTTTGTTATTATTTGAATCAGTTTACAGCAACTCATGAATTAGAAGCTCACACCCGAAGGAGTATTTTCAGCTTAATGGAAACAATTTATCTAAGCCTTGGAATTCTTTACGAGAGTCTACACTGATAGATGGACATTACTCCAATGCAGGTACATTTTATGGTAGTCCTTTTTGTGCAAGGTAGCATCTGTTGGAAAGTAAAGTCAATAAAAGACAATTTCCATCTAATAATGGAACACAGAAAATGACCTAAAAATTAAAATTTCATAAATTGTGCTAAAATAGAGCTAACAAGACTGCAAGTGGGTGTATTTTTTTTTTTTTTTAAAGAACACTTTACTGGTGTGTTCTGGGTTAAGGCAAATGAGATGACACACTGGTTTTAGGGGGAGAGCTGAATTTGATGAAAAGTTACACTCTCAGCATTGATTGCTTAATAGCAAGGGAATATTGTGGAAACAGGAACATGTGTTTCCCCGAAAGTTTTCTGAAGGACTGAAGAACTACTATTTCAGATGTGGTTATGATTCCTTAACTACTCTGCAAAGAGATCTCTGCATACTGTAGAAAAAGGCAAAATCCTGTAAAAAGCCAGAAGCCTGTCAACTTGCAGTACCACTGCTGAAATTCTCTAGGGGAGTTTGCAACAAAAGGGATTAAGGTCTCACCTTGCACCTCTTCTCAACTGATATTTGGGGGACCAGCGCCTATCATTTATAAATCATAAATGTAGAATCATAGCTTACTAGTGGTGGAGTGGAACTTAAGAATCCATCCTGCCTAAGTTCCTCTGTTTTAAAAAATAAAGAAAATAACTTCTGAGGTTACACAGTAATTGCTGGGAATCAGGTCAGCCTCTGACCACATGAGCTGTCCTGGGTTGGGTAAGTCCTGAGAGGCAGCATAGTAATTGCTTATAAATGTTTGCTGCATATGTGCAGAAAAAGAGATGATATTTTAAGTCCTCTACAAGGAGGACAGGTAAGAAGGAGAACTCAGAAAGAGATGTGTTATTACATCGCAGGACAAGGCAGTATTTTTTTTTTTAAGATTTATTTTATTTATGCATACACAACTGGAATGTCAGCCAGAGGTGGGGGAGAGAATTCACCAGAGACAGAGCGGGGAGCAGAACAGGCAGATCTACTGAAGTACACTGCTGAGGGGAGCAGCAGGGAAACAGGAGAGGTCTGTTGTGCCATGTGGGTCAGCTCCCTGGCTGGGAGATCAAACTCATGTGGCAGTGGCTGGTAATAGCTTCCTAGTGCTGAGACTTTAACCCCTGAGCCACCAGGGAGGCCCCATAAGGCAGTATTTTTAAGTGGATGGAATCTGGCTGAGAAAGTCGTGAGGGAGAGCCATGTTGTCTCGCCATCTCTGGGGATTATGTCTCTGGAGGTTGGGTGCTCAGAGGGCAGTTTGGGAATGTGCTGGAGATCCCTACTGAGAGCCCAGGCCGCCTGTGGCTCTGCCAGTCACAGTGAGCAGCAGCGGGCCTGAGAAGTCTGCGGGCCTGGGCTCAGAAATCCACTCTGCCACTTGTCAGCTACATGTCTTGGGCAAAACCAAGATCTTCCCTTTTTCTGTGACTCTTAACAAGTGAATTACCCTCCCCACATCCACTGTACCTCACAGGGGAATGTGAAGAAATCATCACCTACCTCTGATCATTGCCTTGAGGGTTACAGGGCCCTGCAGGGGCTCAGGGAACTGACTTCATTTTAGGGAGATGAGACCTCTTTTCTGTGTTCCAAACTGATCCTGAATCGAGTCTTCCTTTTCTTTTTCTTTCTTTCTTCTTCTTTTTTTTTTAATGAACAGAAAAATGGAAGGTTTTATGACACAGTGTTTAGATGAGCTTGTTCAACTCTAGAATTCTGCCAGTGGCTTCTGCTTGACGTCGTGTCGGATTTGAGAGCAGAAATCCCGCCCAGGCTGTGGCAGGCCCTGGGTGTGCAGTAGTCAGCCCTGTGCCTCTGCTCCCACAACCCTGTCTGTGTGCAGTCCAGCTGCGGGCAGCTCGGCCACACTGCAGGTCTGGGTTTCCTTTGAGGCGAAGAAGCCCTTGCCGAGGACACCCTCTTCTCTCTGGCGGTCATCCCTGCCTGCCTCGCAGCATGGAGGGGCACCAGGACTCCATTTGCCCCGCTTCTCTGTCCTCCTCCAGAGCAGACTGTATTTTTGAGGCTGTTTTTTCCTCAGAGCAAAACCTAACCTACTCACTCAGAAAAACATGGCCTGCTCTGACCACAAGCACTGGAGACACTAGTGCTGTCCCCTTTGTTTTTCTCTGTTAGATACTTTGGTGCATATGCAGAGCGCTCCCCTCATTTTGAAGAGACCCAATTTATCAATGTATTTCCCCCAGCCATAAACTCTTCCTAAACCAGCCTCCGTTTCTTAAATGTAACAACAGGAGCCACACAGAAGGCCTTCTATATCTTGACTAGATAATAAGGTTTCACAGTGACAAAACACTTCCAAACCCTTATCTCTTTAGTTATCACCAGACTCTAAGTTAGGCATGGGGTGAGTATGTAATTTATCACCCAAACGAGGTTACTTCCCGAGGTGAAAGGGTGCTATTAATAATCACGCCGGAACAACAGGTGCAACCTGGGACTGTCCCGGGCAAAGTGATCTGTGGTCACCCCAGCTGACAAGACAGGAGCAAAGCAGGTTACAAAGAAGCACAGAGGGGAAGTAACTTCAAAACTCAGCTGGTAAAGGGCAGCGCTGATCTGAACACCCAAGCTTCAGCTTTGCAATCTAGCATCCTGTAAACCAGGGTTGGATTGGGCGATGCTTTGTAACTATCTCAGAGACACACCCCCTGTATTTACCAAATTGTGATAAAATCTCTTCTTCTATCCCTTTCCTCCCTCCCTCCCTCCCTCCTTCCCTCCCTCCCTTCCTCCCTTCTTCCACCCCTCCCTCCCTCCTTCCCTCCTTCCCTCCCCTCCCTCTTTTCTACTTCCATGCATTTCTTTCCCTTTTTTTCTCTCACCTCTAAGTCAGGTTCCTGAGGTTTTGCGAAGGGGCTTTGTTTGAAGAGAGGCTTCAGCGCCACCTTACTGAGAGTCAGTGCCTGATGTATTGTTTTTATTAAGGGTGGTCTGTGCAAGAGAATGATCTCGTATGATTGCATTAGTCTCTTCAAAGGCTAAAAGCTGATTTGAAATAACATCCATAATACACCACAATCAAAACATTTAGGAGCAATAATAATAAGGAAAGGACCACAGGGAATTGAAATATTTCAAAACTACCTCCTGGATCAGACAGGGATGAAGGAGAAGCTGGTGGAAACTGGTCCTTTGCTACCTGTAGGTCCACCAAAGTCCACTCGGCCTTTTCCTCTGTGCTTCATAGACCCTGCAGAAGGACAGCTGTGCCCAGGTCCTTGGGGTGAGAGGCCCAGGATGGCAATTGTGTGTGGCAGGGCAGCTCTTGGGCTCTGCACTTTGCCTCCTAAAGGTTCTGAGTGGCAGCCAGTTCCCCATGGCTCTGTCTTTGGACATGTTGCATTTTCTCAGCCTTGATTTTCGAATCTATAAAAAGAGTCTTGTAAAAAGTCAATGGAAAAGCAAACATAATTACCACACATAATTACCATTCCCTTTTTGTGGTGAGAACATTTAAGACCTTCTCTCTTAGCAACTTTCAAGCATATAATAGGGTATTGTGAACTACTGAGTGAGGTGATGAAGGCATCAGGCAGCACAGTCATCATCTCCCAGTCAGTAAGTGCATTGAATCAGCATGGTTGGCATCTTCAACTTTCACCATGTTGTATGTCAGTTACGTCTCAACAAAGCTGGAAAAAAATGAAAAAAAAAAAAAAAGCCTACAAATTGTGCTTCTCACAAATCATGCTTCTCACAGGAACCTGTACTTACAAACAGATGCAGATGGGGCCTCCCTGGTGGCCTAGGGGTTAAATTTCATCACTATCATCGCTGCAGCCTAAGTTCAATCCCTGACCAGGGAGCTGACCCACATGGCCTGGCAGACCTCTCCTGTTTCACCTGCTTCTTCCCTCCGCAGTGTATTTCAGTAGATCCACCTGTTCTGCTCCCTACTGTTTCTATGAATCCTCTCATGCCCCCTCAAATTTGGCCTACACCCCAGTTCTTCTTTGCAAAAATAAAACATATATATAATAAAGTAATAAAAGAAAAACTTAAAAATATGATAAATAAAAGACACTGGAATTGTTTAAAACAAACCAGATGCACATGCATTTTTTTAAAGATTTATTTACTTATGCATACAAGAACAGGGATACAGGCCAGAGGTGTGGGGCGCAGGGGGTGAGAGGATTCACCAGAGACACAGTGGGGAGCAGAATAGGCAGACTGACTGAAACACACTGCTGAGGGGAGCAGCGAGTGCAGCGGGTGAGTCAGGAGAAGTCTGCTGCGCCATGTGGGTCACCTCCCTGGCGGGGGTTCAAACTTGATGCATCTTGCATTTATGGCTCATGGTTTTAAATCATCATTATTGATTTTTGACAGTAACTCAACTACTCTCCCACACATGGACAACAATCTCTGTCTTCCTCTCTATTGCTGTTCTTGTAAAGAATCCCCCAAATGACAATACTCTGGCAGTGCAATGGGCATAGCAGGTGTGATTCATCAATAAAATCTATCAGGGATTTCCAGTGAAGTCCAAAATAAGTTGCTATGATAAGGGAAGATAACAAGAGCAGGGCAAAAGGCTGCCACATTCCTCCAAAGCAGTACTCCGTGTCTTCTCTGGGGAGACCTGCACCCCAGAAATGGGTCTGGATATGAGAGATGCAGCTTTCTGAGCTTCTGGTGACCCAATAAGCCTCATCTTCCTACAAGGATCTTCTGAACGTGGGTAAAAAAAAAAAAAAAAACATGGACTCCTGCTCTCTGCCAGGTACTTTGCCCTTACACTATCTCAGTTCATTCTCAGTACAGCCTGGTAAAATGCATTCGGTTCTTCCTTCTCTCACCCTTTTGTAAATAGAAGGCAACTGAGTATTCAATTAAAGAATTCACCCCAGGTTACACAATTCCTAAACAGACAGCCATCCTTTGAAATCCTAGCAGTCTGACTCTAAAACCTGTGTCCTATTTCCTCTCTATTTTAATTTTCATTATATGTACTTTGTACATTTTTTTTGAAAGTAAATAGTAGTTATAAGAAGGTTACATTCACTCATATTCTTCCTCTTAATGATTATTTTCATTTTGCTGTAAATCTTCCCTGTTGTTTTATCTATAGGTCTGTGGTGGGGTGGAGAGGGTAATAGTAACTGAGGGGAATTTTACTGTAATACAAAGTGTCATTTCACTTTTCTCATTTATTATTCTACTTTGACATTTTCCTAAATCATTAACCACCATTAGTCTTCAAAATTGGTGGTTAACAGACGTTATAAACCATTTCTTCACACGTACACATATAACATATGCATTTATCATTGCTGATCTCAATCTTTAGACATTTTTCTTCTAGATTTTTTACAAAACATTGTGTAACACTTATATGGTCATCTTTGTTAAAGATAAGTAATTAAAAGCCTCGAGCAAGAGGTGGCCCTGCCACTTGTTGGCTAACTTCTGTGCATAGGCACCATGTCACCTATATCATTTGACTGGATTTTCATCTCAGACCTATGATGTAGGTGTTATTATCAGTTCCATTTTACTGTTGAAAAGCTGAGTCTTAAAGAGGCAAAATTCACCATGCAGACACACAGAGAACTTGCCACAGAGGAAGAGTCAGATGCAACACTGCTGAGGGTCAAGCCTGCCTCCGTGCCTCGGCACCTCCCATCAAGCCAGGTGTTTGTTTCTGGTATCAGCCTGTTGGGGTGCATGCCTAGAAGGGGAGGAGCTGGGTACAGCACAGTCAAGCTCTCCAGCTTTTGCTACCCGTCACTAAGAGACCTCTCTAGACTGTGAGAAGTGGCTAATTCCTCAGCACGAAACCACTGGTCACATAGAAGCCCAGGCTCAAGCCACATCCCCCAGCTGCCCCAGACCCAGCAAGTCCCCTGTGCAGTGGGGCTGCCAGGTAGGGCCTGGCCGCTAGCTGGGTTCACCCAGTGCTAGGTAGTGGCAGTGACCCCTTCTGAGCAGCCCACATGAAGCGTATGGCTTGGTGTTGGGAAATGGCATGGGGTGGAATGAGCCCTTTGAGTCTCAAAGACCCAAAAATCTTCCATCTATGAAGTTGGAGCAAATGTCTCATATTAAGTGATTTCCCATCAGGCCATCTGAGACACCAAGGAGTGGAGCAGGCAGAAGATGACAGTCCATCAGTGTGGTGTCTCACCCCAGTTGTCTCGCATTACGATCCTCTTTACTGGGAGTGAGCTCAGTAAAATGATCTTGGCCTCTCTTCGCCCTCCCATGTGAACCCTACCCACTCCCATTAGACTCTGCCCTCGCTCCCTGCTCCGCATTCCCCAAAGACATGGATTTTTATGACACACTGCCAACCCTCCCAGTGCTCACGTGCGGCTGCCGGGCAGTTTGATGTGGATGATGCCTGCGGCTCCACACTGTCTGACTTCCCACTGGGGCCAAGACAGTGCCCCCAGGTCTCCAGGTGAAGTCCTTCCTGTGGGGAGGCAGGCTGGTCCTGCTTTGCTCCATTTGCATTTCTCCTACTGCTTCCAAGGCCCTCTTTCTCTGTCACTCATTTCTGGAAAATGGGATTTCTTAAATATAATAAAATAGTATTCTCTGGATCCAGCTCTTTAAAAAAAAAAAGATTTACTTTTTTATGCATAAAAGAAATGGGGTGTGGGCCAGAGGTACAGGGGGTGAGAGGATACACCTGAGACAAAGTGGGGAGCAGAACAGACAGATTTACTCAGATACACAGCTGAGGGGAGCAGCGGGCGAGTGAGGAGAGTTCTGCTGCGCCATGTGGGCTGGCTCCCTGTTCGGTGATCACACTCAGGCTGTAGCAGTGAAAGCCTTGAGACTTAACTCCCAGGCCACCAGGGAGGTCCTGGAGCCAGCTCTTTATTTTATTTTTTTTAATAGATTTTTATTTATTTATTTTCCCCTTTATTTATATATATTTGATATCAAGTGTAATCCCTATGTATTCCCCCATCACCATCACCTCAGTCCCCCATGCTCCCGTCTGCCCTCAACTCTCCTCCCTCCCCCACCAAGTGTCCCCAATTTGTCCTTGTCTTTTCATTTTTGGTTTTTGTTGTGTCTTTATTGTTATTATTGTTGTTGTTCTTATTCCTTTCCTTGATCCTTATTTGGTTCCCTTATATTCCTCCTAGGGGAGGAACCATCTGGTATTTTTCTTATGCCTTCTGACTTATTTTGCTGAGCATAATCCCTTCCAGTTGAACACAGACAGACACAGGATGAAGGACGTGGGGAGATGGTGGGACGCCGGGGGCAGCCACAAGTCAAGAAGAGCCCAGGGTCACCCGCAGCCACTAGAATCTAGTAGACAGTCATGGACGAGATCTCTCCTCAAGCCTTCAGAGGGAGCAAGACCCCAGCCACACCCTCGCATCAGAATGTTTCTCTCCAGAACTTTAAGGTACTGCATTTCTAATGTTTTAAGCCATCAAGTTTGTGGTCATCTGTTAAGCAACCACAGGAAGCTGATGCAGGGACAGAGGGCTTGTTGAAAGAAGTTTTGATGAGAAAGAAGAAAACCAAGTTATTAGCCATCATATAAACTTTAAAATAATTGGGGCAACAAACAAACATCCAAGCAAGTATTTCAAAGTGCTCTATAAAGAGTTGGATCCATTTGAAAAAATCCAGCCATTTGAAAAGATCCATTTTTTTCAAATGGATCCATTTTGAAAAAATCCAGCCATTTGAAAAGATCCATTTTTTTCAAGTGGATCCATTTTGAAAAAATCCAGCCATTTGAAAAGATCCATTTTTTCAAATGGATATATTTTGAAAAAATCCAGCCATTTGAAAAGATCCATTTTTTTCAAGTGGATCCATTTTGAAAAAATCCAGCCATTTGAAAAGATCCATTTTTTTTTCAAATGGATGTATTTTGAAAAAATCCAGCCATTTGAAAAGATCCATTTTTTTTTTCAAATGGATATATTTTGAAAAAAATCCAGCCATTTGAAAAGATCCGTTTTTTTCAAATGGATCCATTTTGAAAAAATTCAGCCATTTGAAAAGATCCATTTTTTTCAAATGGATCCAACTCTTTATAGAGCACTTTGAAATACTTGCTTGGATGTTTGTTTGTTGCCCCAATTATTTTAAAGTTTATATGATGGCTAATAACTTGGTTTTCTTCTTTCTCATCAAAACTTCTTTCAACAAGCCCTCTGTCCCTGCATCAGCTTCCTGTGGTTGCTTAACAGATGACCACAAACTTGATGGCTTAAAACATTAGAAATGCAGTACCTTAAAGTTCTGGAGAGAAACATTCTGATGCGAGGGTGTGGCTGGGGTCTTGCTCCCTCTGAAGGCTTGAGGAGAGATCTCGTCCATGACTGTCTACTAGATTCTAGTGGCTGCGGGTGACCCTGGGCTCTTCTTGACTTGTGGCTGCCCCCGGCGTCCCACCATCTCCCCACGTCCTTCATCCTGTGTCTGTCTGTGTTCATATGTTCTCCTTTTTCTCATACACACACCAATCATCGGACTTCGTGCCCAACTTAAATCCATAATTCCAATCTCAACATCCTCAACTGATTACACATGCAAAGAACTCATTTCCAAGTAATATCATATTCTGAGGTTCTTAGTGAACAAAAATTTGGGGAAACTACCAGTTCAATCCACTGCAGTGCCCAACATCATCTTTCTTGCTTTGGAAGAGGACATGATTATCTTTCCTCCTCTCTCCTTGCTACACTTTCATTACTGAAAATTCTAGGTGTAGCAACACTTGAACCAAGGAGGGGTCTACAGATCATTCTAGTCTTGAGTTACTCAATGGAACTGCTACAATGACAGAAATGTTCTCTACCTGTGATACTATGGGAATCATGATCTTCAAGTGGCTATTCGGCACAGAACTGTGCCTGGTGCTACCCAAGGACTGAACTGTTCTTTTTAATTAATTCACATTTATATTTAAGTAGCTATAGGTAGCTTATGATTTCCACACTGGACAGCACAGTCCTGGCCCAACCCTCCCCCTTAAAGGTGATAACCAGAGGCTCAGTGGGGACACATACACTGATCATTAGTGATAGAAGTCTCTTAAATTCTGACATTAGCAAAGGCTGGACCATGGACCAGTTATGACCCACTGACATTTTTGAATGGCCTATGAGTTCAGAATATTTTTTAATTGCTAGAGGGTTGAAAATAATCAAAAGCAGATGAGTTTTTCATGACCTGTGAAAATTACATGATATGCAAATTTAGTGTCTATAAATAAACATTTAATAGAATATAGCCCTGCCCCTGCACTCTCCAGTTAACTGCTTTCACACTATCTGAGCTGAGTATGGACTGCAGAAGTGTCCAACCCTAAACTACTAACTGTTTGATCCTTTCCAGAAAGACTTGGTGACTCCTGTTTTAAAACAGTGATTTTCAAACCTTTCCATTCTTAAATAAGAAAAGACAGTTTGGGAGAAGAAAGGAAACATATTCTCAGTAACTTCCCTCTACAGGGGGAATGCTTCCTATGTTTTAGAAGTTAGATACAAGTATCAAAAGCACAACAAATCAAACTGTTTAATTTGCAGTGGTTAAGGCAGAAATCTTATGTGCAATGGGGTAAGCATTTTACTTATTTTCTCAAGATGGACAATAAAAATCACCAGCTCCTCATAACCTATGCTACACCCCTCGATCACAGGTGTCATAAATGTGTCACATTTATAACTAGATAAGACATTCCACAGAACATACAAAGGAAAGGTGCCCGCCCATGTAGGGGTGCAGGTTTTAATGACTCCTCCCGCCAGATTGTGAGGAAGTGGCAGCTTATTACAATTCATAATCACTGCAGATAAGTCACCAAGTGTGCACTGAGTGCCGCGGTGGATGGAGCCTGGCCAGGAGTTAAGCTGGCCTTTTTCCTCCCTACTGCATGTTCCTGTCTTTCCCATTCAGGAAAGCAGGCTGACATGCAAGTAAGCCTAATCGAGTTGCAGGGATAGCATCAGGTCTGCTTTAATTAAAATGTTAAAAATTAATCAGCGAGCCATTCCAAAGTCCCTGTGTTTGTTGCTATCATCATTCAAGATGACTGGCAATCGGGCAGCACCAGGTAGGGGTATCTCCTGCAAACCTACTGCATGCCTGGTTCAGGGAGCCTACTGTGTGTCGGTTCGCCATCCAGCTCACCTGTCATTGTGTGGATAAGCCTGAGCTCAGAACACCACTGCTGCAGGGGTGCATGTGATGGGCTCAAGCTGGCAGTGGTGGCTGCAGACCTGGGCAGGGAGGCCCCTTCTCAACCCTGCTCTCCTTAGCATTCTTAGAAACATGCCATCTATTGCTTCCTTCCTGCATCAGGTGGTAGCGGTACAACTTGAGGGAAGGAGAACTTGAACAAAGTCCAAAGGGAAGGAATGTTGTAATTAGGGAAGTGGAAAATAGAACTGAGTCGAAGGAATCTGGTTTTGACTCTGCCTGTCTGTTCCCCAGACTATAAACAGGGTTCTGGGTGAAGCGCCGGGGGCCAGAGGACCTCTCCGAAAAATCCAACAGAACCAAGATCCAACAAAGCGAAACAAAACTTGAAGCCCATAGGCATGGGACCTTGGTGAATTTTTTTCCCCTGTAATTAATATTTCACCATCTGGCTCTGCGGGATCCTCACTGGTCTGTCTTGGCTGTTTACATCCCATGCCTGCCAGGTGGCTCCCACAATGGGGTCCCTATTGCATTTCCCCACCCCCAGCCGGGCATGCTCCCTGTTTGCTTTGTGATCCACTATCCTCTCTCTCTATGCAACATGGGTCCCACCTCTATGCAACAGTCTATGCTTTGGCATTTCTGGACCAACTGGAGCACAGCAGGTTCTTTTGTTCAGTAGGACACTGCTCTTTGAAACTCAGTTTTCTTCAAAGTAGCTTTGGTTTATCACAGTATATATGTTTCAAGTGTTCAGAGAGAGATCAGTATCAGCATATCCTACATTGCACTATTTTGTTCTTGTAGCCTAGGAGTTTGTTTTTTTTTTATTCTGTTCATTTTTTTTATTTCTTTACCTCCCACTTATGTGTAAAATCATACGCTGTCTTTTTCCACCTGACTTACTTCACTAGTCATAACACACTTTGGGTCTACCATCCATGTTGTTGCAGATGACAGGATTTCATCTTTTTTCATTGCTGAGTAATAGTCCATTGTGTGTATATACCTCATCTTTATTAAATCATCTGTTGGTGGGCACTTGGGCTGTGAAACTCAGAGTTTTCCTATCCAGACCGTGAAGAAGTGTATAAATAGCACTTACCCCTGAGACTGGATATGAGTTTTGCTCCTAGCACCACATTCAGTGCAGAGCAGTATTTCATGAATGCTTATTCATAAAGAGAGATTGAATAGCCTAGGTTGGGGTGTACATCTCTCCCTCAGAGTTGGGGAGAATTTGCATCTTTGAAACAGGGTGGGCTTTGAAGACAGTCTGAGGTCAAAACTAGTTTTGGCCCTTTTGATTTACTTATAAATCTCAGGATGCATTAGTTGCTCATCTATATAATGGAATGAGTATACCTGCTTCTGTGCTGATCCCAGGTATGAAAAGCGAATCAATATGAATTATAATCCTTATATATATATATAATCCTTATATATATAAGCACATTTACGTAATATGTGCTCACTTAATACCAGCCACCGCCATTACAGTTGCTGTTGTGTTTGTTTCCTGCCCTTCTTGCCACTGGAGAAGAGTCTGTGTTTGCCCTGCAGATAGGCAAATACTACCCAGAGCAAAGTTTTTATGCAAAGAGAAGTCTGACTGAGTTCAGATTCTGGGCTGCACTTCCTTGCTATGTAGACTAGGGGCTTATTCACTCCTCCCCACTCTGTTCTAGGTAAAATAGAAGCCACAAACCTGCCTGGGGGCTCAGGGAGGATCAAGCAATGCACGTCTACAAGAAGCCCTGACGCACAGTCTATGTCACTTCCTTCAGCCCTAGCCTGATACAGTTTTCTGCAGCCTCCTTTGGGCTGGTATCTCCTTGGCAATGCAACCAGGCACTGCCTTCTACCCACATGCCCCAGTTAACATTTCAAACGTCCTGCGTTTCTAATTGTGGCAAAGCCTAAGAGCCACCTAATCCGCCTGTGTATTAACTGCTCTGTTTCCAAATGGGAGCCTCTGGACCCAGGGCTGACACTTGCTGAGTTAATAATGACTCGATTCATTCCTCACGCCAAGTGCAAGAACCACATAATCTGCGGGGCAGAAATAACTCCTGTAATTAGAAATGCCTGAGGGAACCCCCCACAAAGGGCCTTGGAGCTTGGCGTGTGGGAACCCCTGCCCTCCCCAGTGCCATAGGCTTCTGCTGTTTTCTAAAGCCTGCTCAGACCTGGCGTCTCTAAGAGACCAGCTCTCCAAGGGATGGCATTCCAAGCTCAGAAATATGCTCAGCAGAAGCTGGCTCTCCAGTGCCCTCGGACCAGCTCCAGTCTCCACAAACAAGCCTCCCAGGAGCACAGGCCAGCAGCTCTGTTGAGGCGGAAGCCTCCTGCTTGTCTCGTGTCCTCCCTCCAGGGGAAGGGAGAAGAGGAAGGCTCCTACCTCTCAGCTTTCGAGGCCCCCAACCAAGGCAGAAGTTTCTATTATAAGGAGGGGAAAAGGAAGTGGTATGACTGAGCAGTGCCCTGTGCCAGCTTGTGATTCTTCCAGTGACTGCTGTGGTTTCAGGGATGTAATGAAGGGGCTTCAAAAGTCAGGGGTTGGGGCTGGCCTCCTCCATAGTTAACTGGTCAACCCAGCACCAAGGAGGGTGGGCAATGCTGACTCTTGGTAGAGCCTCTGTGACCTCTGTCTTCTCTTCTCCATAAATATGACAACAGGTCATGTCACCTGACTTGAGTGATATAGACTTTCCTGAAGCATTTTGAAGGGGACTGTGTCCAGCCTCCCCCATACAATACTAAATGGGCCCCCCCATGGGGTCCTCACACCTGCAGTGTAGGTCTAACATTCCCACTTGACAGGGAAGAGCCTCTGCTTTGGGGTAACATATAACTTGCCCCAGGTCTCTCTGCTAGCAAGGCTTAGGGCTCCGGTGCAAGGTGAGATGACCCTTGTTTTAGCCTTCCAGTGTGTGCGCTTCCTTGTTATTCTATGGAAGAATATGCAATTGTCCAGGGGTGTGGGTGCATGCACAGATACGCACACGCAGCGTTCTCCCATTTTACCCTGAGCACACGCACATTCTGGTGGCCAGGACAGATGTTGACGTTACTAAGGGAACGGGGCCACATTTGACCATTTCATGTCTGTTTCAACAACTGGAAACAGCCCCAGGTATTCCTCTAAAGTGCAAGATTTCTCAATAAATAGATCTCTCACTTTCAAACAAGTCTCACTATAGGAGGAATATAGGGGATCAAGGGAAAAAAATAGTGACATCATCAACAACAACAAAACCACAACAAAACAAAACAAAATAAACAGGCAACTAAAAACAGACATTCTGCAGGGAAGAGGGAGGGACTGGGATCAAGAAAGGGACGGGAAGAGCACAAGGGACCACGGTGACAGTGCACGGGTGAATGGGTGGTGGGAATTCTATGGGGACTACACCTAGAAAAGAAAGCCAACATTGTAAGGAAAAATAAATAAAAATTTTAAAAAGTCACCTTGGGTGATGCCATGATCCCCTTGGGATAATGCCGCTTTGCTTAAAACAGTCCAAACCTACCTCAGGAGTGATCGCCTTAGCTCTGTCACTGAAGGTATGTGTTCAGATTCTTGTCAGGCAAGAGCCCTGAGGCTGAGACAGAATCCTGAGGCTGGCAACCCAGCTGGCTTGTCCGGTGGTGACTCGTAGGCTTCTTGGGGAGGGTGGTCAGTTAAACCACATATATAATATGTGACGTGGTAAGAGAGGACTTAGCACTGGGATTTTTCCTTAAATTCTCATGACTGGTAAATCCTTTGGAAGTGAATGCATTAGGGGGAAACGTGAAAAGTGAGTTATAGTCAAGTCTTGTGAACAAAGTGGGAACTAAAGGTATAAACATAATAAATACATTAGGAGTGAAAATAAAGCCACAAAAGCATTTTTCTTGTGTACTTGGCACACATAGCCCAATGGGTCATTGACAGTATTATTCAAAGCTTAAACATGTGTCTGGCACACAGTAGGTGCTTTAACAATGTTTAAATAGACCTATGTTAAAAGTAAGAGAATCTCATCTTTTAAATAGGAGTCGCTCTTTTGTTTTTTTTTTAAAGATTTTATTTATTTATGCATACAAGCACTGGGGTACAGGCCAGAGGTGTGGGGGGTGAGAGGATTCACCACAGAGAGTGGGGAGCA